>CM018683.1:61410532-62010532 GCA_009363875.1 Mikania micrantha | reverse complement strand
GACGTCGTCTGGTGACGCGGAGGTGGGGGTGTGACATAATATCCTTGGCAGATCGAATGAATCACTGGCCAACTAAACCAAGCTTTGGGCCTAATAGGATAGGGCCGTAGGGGTTGGCCGAAAAGGGCCTTGGCCGACTAGCTTTAGGCGACCGAAAGAACATCTGAACCGAAGAAGGTTAGCCCAAATGTGTGAGTGTCGAATGGATCCGACCGAAAGGATGACTCGTCGATCGAATAGGGCATGGCCGAAGGAAGTCTTCCGATTGAAGACCCGACCGAAGGAGCTTGGGCCGAAACAGGGTGGAGCCGAGCGAATGGCTGTTGACCAAATGGCATGGGCCGAGTGGGTCTTAGTTCGGGCGAATAAGAGCCGGCCGATGGGACCTTGGCCATTCGGCCACTCGAAACCCAGCCAAACAGCCTTGGTTTTTCGAGCAATCGGCTAGAGTTTGTAGCAAAGCTTGTCCCTATGTTATCGTAGGTGTGTTTGGAGTGAATCCTATGGATTGAGATGGGTTAAAACCGGCTGGCAAGGGGCCGATCCAAAGGGTTTCAAAACCCTAAAAACCAAAAAGAAACTTTGATTCTACCTCGAATCTGATGGATGAAAGCTTAGATCCCTTGTATTTTCGTGATCTACGAGTGATAGTGGTCGTTTTGACACCAAAATGGGTCGATTTGGTGAAAAAATGAAGATAATGAGGTGAGGGTTTCTAGAGAGAGAAAGTTAGAGAGAGAAAGTTAGAGAGAGAGAGTGAACAAGTTGGGGGGTGTTGGAGCTGGTTGGTGGTGGTAGATATGGCAATTAAATGCCATATTAAAGACTTCAAAATACCCGGATGTGTTCGGGTCCGTTCGGTTTCACGCGGTTTTGAGTAACAACGTCGGTTTCGTTTTCGTACGAAACGTCTCTTTTCTTTACTAACTCAACTGTATCACTCATTTTAAAAAAAAATTCATACTTTTCACCCTGACTCAAAAATTTGTCTCTGTAAGACTCAACCAATACAAGTTATGTCTTGGCAGTGGTTAACCTTTCCAAAAGATTGTTAATTTGACACTGTTTGTTAGTGTCTTCATGTTTTAAACTAGAAATGGTCTTTTCCATTTCCTCAATCTTTTCTTTATAATTTCTTTCAGATTCAAAGAAATTAGCCTTGACAACTTGTAATGACTCGAGCTCATTACAGATTTGATCATTTACCCTTTTTTAAGTATTTAACTTTTCTAAACATTCAGGTGTGCATATGTCTTCTGTTACCTTGAATGTAGATGTTGAGTCGTTCACCATCAGGGCACTGTTAGAGATAGAAGCATCCTTAGCTTGGAAGCTTCAATCTGAAAAATCATGTGGTTTTGCAACATTGGCACTATTTGAGAAGCTTGATGGTCTTTGATGTGGTTGTCCAGATGTTGATGACTGAATGCTTGGGGATTTTCACTCTATGGCGAAATGTCCTAGCTGATGACAGTTGAAGCATTTGATTTGGACTTGTCTAACCCAAACCCAGTTTTCATGTTGTGTTTCTTAAACTGTCTGCCAGTCCTTTGATAGAATTTCTTTGCCCTATAGGAGATCATGGCCATCTGATAATTGATGTCCATCTCCTCAAGATCATCTGCAGGAATACCATCTAAATCTTCCTGGCATAGGTGAAAGTAGTTGGTTTCTTCAGTCATAAAAGCTCCTTGGCCTGAAGTCAGTAATGGAATTGGGTTGGAGTGGGAGGTATATGGAGTTGGAGTTTCAGGAAAAGTGACAATGGGTGTAGAAGTGGAGTGGTAGATGGGCTGATAAATTTGGTATGATGGATTATGGATAGGTGCATATAGAGCTGCTGAACCAGAAGGTATGGGGGAAGGTCTAGGTTCCTGAGCATCAATTTTCATTTGGTATGCACTAAGTATACCAAATACTTCTCCAAGCTTTAAAGTTCTTAGATTCTCTGTTCTTCTAAGTTCTAATGGCAAAAGAGTATATGTTCCACGCTTGTGGAAGTGATCTAAGAAACTTTCTGATCACATCTTGATTTTCCATCTTGACATACCTCATATATTGAGAAGTCATCTTCTTGTTTTTTTCTTGACAGAAGTTCTCAAACTTATGTTTCAGCATGTCCTTCTTGTTTTCCTTGACATCTTCAGATCCCTCATACATTTGCTGTAGAGAGTTCCACATCTCTTGTGCAGATTTTCATTTCTTGAATGCGTGTATGATTGAGTTGGGGATCGCCATCTGGATGAGCCACAACGCCTTCGAGCCCACCTCCATTCTCTTGTAGTCTTCATCAGAATAAAGAGCTGGGTCTTTTGGCACAGCTACTCCACCGGTGCCTGCAGCAGCAATAGTTGAGATGAACGGTCCCTCAAGAACTGACTTCCAAAGTTTAAAGTCTTGATTCCTGATGAAACCATCCATCCTAACCTTCCATGTATCATAATCATCATGAGTGAACATGGGAGGCTTATTGAGAGTACCATTCTCTGTATCATGTTTGTTTAGAGTAGTCATTTGAACAAACACAGAAGATATGAGTTTTGAGATCGTAGAAGAAATAGAACTGGTAACTTAAGGATGATTAATCACTTAAGTTAAAGAGCCAAAGCTCTGATACCACTTGTAGGATCGGTTTGTTAACTTCAAACAACACTTCACAAATATTTCTATCTACCAATCTAACACATGCAGAATGTCTGTTAAAAGGATCTCTCAAACACTCAAGGCAAACAAATAATCTTTGAATGAAAGGAATAACTCAAGAGTAATTTTCAAGCACAAAGATATATTTCTCTCAAAGTTAAGTAAAAGCATACAAATTACAGACACACACTTTACAAGTTACAATGAGAGTTTATATAGCCAAGGCTACAGTTGTATTCTCGTAGGAATACATGCCGGGTATACTAAGCAATAAACAAAGGAAAACTTATTCTAGTATCTAAAGTGTCTTGACAGGATAAGACACTCAATTACAATGATTACATTTATACACATTCACTTTAACAAAAGACAATCTAATAAATACAAAAGGCATTTAATGTTTTGATCTTTAAAGATTCAAGCAATCTTTTGCATTTAATGCTGCTGAGGAGAGGTAAGGTGTTGTTTCTGACTCACGGTATGTTTCTCTGAAATTAGCAGACCAACTTGTTCTTTGCCAGTGACTTTTGTACCATAAAGTGCAATCAGCAGGAGTCTTTGTCAGAGAGTTAGTCTCGGAAGTTTCTTTGTTCAGGAAGATGCTGAGGAAGCTTTCGGAAGCTCTTGTCTTCGGAAGCTTTTGACTTCAGAAGCTTTGGTCTTGAAATTCTTCTAAGTGTCGAGCTTCTGATGGCTGAGGAGGTCTTCGGAAGCAATTATCTTGTATAGCCTTCAGGAGGAGTGAGTTATTCTTCGGAAGTAATGTTGCTTCCGAAGAGTAACTTCTTCCTTCTGAAGGTTGTTAGGCTTTAGAGAGTTTAGTACTTAGTCAAGAAGAAGAGTTTGGTGAGCATCAACCTTTATTGATCTTACAGATCTTGCTTTTACAAAGTGTTTTTTTACATTTTAAGTTGGATGTGTTTTGATTTTAGCTAATGAATTTTGTATCAAACAGGTTATTTATTTTGCGGCCACATTTCCTTTTCTGGTTGTATTTGTCAGATCAAATGCGCATTCTTAGTTTTTGTGGTATTTTTGTTCATCAATTTTGATTTATCCTTTATGTTACAATCAATGTCATTTTTGAAACATAAATAGAAACTCCATCATGCAAATCTTTTAATTGTCACAAGGCATTTTTGACCCTATATTTTGCAGCCACGTTTCAAATTTGGGCTGTCATTGCCTTAACAAATGTGTTTTTCTTGATTTCAATTGGTTTATTCTATTACTATGTTAAAATCCCGTGTATTACACGGGTTGCAAAAAGAATTACATATACCTATATCTGTTAAGAAAAAGTTATGTAACTAAAAAGTCTGTATACTGCATAATTTAACTAAACTCATATTTTATAAAAGTTGAGTAAAATATAATATAATTTGTTCATACAAAAAGGTCATCAAAATATATTAAAAAAAATTTAATCTATATTTATAACTTACGTTTTAGTTTTTATTTTTTTAACTACGTGTTTTTATTTTAGGTAATCTATCTATTATAATAAATAAAAGTTTCTTATGTCACATGTGAATCTCTGATTAAGTCAAATTGTAAATTTTCCGCCTCTCTCACTTTAATTAATGTTTTCATATTATTAAATAATGGAAAATAAATAATTATGTTTAAAATAGTAAAATTGTCTACCTATAAATAAATGAAAAGTAAAGTTATAAAAGTATCAATTGTAAAAAAATTAAAAAAAAATAATAATAAAATATAAAATTAGAAACTCAAAAACTTATATTTATTTAATCAACATAATAGGAGAAAAAATTAACGATTTAACAAATATATCTATTATAATAAATAAATGTTTTTGTGGACACATGTCACCTTAATAAAGCACATCAACTTTAATTTTCCTGACTCTCTCTCCTATTTAATACATCTTATATTAAACCATAATTCATAATATTAAATATTAAATATACTTTTATATATTTTAAAAAATTAAAAAAAAAGTTTTTTTCATATATTAAAAATATATTAATATCAAAAAAAACATTTTTAAAAAAAATCAAATTATTATAAAATATAAGATTTCAAAAACAGTTTTTCAAAATGACATGTTTGAAGAAACAAACTTTAAAAAAATTAGTATTTAAATAAAAATATATAATTATTTTATTACTTAAAATATTAAATATATAAAATTAATCACAAGTCATTTAAATATCATCTTATAGTATTTAAATTTTAATTGATAATTATTTATCATACTTTTTTTATTCAACTCGTGTAATGCACGCAGTAATAACATAGTGTAATAATAAACTTTAATTTAATTATAGTATATGTATTCTTCTTAAGCACACTAAAATTAATTTGACTTAAAATTTATATTAATACATATAAGGTGGTTTTTTTTCAAAGTACTTACTTTTTATTATTTCAACATAGTATATATTTTTTCATTCATTTTTCAAATATTTTAACAAATATAATTTGAATATGGATTATACTTGAAGAATTAAAAATAAGTTGTTAAATAAAAATATATGTTTAATTAAAAAGCTTCATAATTAATTTCATCTTAATTCAATTAATTAATAATCTATTAATTATTATCTCTAATCTATGTATTATAATAAATAAATGTTTTGATATGCCACTTGTCAACATTATAGGCCACTTAAAGATTGTTTTTCTCTCCTTTCTCTCGTAATAAATATTTGTATGTCATGTTTTTATTAAAATTTTCATTTTTTATCTTATCTCTCTTATTAAATATTAATGATTTTATTTAATTTAGTAAATAATATGATTAAATTATTAATCAATTTTTTATTTTTTTATAAACGTCTTTAAAAAATATGTATTATGTTATTTTAAACAAATAATTATAAAATTCAAATATTTAACATGTGTGAATCCATGTCTATGTATTATAATAAATAAAGGTTTTAATATGGCACTTGTCAACATTCTAGGTCAGTTAAATATTGTTTTTCCCTCCTCTCTTTCATAATAAATATTTTTATGTCATGTTCTAATTAAATTTTGATTTTTTTATCTTATCTCTCTTATTAAATATTAATGATTTTATTTAATTTAGTAATAATATGATTAAATTATTAATCAATTTTTTAATTTTTTATAAACGTCTTTAAAAAATATGTATTATGTTATTTTAAACAAATAATTAAAAAATTCAAATATTTAACATGTGTGAATGTTTAATACATCTATGTTTAATGTTATATATATATATATATATGTGTGTGTGTGTGTGTGTGTGTGTGCGTGTGTATGTTTTAAAAAAAATTTATAAATTTTTATCTTTAAAGTTTTTCTATATAAAAAAATGTATAACTAATATTATTAGTATTAATATAATCATGTAAATTTAAAAAGATATAATAAAATTATTTTACTTATGTAAATTCATGAAGACAAAATTATAAAATAACATAATTTTTTATTCGCAAATCAGTGTATTACACGGGTTTATAACCTAGTTAGATAATAAGTATAGATAATTAAAGAAGAGAGAGAAGTGTGAAAAACAAAATTTAGATTGCATAAAAAGATAAAAAGTGTCCACAATTATTTTCATTTATTGCAAATCAGTGTATTACACGGGTTTATAACCTAGTTAGATAATAAGTATAGATAATTAAAGAAGAGAGAGAAGTGTGAAAAAACAAAATTTAGATTGCATAAAAAGATAAAAAGTGTCCACAATTATTTTCATTTATTAGTATAGATAGATATATAAAGTTAATCAAAAGTCATTTAAATATCATCTTATAGTATTTAAATTTTAATTGATAATTATTTATCATACTTTTTTTTATTCAACTCGTGTAATACACGCGGTACTAACCTAGTGTAATAATAACCTTTAATTTAATTATATTATAAGTATTCTTTTTAAGCACACTAAAATTAACTTGACTTAAAATTTATATTAATACATATAAGGTGGTTTTTTTCCAAAGTACTTACTTTTTATTATTTCAACATAGTATATTTTTTTCATTCAAATCATTCATTCATATTAAATTTTTCAAAAATTTTAAAATCACTCATAAAAACAATTAGTAACATTAATCTTTATTTTCAAATATTTTAATAAATATAATTTGAATATGGATTATACTTGAAGAATTAAAAATAAGTTGTTAAATAAATTATATGTTTAATTAAAAAGCTTCATAATTAATTTCATCTTAATTCAATTAATTAATAATCTATTAATTATTATTTCTAATTAGATAATAAATATAGATAATTTAAGAAGAGAGAGAAGCGGGAAAAACAAAATTTAGATTGCATAAAAAGATGACAAGTGTCCACAATTATTTTTATTTATTAGTATAGATAGATTATAATTCTTTTCAAAATTGTATATTCTGATTAAAAACTTCTACAAAGATTCCGTCACATTGTATGTCATGATCTTGTTATTTTTTTGTGGTTTTTTTTCTTTTTTTATTGCTAAAAAAAGAAAAAAAGATAATAAATAAATAAATAAAAGAAAAGAAAAGAAGAATTTATTTTTTTTTGAAAACTCATGAGCCGGGGGACTCTCACGAAGTAACATATCTACCACATTGGAGTGTAGGGATAAGGTACGTGTTCATCTATCCCCCAGACGCCACAAACTGGGATTACACTGGTTACGTGTTGTTGTTGTATACATACATACACACACGCGCGTGAATTGTTTTCCCTTAATCTGGATTGGGAATATATCAGTCATGAATTTTTAGATGAATTATTGAGTTTACTTTGGGCTTTCTCTCTCCGTGGATCATTGTTTAGTTTTGTTAAATTGAATATATAATAACTATATCGGTTTTGTTATTTTCATAAATTGGTTTCAAGTAGACAAGTATAAATGTTTGGTCAAATCCTATTATTCAAAAACTGTTTTGTTGCTTTGAATGGATTTAAGTTGATTTCCTAAATTAATTTGGTTAATAATGACTACATAGGTATTTAAATTACTAATTTTTGTCATGGTTTTAGAAGTCGTTAGGCGCTAGTCGGGCGGTGAGGTACCGCCTAGGGATTAATCGGGATTAATCGGCGCTAGGCGGATTGGAAATTTTATATGTAATTTTACAAGTATTTATTATACACACACATTAATATCAATAATTTAATATAATACTTCAAATATTTTAAAAAATAAACTTAAGCATACTAAATCAAGTACTTCAAAGTACAAACTAAAACACAAAATTCAAAGATTATAGATGTATTTCGATGTTTAGTGGCATGATTCAATGTTTCAGATGTTGGATTCGATGTTTTAGAGACATATGAAGTATTTGAGGTTGAGAAATGTTTCGAATAATCACTAATATGGTCCTTTTTACTCGAAAAAAGCCAAAAAAACAAAAAAAAAAAAGCCAAAAAAAACCAAAAAAAAATAAAATTAGGTCGCTTAGGCCGCCTAGACCCCGCCTAGCGCCTAGGCACCGCCTAGGCCAAAAATTAGTCGGTAGATGGGCGCCTAGCACCTAGGCGGCCGCCTAGGCCGATTTTTACAATATTGATTTTTGTGTAACACTATTGTTTTGAAATAGTAATTGGGCTAATTTAGAACTATAGGGTCAATGCTTGCTACTGGAAATACTATTGTTTTGAAATCAACTAAACAAACTCTTTAGTTAAGCTAATCGAATCATAGGCTTATATTTTGCTACTTGAAATTCATTTGAGTATATATTTATGTTAGTGTTAGTGTTAGATAAACAAACTCAATAAGTGAATAATCATGCTTCGGTTTGAATTTAATGACTTTAGAAGTCTCATATATCAGTAGTTTTGTTGTAAATGCTCTTGGTGGTCCTCACGATAACAGAAAAACAAACGCGTTTGTGTTTTTAAGAAACAGAGAATTGCATATGTCGATTACTTTCTTCACATGTTTACAGACTCAGGCTATTTATAGCCCTCCAAATTACAGTTAATTAGTAGTTAAATAACTGTTTAACTAATTTTAACCAACCAATTTTACATAATGCCTAAACTACCCTTTTTTGCCTCATGATCGTGTTTATGTCCAACAATCACCCTCCTAAACTCGATCATGGTCTTCATTGTCTTTATTTGGCTTTTCATCCCTTTTCATGAATATCGTCTTTCTTGATTCTATCTTCTTTAACATGAACATACTCTTCAATATCTTCATAAATCTTATGAGTATCACTGTCTTCGATTTGTAACATTAAGAGTGTTGGTTCATCATCTTCTTGATCTTCTTGTACGAGATTTGCTTGTTTTTCTCCATGGTTTGACTTAGGACAATCTGAGACATAGTGTCCAAAATTATTACAGTTATAACACCTTACCTTGTTTATGTCAAGCTCAAACTTGTTTTTCGAATTCTTCTTCCTTTCATCATAATCACTGTTATTTTTCCTGAAGTTTATTTGACTTTCATCTTCTAGTCTAAACTTTCCTTTATTTCTTTGTGATGAATTAAACCTTCTTCTTTCAAAGTGATTTCCTTGACTTGACTTGTTATCATGTTGTGAAAACAAAAGTTTTCCTTGATTATTTTCTGAATCTTCGTTTAACAAACTAGTCCTTTCTTCAAAAGCTTTTAATCTTTCAATAATTTCATCTAAAGTGGTTGCTTCCAAATCAGCGAATTGTTCGATTGTTGCAACAATTTGAACAAATCTCTTTGGCAATGAACTTAACAATTTTCGCACTAATGTTGGTTGATCATATATCATACCGAGATTACTTGCCTTTATAACGATACCGTTCAGTTTTGGAGTGAACGAATCAATCGTATCTTCCTCCTTCATTTTCAACATTTCAAATTTTGTCTTTAGTGTTTGAAGACATGCCTTCTTGTCACACCCCCAAATTCCCGCTCGTGGTATTAATCCACGTGGGCGTGACGTGGCCAGGATCACAGCTCATGGTCATATAGAACGACTCTATATGAGTTACTCAAACATACAATTTTGTAAAAACAACGCAGGTTTAATAGAATAACAACGGAAATGTAAATGTTAAACAGCGGAAGTGTAAATTGTTGCAGCGGATAGTAAAGTATATCAGACACTACATTGTTTAAATTGTTTCAAATCAATCAAAGCAAACAAAAGCCTAGGACAAGAGTCTATATGCATGTCAGACTCCTTAGTGCATCCTTGTGCGCATCCTAGCTTGCAATCCACTAGTTACCTGAGAATACATGCGAAAAAGTGTCAACTATAAAGTTGGTGAGTTCACAGGTTTAAGTATTTGAAAGCAGTAAACTGATATATACTGAGTATGTTAAATTGTTTAGTTGGATCTACGATCCGCGGTGTGTCAGCTTATCTTTACCGAACTCGACTGTTTCCTTTTGCCTCCTTGGGTTATCGCGGAACCCAAATCCACATCGATATTACGCTCGTTATGACCTCCGGTCAACATCGGTGCCGAGCGGGGCTAGTCAAACCCAGTAGTACTACGTAATAACGACTCGTTTGTTCACAATTAACGGTAAGATTTATGAGGACTTGTGACGATAGTAGTTGCACACGAAAAGTTGTTTTACAACATACCAGTCATACATCAAATAAAACAGTTGCATTGTATTCTCACCCCATAGTTAAGTAAAACAATATAAGAGTAAAAGTGGGGCCGTAAACTCACCTGAGTTTAGTAATGCGTTAGCTCAATAGAGTAGTGTAGCTCGCCGGCTAGTAATCACCTATATCACGTAGGTGTTATGAGTTTGTGTTCACATATGTGGGTCTCACAGGACCGTGTTTAGTGTTCAACAACTCCAAGTTGTTAGGTGGGTCGAGTTGACCGTGTTTGACCGTGATGACCTAACGACCCGTTGGTGACGGTTTGGATCAAGTGTTCGTGTAATTGTGCGGTTTTGTGTCGTGTGTAGTGTACGGATACCAAAATCATTCTTATGAGAAAACTTACTATTTATGGTAAGTTTCCATTTTAGGAAAGTTTCCATATTTGGCAAGTCATGCATAAAATCATATTCCGATTATTCTAACTTGCATATTTATCCTAAATGAGCATGTTATCACATAGCACATAGTTACACGTCGCCGGTTTAGCATAGTTTGCGCGTAAAAGTTTTCATAATTAGAAAGTGTGCATACACAAGCATATTTCACCAAGTTTAACAACTAATATCATCTAAACGTCGCTATCCTAATCATTATTAGCCATTTAATCATAACCTTTATGTCTAGCATGCTCCTACTTACAATTTCGCAAAATAAAGTTACTATTTTTAGTAACTTGTGAGATATACACAACAATCCAATCTTTCACATCAATCATCATTCAATACCATCATTTTATCACTAATTAAGCATGTTAGACTCAAGACATTACCATATACGTCAACCATATGTAATCTTGCGATAAAAAGTTACTATTTATAGTAACATTCATGAAATTCCCTTATTTGACTATTCTAAATCTTCTTATTCAACAAATAACCACCATTTAACTTCTAAACATCAATTTTAGGCATAACATATAGATCTAGACATGCAAAAGTGGTCATTTCATCAAGAACACATATTTTGTAACAATAAAGTTACCATATTTAGAAATAATCACCAAATGACTATTCTTTGATAAAATCAATCATTCTAACTATGTAGAATATCATCACCAACACTTATAACAATATTTCATTATCAAATATCATGCCAATATTCATAGATCATCCATGCATGTCGATAAATTCATCATCTAAGCCAAAAAGACCAAATACATCAAAAACCATATTTTTAATCCACAATATCATGATCTAATCTTACAAGAACATCTACACATTATCAAGAATCATCTCACCATCAACAAAATCATCTAGAATGCCTTAGATCATACATGCATGGCATCATCTCAACATTTTATGACCAAATCATGCATTCTACACATACACAACTTCATGGATCATCATAAGATGTATTCTAATCATTCTAAATCATCATAAAACGCATTGAAATCAACAAACCCAGAAACCAAATTCGTGTGGGTGCATCCAAGGTGCTTGCATGTGAGGTTGTGAGTGTTTTTAAGCTAAACTAGACATAGATACAACCTTATGAAGTCTTGGATCGACGAGATGGAGCTCGAACAGGTCTGTAGCAGCTTGGAAACCTCCTGAGAACAACTCTTGGGTCGTCCCGAATGATGGTTGTGTTGATGACTAGCTCCAAGCTCCACTCCCAAGTTTCCAACCTTCGATTTCAAGTTCTCAAAGCCTCAACAATGGCTTCCAGAGGTTCAAGATTGATGTTGCAGGTAAAAATGGCGAGTAAGAGAGTCTATAGCTCGAGAAAAGAGTTATAGAGTGGTTATAAAATGATTTGCCTTGGTTTTATAAAGATTTTGCGTGCTGGAGTCGTCGCGTACCGCGACAGGGGGTCAAAAGATGCTCCGCGATACGCGGCGGATTTCGAGATTCAAACTTCCCCCGCATAGGTGTCGCGTACCGCAGAGGCCCAATAGGGTGTCTATAGCGTACCGCGATGGGTCTCGGTAAGGCCCAATAAGCCCAATTAGGTTTCTCGAATACAATCATCGTTTCTCGACACATAGGCCTCGTTCTAGCTAAATTAGGTTTACTCGAACCTAAGTGCAGTGTTTTGGTGCTACAGTTTGATCCGTTCACCAACGTTCGTTATTCAAGACACGTGCGAGTGTTTGTGCGATAATTTCCCTGGATTATCGGTATGTTCAGACTGTTGTGCCACGTGTCACACTAAATGAAATCATTCTAGTGCCACGTATGAAATAATAATAAACATTATTATTAAAATAATAGAACTGCTGACCTGAAAATTACGAGGTGTCACACTTCTGTACTCGATCTACACCGACATTCCTAGTCTTAAATGCATCCCAAAATTCCTTTGCACTTTTACAATTTGCAATTTGTATTATCATTTTTTCTGGTAATGCTTGAAATAGATATGCAGTTGCGGTCATATCTTTCTTTTCATCGGGTTGAGTATTAGCACTAGGTTCTATCATGTCCTATAATCCGTTTGCATTCAGAATGGCTTTAATTCTAATTGACCATATAGTATAATTCGTGGCATTCAACACAGGACATTGAAATGGTGTCATAGATCCTCCTTCCTTATGTATAACAATTTCCCTATTATTTTTAACTCCTTCTGATCCCTTTTCCAACATGTTTACTTAACAATTTAACAGAATTGTTTCAACTGGTAAACTTTGTTGGGATTTTATTATTATTATCCTAACTGAGAAAAATAACTCTAACTGGAATCAATATTAATCTAACTTTAATTTTATAAAACTAAAATTCCAAATAATATAACCCGGAATTTGCAAAATCTTTTGAGATTTCTGACCGGGTTGATGATTTCACAATATTTATTTGATCTGTTTCTTCTGGTTGTTGCAATCGAAAAATGTGTCTTTGTTGTGGCCTTCTCTTTGACTTTCTTGTCAACAAAACAAAATAACTTTTTTTTAATAACTTTTTGACTTTCTTGAGTAATTTTTATTTTCTCCAAAAAAACCAACCAATAGCCCACAGAAAGAAAAAAATTCCTCTTTCTTCTTTGCTTTTGGTTTTTGCAAAATCACAAATCCTTTGTTTCCTTAAAAACGATGCTGATGGTTCTTTTTCTCGAACGCAACACAAATGAAACAACGTTTTGATTTTGTTCAAATAATCTAGATCGACACTTTTCTCAATCATCCCCTTTGAGTTTATGACGGAACTAGGGCACAAGTAAACTTGAATCGGTTGTCTATCTCTTCTATGTCTGGCTTCTTGGTCATTAGACACAACGGGTATGTTCTTCTCCCTTCACTGATTTTCTGATCGAATTTAAACGGATTCGACTTTGATTTCTCCTAATCGATTTGTTCTTCTTTGGAATCGATTAAAACTTCAAACAATTTTTTCTGTCTTCTTTTATACTGGCTATGTTTGCTTCTGAATTGGTTTGTTGTGAATCAATTTGTTGCTGAATTGATTTCGAATTGTTCTTCTGTTTCAATTCATTTTTTCTCCTTTGAATCGATTTTTACTGGATCGATATGTTGTTCTTTGAAATCGATTTTTGACTGAATCGATTTGTTCTTCTAATTTGTTCTTTGTACAATTTTCTGAATCGATATTGCTCCTGAATCGATTTTGTCTGAATTGTAATCTGAAGAACAAGTTAGAACCTCTTGAGACTAATTAAATCCTAGGCTCTGATGCCAATTCTTGGTGGTCTTCACGATAACAGAAAAACAAATGCGTTTGTGTTTTTAAGAGACAGAGAATTGCATATATCGATTACTATCTTCAAATGTTTACAGACACAGGCTATTTATAGCCCTCCAAATTACAGTTAATTGGTAGTTAAATTACTGTTTAACTAATTTAACCAACCAATTTTACATAGTGCCTAAACTACCATTTTTGCCTCATGATCGTGTCTATGTCCAACAAATGCAGAGATGATTTTAAGTAAAAAAATCATGTTTTGTTGTAAATGCAGGCTGTAAAGATGTAGGAATTGATTTTAATTTGCTTTTGACGGTCAATGCGATATAAATTAAAGGTTTCAAAGGCTTCAATAGGAATTAATTTTCATTCTTAGAACAATTCACCTGACTCATGTTTTTTCAATTTGTGTGCAAAATTTTGTATCTATGACAGTATAATGTTAACTGTTTTCCTGTTCCGTCCGATTTCACTTATAATTTGTAGAAATTTTCGTCTTAGTACAAAACAATCGAAAAAAATGCGACACCCCCGTATCTTAGGTTGGTTGGGTAGATGTGATTGATTGATGTTTATAATAGCCGTTCAGCAACAAAAGCCAACTGATGACTTTGCAAATTCATTTTGTTATGAATTTTGTTGAAGTTTGATATCATTTTTCCTTATTTCTCATAAATTTGCAGTGAATTCAACTGGCTATAGGTAATTTCATTCTAAAAATGGTGTAGATTTGATTGATGTGATGTTTAAAATAGCACATTTGGCATAGAAATGAACCGATAAATATTCTTGGAGCAATGCTTTAGTTTATACTCATTGTTTAATATTGTCCTAATAAAATTAAGGGTAAATTACACATTTGAACCTTTATGTTTGTAAGAAATAACAAATATGAACCTTTAACTATCTTAATTACGCTAAACAACCTTTAAGTATTTAAGTTGTTTCAACTTTGAACCTTTACATTAACCCTGGTTAGATTTACAAGTTAAATCTAGTCATGTGCAAAAAATGTGATGGGTATTCTAGGTATTTTGATCTTTTGTTATTTTTAAATATAAAACCCACTATTCACGTATTATCGTATCTTATTCAATAATTTACTCCAAATTGGGGTGTTCGAAAATTATGGCTAAAACCCACCCAGAAGTTCACGTGGTTCTTCCATCTTCAGTTAGTGTTCGAAACCTAGTGTTGTAGTTGGATAGGATTTATCATTGTTACTACTGCCATTGTTACATAATGATAAAAAGAAAAATGATAAATCCTATCCAACTACAACCTTAGGTTTCGAACACTAACTGAAGATGGATGAACCACGTGAACTTCTGGGTGAACACTAACCGAAGAGGGAGGAACCACGTGAACTTCTGGGTGGGTTTTAGCCCTAATTTTCGAACACCCCAATTTGGAGTAAATTATTGAATAAGATACGATAATACGTGAATAGTGGGTTTTATATTTAAAAATAACAAAAGATCAAAATACTTAGAATACCTATCACATTTTTTGCACATGACTAGATTTAACTTGTAAATCTAACCAGGGTTAATGTAAAGGTTCAAAGTTGAAACAACTTAAATACTTAAAGGTTGTTTAGCGTAATTAAGATAGTTAAAGGTTCATATTTGTTATTTCTTACAAACATAAAGGTTCAAATGTGTAATTTTTCCTAAAATTAATTGTTTATTTTTTGTCAAATTTTGAAGGGTTACTACAATGGTTACGGCAGTATGGAGAGAAATTTGTATATAAATCCTGAAATGGACTTTCATGGGGGTATGGTGAGTTACAAATCTTGATCTTTTGATATATTAGTTCTTATAACAAGTTATAAGTCTTAAATCAAATGTGTGACCTTATGTATCACTATATGGTTTGTGTATCATATGTTAATTGTTATTGGTGTCCTCATTGATGGAACATTTTGCATGTGTATTAGGCATTTCTTTAATCTCATAGTCACGAGAGATAACATTGATGCTTGTATTTCTAATGAACTAAGAGTTTACTACTTTTGTTGTTGTCACAAATATAGTGCTCTAAACATGTAAGCTTTATGCAAATATGATTTATGTTTTTAATTATAATTTCTTTATTTGAGGTACGTTGTTTTATGCAGGTGGTATCATGATATAGGTCACATGCACGCTGCATTCTTGAAAATCATATTTTAGGTGCTTATCCTTCATATATAAATTAGCATTGTCATATGTTAGTGACAATAGCAAACTGTTGAACCTATAATTTATGTATTTCAGATTATGCTTCGACTATTTAATCTACGTAAAACAACAGTGATGTTTGTCACACGTAATAAAACAAGGGTAATCTATCCCTTTTGTCTAGGTTAATTTGGTTGAAAAGTATGAAAATTATGGTATGTAGCATGTGAGGTTGCTTATGTTATTAGGAGTTAAATTCTATATTTTTATACGCCCCATTTGCGGTGCACGTATATAATATATATATGTGTGGGCCCTTAAGGGGCAAAAGTAAAAGTGCACTAATTTTAACGTTATTTTAATTATTTTGTGAAAATAACGTTAAAATCATTGGGATGATCAATTTCAAACGATAACTTTGAGCCAAGGACTCTTTCGGAGCAGCCTCTCTATCCCAATTGGGATAGGGGTAAGGTTTGTATCTATCCTTCCCCTCAGACCCTACTAAAAAATGGGAATATACTGGGTAAGGTTGTTGTATTCTATTTATTTAGAAATTGCAAGATTACTACCTAGGATTTGCTATTTATACGGTCTTACAGTCAAGAAGGTGTTGAATTGATTGTTTTCTAGAATCTGGTAATTCTTGTTGACTATATAATATAGGGAAAATTCCCATATTAACCACGCCCATAAAGGAATTTCCCAAATTGTCCCCTACCATGGGCGCCCACGCCCATGGTTCTCCGGGCGCCGCCCACCATTCTCGACCAATTCGGGTTCGCCACGTGGCCTCTAGAGGCGCCCACGCCCATAAAAATGCTCCGACGCCCGTAAAAAAAAAACCAGGTCACGGGCGTCGGGCCCACTCTGACACGCGTGTTGTGGGCGTCCCGCCCATAGTCAATTTTTTTTGTAGGCGTCGTCGACTAATAGAACCGAACCACCATTGTGGGCGCCCGAACCTAGCTATGGGCGTCCCGAACCTAAATACGGGCGTCCCGCCCTTTTTTTTTGAAATTTTAAGCGGGAACCCACTACGGGCGTCCCGCCCATTATGAATTTTCGACTACGGGCGTCCCGCCCTCAAACTCGATTTAAAAAAAAAAAAATTTAATTTTTCCCTTTACCTCATTACGGGCGTCCCGCCCATTATGAATTTTCGACTACGGGCGTCCCGCCCTCAAACTCGATTTTTAAAAAAAAAAAATTTAATTTTTCCCTTTACCTCATTATGGGCGTCCCCCCCATTATGAGGGTTAGACTACATGCGTCCGGCCCATGAACTCGATTTTAAAAAAAAAAATTAATTTTTTGCCTATAAAAATCCATTTTTGTTAAAGTTTTTCACATTCATCAAACAGACACAACTTAAAAATTTCGTAAAAATTTCGTTTTTTACCATTTTAAAATATGGAGTTCACCGTTGTAGTTTGTATGGGTGGTAACTGGGAACATAAAGATGGTCTATACGATTATGTTCTAGTTGATTGTATTCGTCGTGGTCTATATTTTTCTTCTAAAATCAGCTATGGTGAGCTGACTGATTTGATTTCAGTTCGTTTTGGTATTCAACATATAAGACGTTTATCTTATAAGTTTTCAACATATGTGTATCCCGTTGACATATACGATGACAACGATATGTCTGTGTTTTTAAAAATTATAGAGAAAAATCATACAGACATATGTTATCTTTATGTTGTTGACTCTTTTACGGTTCGTCTACCTCTTGGCAAAAAAGACTCATCACATGGGTCTAATTCTAAAAAAAAAGATGTTCCGGATTTAAACATTCCATTTATCAACATGAATGATTTTAGTAATGAGCCTAATAATTTTGACACAAACAATCAATATATTGATAACAACGAAACCTTTCAAAATTACGAAACAAACATTTCTAATGTTTTATTATCATCATCTACACATCCAATTGTCAACAAAGTTTTTAAAGATAAAGAAGAATTAAAGTTAGAATTATCAATGATGGCTTTAAATAAGTGTTTTGAATTCAAAGTGCAAAAGTCATCAAAAGAAAGGTTTGTTGTGAAATGTTGTGGTGATAACTGTGAGTGGGTATTAAGAGCTTCTACTTATAAGGATACTAATGCTTTTCATGTCACTTCTTTTAAAAACGAGCACACATGTTCAAGAACGCAGACGTATCCTAATATTAGAAATGCAAATAAAAAAGTTATCGGCCATATCATAAAAGATCAACTTACCGAATGTGGACGTGTTTATCGGGGAAAAGAAATCGTGAAGGACATCAATCAAAGGTTTAAGGTTAATATATCTTACAAACATGCAAGGCGAGGAAAACATTATGCGGAACAGCTTTTGTCCCGATCAGCCGAGGAGGCTTTTGTCAAACTCCCTGCATATTGTCACAATCTTGAGTTAGCTAACCCTGGAACAATTACTCACATTCTGAGGGACGAGTTTAACCGTTTTGAAATGGTTTTATTGCTATTGGTGCAGCTGTAAGTTATTTATTTTGAAGATATAATCGATCCACTAACGGAAAAGTTAGATATTTTATTTTTATATTAATTGCAGGTCCGAAGTTTTGTTAATTGTATGCGGCCTATCATAATAATAGACGGGGCACATCTGAAAGGTACTTTTAAAGACACCATGTTTCTTGCAGTTGGTATGGACGGAAATAACCAAATTTTACCAATTGCATTCGGTGTCGGGAAAACTGAAAGCGGTGATGCCTGGACTTGGTTTTTGTCTAAACTAAAAGATGGCATAGCGGATCATCCGGAACTTGCTATTATTTCTGACAGAGCGTCTTCTATTGATTTGGCAATCAGAACAGTGTACCCGCTCGCATATCATGGTCTTTGTTGCCGACATTTAATGGTTAATTTACGTTTAAAGGGTAAAGCACAAGAAAGCTTATGGTGGGCAACCTGTAAAGCGTACACAATCAGTGACTTTGAAACTAACTATAATACGTTATGTGCTATGCGGCCGGCAATCAGAGAGACACTAACAAGAGTTGGGTTTCATAAATGGGCACGGTCGTACTGCCCTGTTCAACGGTTCAATATAATGACTTCGAACAGTGCCGAGTCTATTAACGCATTGTCTCGAAACGCGAGAAAATTACCGATCACAAAACTAATTGATTTTTTTGTTTCCTTGCTACAAAAATGGTATTTTGAACGACGACAACTTGGTGGTAAGTATTATATTAGAACTGGTTGATTATAATTTATTTAATTTTTTATGTTTTTTTAAAATTTGTTAATAATTTAATATTTTTTATCCAACAGCAAAAAATGCCCACCACCTAACCAAGTGGGCTGAAAACAAAATATCCAAAAGAATACAAAAATCCAAAACTTGGACAGTAAGGGGTGTTGATGAGTATCATTTTAACGTTGACGACGGATGTCACCGATGTATCGTTGATGTTTTCAACAAAAATGTGGTTGTCGCAAATGGCAGTTATCTGGTTTGCCATGTGGTCATGTGATTGCTGTATCTGTTTTTTTGAAACAATCCGATTGTACCCATTGGGCGATGGACTGGTTCAAAAATGAGGTTCACGTTGTCACATACGCTGAGTCTGTAAATACGGTTCCAGATGAATATGAATGGGAAGCAGAAGAAGCTATTGAATTTTTAGAAACCCCTCAAATGGATCGAAGGCAAGCTGGTCGTCCACGAGAAAATAAACGAATTCCATCTAGAGGTGAAGAAACAGGCCCAACAATATGTTCAAGATGCCATCATAATGGACATATGCGTCATCAATGCAAAACTCCATTGGCATCACAAGTTCCGTCATCATCAAAAGTTTATGGAAAAAATAAGGAAACATCAAAGTACGTTGACGCAGATAATTTTCGAGATTTCTTAGTAGGGACAAGTGGCCAAAATAATTACTGTTACGATTTGAATGAATTTTAATTGTAGTAGTTAAGATATTATTAGCACTTGTTATTTCTCTTTAATTAAAAATTATTAAAAAAATTTGGTTATAGTCGGAACACCCATAAACAATTAAACATATTAACTATCAATAAATTTGTACAAACGATCGTATTACAATAATCAAAAAGTTACAGAATAAAATGTAAAAATTACATCATAATAATAATAATTCGTACAAACTAGTTATACAAACTTGAGCGGCACCACCAAATTTTCCCTGAGTCACGCGATTTACCTTCTGATTAGCTATAGACAAGAAATGATAGGGTATCCTTCAACTAAAAAAAAAAAATTAAAAAAAGTGACGTGGGCGGCGCGCCCGCAATGGATCTCGGATATGGGCCGGGCGCCCATTATGGGTATCCTTCAAGTAAAAAAAAAAAATTAAAAAAAGGGATGTGGGCGGCGCGCCCACAATGGATCTCGGTAATGGGCCGGGCGCCCGTATTAGGTATACTTCAAGAAAAAAAAATAAAAAAAGGAAAGTGGGCGGCTCGCCCACAATGTATCTCGGATATGGGCCGGGCGCCCATTATGGGTATCTTTCAAGTAAAAAAAAAATTAAAAAAAGGAAAGTGGACGGCTCGCCCACAATGTATCTCGGATATGGGCCGGGCGCCCATTATGGGTATCTTTCAAGTAAAAAAAAAATTAAAAAAAGGGAAGTGGGCGGCTCGCCCACAATGTATCTCGGATATGGGCCGGGCGCCCATTATGGGTATCTTTCAAGTAAAAAAAAATTAAAAAAAGGGATGTGGGCGGCGCCCATTATGGGTATCCTTCAAGTATTAAAAATGGTTAAATATTAAAAATAATAAAAAAGAACTAAACATAACATAAATGATAAAATATTAATAATTACAAAGTTTACTCTTTTGAATGCACCCTAAATTTTTTCTCGTACATCAGTTTACAAAAATTCCAACGAAATTCTTTTGCCGTTTTATCGGTGTCTTCGTTAGAAATGTACAATTCTTCATTAGAAATCAGTCTCTGTAAAAATATGCAAACCCAAACACCACAGTCTCCTACTGATCCACTCTAATGTGGAACCGAAATCGGAAAGCTTCGATCAAATGGAGGATACCGAAACGTAGGTCCCTTATCGTAGTTATTATACGCCAACCATGTGGTAAACATATAATCCAGAAAGTTCAACATCTCGGTAAAAAAACTGAATGGTAATTAAACATTAGTTATTAAACGTAGGTCCCTTATCGTAGTTATTATACGCCAACCATCTGGGTAACTATAAAAAAAAATGTTATTTAGAATTTTAATAAAAGTAAAAATAAGAAATAGTATTATTATTAATTTTAATAAATTTCATATTCACCTATCATATACAGTCATTGACCACTTCGGAATGTCTATGACTGCAAGACACCAATGTTGATTATCCACATTTACCGGTATATAAAACTGTATGGTAATTAAACATTAGTTATTATAATGTATAAACAGTAACCAAAACTTATAAGGTTTGACACTTACAATATCAACATGTTCGATAGCCGGAAATGGCCACATTTGACCACTTGCGAGATCATGAAACCACGTTCTAAACATCTTAACAGAAGACAAGAAAAATGCTGGTAATATGATCCAGTCAGCCTCTGGATCTCTTTCCAACAATAACTTGTTAATCCAGCATTACATATGCTACAAAAAAATAAATTATAAAAATTATTAAATTAAAAAATAATTAGTATTTAAAAATTAATTGTATAGTAACACTTACTGGCGTATCAAACCAACCACTGGTAGCTTTTTTCCAAAAATCACAGTCCATACTTGCATTTGGATGATATTCTGTGTAAACCCAATAATTTTTTCTCCCTATTAAATTACTAAGTAACTGTTCAGAAAATTCTTCCTCCTTATCACGAGGTGTAGAATCAAATTCTTGAAATGGTGACTTTAACAGCTTTGATTTTTTCTTTATTCTTCTTCCCCGTCCCTTTATTGAGGTGAACTGCAAATTTATAATGTGTAATAAGATATAGAGAAATTAAATAGAAGAAATTTACAAAATTGACCTTGTCTTTGCACGAGCTAAGCATATGTGATAACGGGGTTTTAAATTTAGACGTATCCATATCATTTGCAACATCATCGTCATCATCTTCTACCACTACTTTTTCTTTACTTTCACTCCCAGAGGCAAATCTCTGCATTTAATAAAAAAAATAAAAAAAAATACATACATTTTAATTATTAAATAAATTTGCAATAATTTTGTCCGTAATAAAAAATTACATCCATCCTTGAAATGAATGGATTGATGTTGTCATTCAGATATCCCTGTGTAAAATAATAAACGTATTAAAATTTATTTAAATAACTTTACAATATAAAAAAATATTACGTAGGAAGTTAACTTATATTTGATACCAGATAATACTGATGATGCGTATCATGAGACTTAATAACTAAATCAAGTTTTTCCAAAACTTGATTTAAATTACCGGTGCCGGTGCCGGTACTTGATTCTTGATTGTTTCTTCCAAACGAATAGTTTATTTCATTATTTGCATCCAAGTATATGTCTCCAAAAAAATCGTCTTCAACCGGCCTATACCCGTCCACAGAAGGCATTTGAGGTGGAGGCATGCTCATATGAGATGGATTCTCAAAACCCATGCTCATTTGAGGTGGATTATCAAAAGGCATACTTATTTGGGGTGGATTTTCAAAAGGCATTTGTGGTGGAGGCATAAAAGGCATGCTCATTTGAGGTAGATTATCAAAAGACATGTTTTGTTGAGGTGTATCAAATTTTAGTTTCAACTGCAACATCTGACCAATGTAAGCGAAACTATCATTAAGCCACTGCATTTTAAACTCTTCAGGTGTGGGTAGAACGGTTATTGGCAAAAATTCTGGCTGTATTATTAAAAAAATATAAGTTAAACAAGTATTGGTTATAAATATTAGTTATAAATGGATATAATTAGTAATAATCAAACCTCATTTGATAACTTAAGAATTTTGTCAAATGTTGACAATTTATTTTTTTTCAGCTTTTGCCATCCAATTGCACGTGGTATGGCCTCAGAATAAGTACATACTTTCTTCATATAAGGAAAGGATTCGTATATCCAAATCTGTTAAAAAAAATAACAATTACAACAAAATATTTTTAAAATTTAACTCAAGTAAAACAAAAAATGTACCTTAAAAGCCCAAATGAAACCGGTCAAAGAATAATTCAACTTTTTTCCCGGTTCAGTCTTTTTTTTCGTTAGAACATCTAATAAACTCGGGTATGTCCGACCCCACAGATATGAACCCCAATTAAATTCGTTCCATGCTTGAAAGTCGTCTACAAGCATTAGGTGTTCTTTCGCTACTCTTTTGTCATGTTCAACTCCCATGAAGAGAGAGTATAACAGCAACAACAATGAAAGACGCACTATGTCGTCGTCATCAAATTTATTTTCGTTTTCTTGCAAAAACGACTTTAAACCGTCTACGGTAAACGGAATAATAATATTGTCGGACAGGACGCGGTTAATAAAGGCACAACTTCCTTTATTTTTATTTCTGTTATCACCAAATGAAAATCCGGTAATAACACAAAATTCGCGGGGTCCGAAACGTAATGGTGGGGAATTGTTGTTGAAAATATAATATATCCCGTCAAACTCAGGTTCAATATTAAAGTTTTGTTGAAGTTTTAGAATGGAGTGAATTAATTGACCATCTTGTTGTGTACTTTTTACATCTAACCAAGGTCCGAAGCATTGTTGTCTCCATAAATTTGATCTATTCTCGTTTCTTGAAATAATTGTCTTAACTAACTCTACGTTTCTCCATGAAACTCTCATTTTGCATTCAGCCGTCTATTAAATATGGTATAAAGTTAGTAAAAAATAAATATTATTTGTGCAAATTAAAAAGGCAAATTTCCGTCCCCTAGGTGTAGTCAACGCCTATAATAACTCACTTATGTTAGCTTAAAAAAATGATAGACAAGTTTTTTAAAAATAAAGAAAATGATAGACAAGTATGTCAGCTTAAAAAAAAACTCACTTCTGTCATTTTGTCTGATGTACACAAGTATGTCAGCTCCAAACCCGACAAGTATTCGACCCGGTGCTCCAAACCCGACAAGTTTTCGACCCGGTGCTCCAAATCCGACAACTTTTCGACCCGGTGCTCCAAACCCGACGAAGTTGCTCCAAATCCGACAAAGAAGGTCCAAACCCATGTGATTGTGGTCCCAATTTGGTTAATAAAGATGAAATTTTGGAGGGAATTTTTTTTTACGTTTTGACGGGAACTTGGTGGGCGGCGCGCCCACTAAAAAATTCGGATCCGGGCCGGGCGCCCACTATGGGTGTGTCATTCTATTAAATAAAAAAAAAAAATTTAAAAACTTTATACGGGCGGTGCGCCCACTAAAAAATTCGGATCCGGCCCGGGCGCCCACTATGGGTGTGTCATTCCATTAAATAAAAAAAAAATTTAAAAAAACTTTATACGAGCGGCACGCCCACTAAAAAATTCGGATACGGGCCGGGCGCCCACTATGGGTGTGTCATTACATTAAATAAAAAAAAAATTTAAAAACAATTTGGCGGGAAGTTGGTGGGCGGCGCCCACTAAAAAATTGGATCCGCGCCCACTATGGGTCTCCTTCAATAAAAAAAAATTAAAAAAATTGTATATGGGCGTCGCGCCCATTATGGGTCTTGTATATGGGCTGGGCGCCCACTATGAGTCTCCTTCAATTAAAAAAAAAATTTAAAAAATCGCATATAAATAATATTCAACTTGCAAGTTTATTTCTCGTTTTAACTCACAAAAAATGTCTGACTCATTAAACCTCGATAACACAACAAACAAAGAAGCTGAAGATACAACAAACTTGGTTGAACAACCGGAAGATGAAAACAAATTAAAAAACCTAAACAACGACCAACAAGAAGAGAACCGTGTAGATGAAGAAGAACGCTTCTGGAACTGGGCGTTTGATACGTTTTTGCCAACAAACGTTGCTGACGAAAACGAAGGTTCGGAAGATATCTACGATCCAGATGAAGACTATGTCCTTCCTGCACAAGATTATCTTCATTTGCAATATGAAAACCGACCCGAGGACGAATACGTGCCTCGTGATCCATGGCAGGACGAGTATGAGATTTCATATTCTTGTCATAACCCATGGGAAGATGAAAACGATAGTTATTCGGATTAGAGAAAATTATGATGTATTTTGTTTTATTTAATTGATGTTTTAAGTATTTATGTAAAGTTTAAATTTGGGTGTGTTTTTAATTATTTAACTTAATTAATACACAACAAACTATTAATAAAAATATTATATTAGAATTTGTTACACATTACATGGACGAGGCAAACAACGCCAAAAATAAATTTGCTCGGCCATGAATAGTCGATAATTCGTACAACATTGTTTGAATCCATCAGCTAAGTCTAATGGCTTTTCGGTAACTAAATGTTCCATTAACATACAAACGTATAAAGCCTCGTTGCCGTATATTTCATTTTCGGGTCTTATGTAATCATCATTAGCTCCGTATGTGATATTACTTTCTTGACGTCGTTTAACTTTCCAGTAACGAATGTTCACCAACAACGCCGTAAAATATACCGCTATCTTCTCCAAACTTGGATGAATACGCTCTCTGTATCTATCACCAGATATACATTTGTTGTTATACATAACAAGATCCAAAGAATTCAAATCAATCATGATTAATGACCAATCTTGAGAACCAAAACATAACGGAAAATAAATGTAATCAATGTCAAAAAAAGAAGGAAAAGGAGAAACTTTTCCATTAGCAAATTTAATTGCGTTTTTGTTGCATGAGTCTAAAAGACTGTCAACAAAGGATGGTGGTAAAATTGTCCAACGCAAATTTAACGTTCGACCCTGTTGAACTTCTCTGCTTCTCCAATTGATTAATCTTCCAGCCCAACCTTCACTATGCTATAAAAAAATTAATATATAAATTATTAAATAAATTAAATAAATTTAAAATATGTATCCTTACATTTGGTGTTAGATATCCATTACTACAATAGCCTAACAACGTTCCCCAAAAACGTTTATCAAGCTTTTCAGATTTAAAAAAAACAGCTGAATAACAAAATGGAGAATCTCCGTTGTTAAAAAATTCAATAGCATCTTTTGACCATTTCTCTGACTCGTCATCTGGAATAGCCCATTTACGTTTTTTAATCTGTTGTGGCTGCGTCGTCTCGTTAGAGCGACTTCCTTCGCCTTGCATTTCATTACACTTATCTGGTGAAATCTCGTTTTGAAAATTGGGACGTCTCCATTTTGAAAGAATCCATTTCGAGGGTTTCTCAACGGGTTGAGAAGAATATTGTTTATCCATTTTACGAAATTTGTAAGTTGTGTCTGTTTGATGAATGTGAGAAACTTTAACAAAAATGGATTTTTATAGGCAAAAATTTTTTTTTTTTTTTAAATCGAGTTCATGGGCTGGACGCCCGTAGTCGAAAATTCATAATGGGCGGGACGCCCATAATGAGGTAAGGGGGGAAAAATTAATTTTTTTTTTTAAAATCGAGTTAATGGGCGGGACGCCCGTAGTGGAAATTTCATAATGGGCGGGACGCCCGTAGTGGGTTCCCGCTTAAAATTTCAAAAAAAAGGGCGGGACGCCCGTCTTTAGGTTCGGGACGCCCATAGCTAGGTTCGGGCGCCCACAATGTGGTTCGGTTCTGTTGGTCGACGACGCCTACAAAAAAAAAAAAAAATTGACTATGGGCGGGACGCCCACAACACGCATGTCAGAGTGGGCCCGACGCCCGTGACCGGGTGTTTTTTTTTACGGGCGTCGGAGCATTTTTATGAGCGTGGGCGCCTCTAGAGGCCACGTGGCGAACCCGAATTGGTCGAGAATGGTGGGCGGCGCCCGGAGAACCATGGGCGTGGGCGCCCATGGTAGGGGACAATTTGGGAAATTCCTTTGTGGGCGTGGTTAATATGGGAATTTTCCCTATAATATATTGAAACCATGTTTTGGTAATACCACTCACATCCCAATACAGACAATACAATCTAAGACTTTAAGTATGGCTTTTGTGGTCAAATAAAATGTATTTTGTCCTTTTTTTTACCATATATATATTCAATAGAAAATCTGGTACAACTGAGCCTAGATATTCCATTTCACTACGAGGTAATGGGTCGGTGCTGATGCATCATGGGGGTTTCCTATCTTAGTTCGGTGTTATAGTTAGCAATTTAGAAAGATTTTTTCACCGTTGTATCGCGCGGGTTTCCTGCTAGTGTGTATATATATATACACTTGCGTGATACGGCGGCTACTACAATGTGTCTTCCAATAAGTTCTTGATGTTCCAACATCACGTGTTGAAATGTAGTAATGGCCAATCTGGGCCTTTTTTTGCTGCTGTTACAACTTTTATTTAAGAAACAGTTTGTTGTAATGCTAAAGCCCCGTTAGCGGTGCGCACATATAATGTATATATGTGTCGACAGCTCTTGAGGGGCAAATGTAAAATTGCACTAATTTTAACGTTATTTTACTTATTCAGTGAAAATAACGTTAAAATCGTTTCGGACGGTTGATCAAGCATGGTCTCACTGGAAGCAGCCTCTCTACCCCTACGGGGTAGGGGTAAGGCTGTCTACATCTCACCCTCCTCAGACCCTGCCTTAGAATGCTAATGGCGGGATATACTGAGTACGTTGATTGATTGATTGATTTTGTTGTAATGCCTAAATTCACCTAAATTTGTTGTGTTGCCTGAACCCACATTTATAAAAACCAAAATGAACAAGAATAAAGGGCATATGTTCAAAGCATGAACTTGCTAGATTTGTAACATCTTACGACGATTCTGAGTGTGAAATTACAACAATTATAAAAACGAAAACAAACCTTAACCAAATTCAGTTCATAATCCACAATCTTCAAAAACACATCACGACTAGTCCAAAAAACTGCTATGACACAATTTTTTTTACATGTTTCTAACATTATTTGACAGATTTTAATAAAAAAAGCGACGTGTGAATTTTTAATTTTTTTTTCACGTAAAACATATGTAACATCTCGGCACAACATTATGTATGTTTTATGTGGATTTACAATTTTTTTTTTATAAAAAAAGGGTTATTGGATTTAAATACTTCCAACTTTAACTTGTTGGCTGACAATACTCGTAATTAAGTAAATGTTTAGTGACATTCCCAATTTTTAATACATTTTTCATTAGCACTCTATTTGGCACTTGTGTGATGACATGTAATAGCATAATGAAATGCCATCATAAACTATGTTAAAAGTTGGGAGTGTTACTAAACATATCCTCAGTTGGGAGTATTGTCGGCCAACAAATCCACTCGACGTTTCTTTAATTTTTTTATAAAAATGTGCCAAATAATATTACAAACATGCTAAAAAAACGGTTTTTACATGGTTCTCATAATAAAAGCCGTTTTCAAATTATACCCTATACATATATATGTATATATATATATATATGTATGTATACATGTCAATCTTGATCCATAGCAAGATAAATGGATAGAATTGGGTAAACAATTATTGCATTTTTGGTTAAAATGTGTAACATTATGACATAGTATGGGTTGAGATACGTAACACCTTAACACAAAGCGAGTCAAGATGGACAATTTAATAAACCATGCGAATATAATGGATTTAATGAGTAAAGATGATTAATAATATATTTAATGAGAAAATCATTAAAAATTATTCAAATAAACTATTTTTTAGTTCCAACTCATTTTAACTTGAGCAAAATTGATTTTTTTAAACGACCCGTTCATAATCAAACGGATTTTGCTTAAAACCCGCCTTGAGCCGCACCTATCCTAACCCGCATCCGTTCTGGCCTGTTACCCAACCCAACCCACCCATTTTGCCGGGCATATATATGTGTGTGTGTAAGTTAATACATTTGTAACTAAAATGTAGCTAAATCATTAGCAATGCTACAAACTTTAAAAAAAATGAAAAAAAAATCAAAACAAAATTATTAAAAAAATTAATAGGTTTAAAATGTATATTATATATAATAAATAGGGGTTCGATCCACTAAGAAGAAAATTTTTGCCTAAGAACAGTAAAGATCAATAGGAGTTTGACGTATGACATGCAAAAATTATAAAAACAAAACTCTAGTACCAAAAAACAAAATCCAATACAAAAAAAATAAAAAATAAAATAAAAAATCTAGTAAAAAATCTTGTAATTAAATATGAAAATCTAGTAAAAAAAAGAAAAAATTAAAATCTAGTAAGGAATCAAGTAAAAAATATAGAAAACCAATACAAAAAAAATAAAAAATCTAGTAAAAAATCTGAAAATATAGCACACAAAAAGTAAACAAATAAAAAATCTAGTAAAAATCCTGTAAAAAATATAATAATCCAGTACAAAAAAGTAAAAATTCAATACAAAAAATAAAAAATAGTAAAAAAAAATAATATAGTAAAAAAACAGAAAAATTAAGTAAAAAAATACACAACAAAAAAGGAGTCTAATACAAAAAAATAGATAGTACAAAAAATAAGATGTTATAATTAAATTATTATGTCACATATCAAACTAATTAATTCTTATAAAAAAATCTGCTCTTATTTGATATTTTCTCATAATACACAAGTAAGTTAAAAAGATTAGAAACTAAACGGATTATAATTAAAACATTATATAATTAAGAAGAGGCCGGTGACTTTTATTTTTATTTAGATGTGTAACCAAACAGATTTAATCGATTCAACACTTAATGATTCAAACGTTCTTAATTATTCAAACATCTTAATCATTAAACACTTAATAACTCATATCCAACCAAACGATCCTTAAGTTTATTTTTAGAATCGAAGATATTTTGCCATTTTGGGATAAGTACGAAACTTCCTCTTTTTTTCAACGAAAGTTCAAAAGAATAAGAAATTTTTCTTTTTTGTTTGACCAAAATAAGTGGCTGTAGTTTCTCCATCTAATTATACATATTCACCTCTTTGCAATCACATCTGTTTTGTTCGATCCTTGAAGCATATATTTTGTATTAATCAAATGGCATCTTCTTCATCTTCATACAGGAAGCGTAAATTGATTGATCAAATGGCATCTTCTTCATCTTCATCCGATGAAAATATTTTGGAGTACAATCACTCTTCGATTTCCGGGGATGAAGACACCCGCGAGACCTTTGTTGATAGATCAATGGCATCTTCTTCAACTTCATTCGTTAAAAAGAGCTTCAAGTACGATGTCTTTTTGAGTTTCAGGGGTGAAGACACCCGCAAGACCTTTGTTGATCATCTCTATCTTGCTCTTCAAAGCAAAGGCATTGAAACTTACAAAGACGATGAAAAAATCGAGAAAGGGGAAATGATCGATGATCAGCTCATCAGATCCATTGAAGAATCCAGATCTTACATCATTGTTTTCTCCAAGAACTATGCGAATTCATCCTGGTGTTTACAGGAGCTCTCGAAGATCATGGAGTGCCAGAAGACGAAGGAGCAGACTGCTTATCCCGTTTTCTATGACATTGAGCCCACCGAAGTCCGAAACCAAATCGGGGCGGTTGGAAAAGCCTTTGCAAAACATGTTCAGAATCCAGCTGCTGGGAAATGGAGAGATGCTCTGAAAGAAGCATCTGATTTGGCTGGATGGGAGTTGAAGAACACAGTTGATGGGTAATTCCTTCATCTCATTTCTATTGCAATTGTAACTTAAAAACTTGAATCGTGATAAAAGATTGAACATGAAGCATGAGTATGTTATTAGTTTTAGGGGGGGGGGGGGTATAGACGCTAGTGAGCTACTTGAGATCAAATTGGTAAAAAGTTCGGACTAAACGAGCCAGAGCCCAAGCCCCCCCGAGATTCACATATTGAGCTCGAGCCAGTCGCGAGCATAGAGAAGCTTTTTATTTATATATATTTTTTATTTATCCTATTAATTGTATATTTTTATAATTAATTATTTTTAAATTTAAAATTATAAAAATATATTTAAATCATATATTTTATGTTAAAATTTGAAAAGTATAATGATAAATATATTTTAAATTTATAATTAAAATAAATAAATTGAATAATTAAAAAGATAAACGAGCCGAGCCGAGCTCAAGCTTAAAATTTTCTAACAAGCCTAGATAGAGCTTTGGAAATAAAGCCCTTAACGAACCAAGCTCGAGCTCAAGCTCAAGCTCAAGCTTTATTTAGTCAAAACGAACTTAGCTCGAGCCTTGACGAACTAGGGCTCGACTCGGCTTGTTTACACCCCTAGTTACTACTTCACTGGGGAGGGAGATCCCCTTGAAAACAACGTTTTGTCTAAAAACGTAAAAACGATACGAAAAACACCTTTGACAACCCTTACGAATTCTGATTGAACTATTTTTTGTGGCATTGGAAGAGTCTCGTCCAACCCTAAAACTATACCCCAAATCCTCTGGTTGAACCCTTAATCCTAAAAACTAAAATGGTAGAGTTCGATGAGATGATTCCAATGCCTCCGCAATGAGTTCAATCAAAGTTCGTTATACTTGTCAAATGTTGTTTTTTTATTTTGTTTTTATGTTTTTAGGCAAAATCCTGTTTTTATTTGAACTTATCACGAACTTTATATGTGATTGTAGTAAGTTAAAGATTTGAAATTAATCTGTTCATGTGGGATTTGATTTGGAGTAATCTGATTGAATTTTTTTTTATGACACAGGCATGAAGCAAAATTCATCCAAAAAATTGTTACAAAAATCTCACTAAAACTACATCTCATCAATTCGAGCATTGATGAGAAGCTAATAGGCATGGAGACCCGGGTAAAGAATGTAATTTCATCTTTAGAATTTGATTCTGAAGATGATGTTCAAATGATAGGGATATGGGGGATGGGAGGTGCTGGGAAGACAACTTTGGCACGAGCTGTTTTTGATAATATTTCTATTTTTTTTGAGGGTAAAAGCTTTGTTGAGAATGTAAGAGAATGCTCAAAAGGCATGGGTTTGAAGGAATTGCAAAAACAGGTGCTTAAAGATGTGATAAATGATCAAAGCATTGATGTAACAAGTGTTTCTGATGGGATAAATAAAATGAAAAAGATGATGCCTGGTAGAAAGGTTCTTGTAGTTTTAGATGACGTGGATGACATAGACCAGCTTGAGGCATTAGCAGGTAACCCTAATTGGTTTAAGCCAGGAAGTAGAATCATCATGACCACAAGAGACAAACAAGTGTTGATAGCACAAGGAGTTCATGTTGACAATATTTATAAAATCAGTTTATTATCAGATGATGAAGCAATTTCCCTCTTCAATAGGCATGCATTTAGGAGAGAGGTTCCAATTCAAGGGTATGAAAAGCTATCTCTACAAGTTGTGTATTATGCTGACGGTCTTCCCTTAACAATCAAAGTTTTGGGTTCATTTCTATGTGGTAAAACCAAGCCTCAATGGGTAGATACCCTAAAAAGACTAAAAACAATCCCATTGGAGAAAACATTAAAAAAATTGGAAATAAGCTACGACGGTCTAGAGAAAGATTACAAAGAAATATTCCTAGATGTTGCATGCATACTGAAAGGTGAACCAAAGGAAAAGGCAATCAGAATACTAGAAAGCTGTGGATTTCATGCTCAAATTGGTTTAGAAGTTCTTGAGCAAAAGTCTTTGATAAATATATCGGTTCATGGGAATTTGGGCATGCATGACCATATAGAAGAAATGGGCAGAAATATTGTTCGTCGTTTGTACCCTGATGAGCCTAACAGACATAGCCGATTATGGGTAAAGAAAGAAATTAAAGAAATATTAGTTAATGACTTGGTAAGGTTCAAGTTTATTTGTAAGGTGGAATAGAAACATATTTTTATTTGTTATGACAAAATTTTCATGTTATTTTTCATTACAGGGTACCAATGTCACAAGAAGTATGATATTGAAGTATACGGATATCCATCCTGCTATTGTTATGAAAAGTCTTAGAAAGATGAAGAAACTTAGATTACTTTGTGTTTATGATTATTATTATGACGTTGATGTATCTAAAAAATGGGAAATTGATGAAGGTGTCCAATACTTACCGGATACTTTACGATCTCTACATTGGCCTGGTTACGCTCTTCGTTGTTTGCCTAAAAAATTTCAAGCAAATAATCTTGTTAACCTTGAAATGCCTCATAGCTATATTTCTCAACTCTGGGAAGGGGGAGAAAGAAAGGTAGAATAATAATTGGTTGGTTGGCGGTTTTGCTTGATGCTTTATTATGCTATATTTTGTAAATTACTTTGAAATTCATCTTTTTCTTTCTTTCTTATAACAGGTTCTTGCAAAACTTAGATTTGTTGACCTCTGCTCTTCAGAATTGAGAACCTTTGACCTTGGAATGACTCGAAATCTTGAAACATTAGATCTTACCAATTGTGGAAACTTGGTAAAACTCCAAATGCCATCTGAACTTCCAAAGCTCAACTACCTCAAGCTTAGTGATTCTAAGGTGAGTAATCTTAACCTTGGGATGACTCCAAATATCAAGGAATTATATCTTTCAGGATGTAAACACCTGGTAGAACTCCAAATGCCCGTTGCACTTCCAATGCTCAACTACCTCCATCTTGGTCATTCTAAGGTGAGTAATCTTAACCTTGGGATGACACCAAATATCAAGAATTTACGCCTTGCAGGATGTAAACACCTGGTAGAACTCCAAATGCCCATTGCACTTCCAATGCTCAACTACCTCGACCTTAGTCATTCTAAGGTGAGTAATCTTAACCTCGGGATGACTCCAAATATCAAGGAATTATATCTTTCAGGATGTGAAGACCTGGTAGAACTCCAAATGCCCATTGCACTTCCAAAGCTCAACTACTTCAAGCTTAGTGATTCTAAGGTGAGTAATCTTAACCTTGGGATGACTCCAAATATCATGAATTTATATCTTGAAGGATGTGAAGACCTGGTAGAACTCCAAATGCCCGTTGCACTTCCAATGCTCAACTGCCTCTACCTTAGTGATTCTAAGGTGAGTAATCTTAACCTCGGGATGACTCCAAATATCAAGGAATTATATCTTTCAGGATGTAAACACCTGGTAGAACTCCAAATGCCCATTGCACTTCCAATGCTCAACTACCTCGACCTTAGTCATTCTAAGGTGAGTAATCTTAACCTTGGGATGACTCCAAATATCATGAATTTATATCTTGAAGGATGTGAAGACCTGGTAGAACTCCATATGCCCGTTGCACTTCCAATGCTCAACTACCTCCATCTTGATTCTAAGGTGAGTAATCTTAACCTTGGAATGACACCAAATATCAAGAATTTACGCCTTGAAGGATTTAAACACCTGGTAGAACTCCAAATGCCCATTGCACTTCCAATGCTCAAATACCTTGAGCTTTTTTATTCTAAGGTGGGTAGTCTTAACCTTGGGATGACTCCAAATATCAAGAATTTATATCTTGAAGGATGTGAAGACCTGGTAGAACTCCAAATGCCCGTTGCACTTCCAATGCTCAACTACCTCGACCTTAGTGATTCTAAGGTGAGTAATCTTAACCTTGGGATGACTCCAAATATCAAGAATTTACGTCTTGCAGGATGTAAACACATGGTAGAACTCCAAATGCCTGTTGCACTTCCGATGCTCAATTACCTTGAGCTTACTGATTCTAAGGTGAATAATCTTAACCTTGGGATGACTCCAAATATCAAGAATTTACTTCTTGCAGGATGTAAACACCTGGTAGAACTCCAAATGCCTGTTGCACTTCCAATGCTCGACTACCTTGAGCTTACTGATTCTAAGGTGAGTAATTTTAAGGTTGGAATGACTCCAAATATCGAGAATTTACGCCTTGCAGGATGTAAAGACCTCGTAGATTTCCAAATGCCCATTGCACTTCCAATGCTCAACTACCTCGACCTTAGTCATTCTAAGGTGGGTAGTCTTAACCTTGGGATGACTCCAAATATCAAGCGTTTACATCTTGCAGGATGTAAAGACCTGGTAGAACTCCAAATGTCGGTTGCACTTCCAATGCTCAACTACCTCGACCTTAGTGATTCTAAGGTGAGTAATCTTAACCTTGGGATGACTCCAAATATCAAGAATTTACTTCTTGCAGGATGTAAACACCTGGTAGAACTCCAAATGCCTGTTGCACTTCCAATGCTCAACTACCTTGAGCTTACTGATTCTAAGGTGAATAATCTTAACCTTGGGATGACTCCAAATATCAAGAATTTACTTCTTGCAGGATGTAAAGACCTCGTAGATTTCCAAATGCCCATTTCACTTCCAATGCTTTACTACCTCGACCTTAGTCATTCTAAGGTGAGTAGTCTTAACCTTGGATTCACTCCAGATCTTAGGATCTTAAAACTTATCGAATGTTATTATCTTCAAGAAATTCATGCTCCTGTGGGATGTCTAAAAAAGCTTACCTGCTTGAACTTAAGTAATTGCTTGAGGTTTGAGTACGTTGGGGTTAACACACAATATGAATCACTTCGTTCGGACTCTTTAGCCATATTAGAACTGATTGCAGAGTCCCTTGGTATATGCCCACTGCATCCTAACAGTAATTTGCCAAAGTTTAAGTTTCAATGTGAATATGGTGAAGTTCTACCCTCATCGAGTGGAAATCTGGAGAAGCTTATTTCTTTTGGTCTATGTGCTTGCACGAACCTTGAGTCTTTTTCAGCAAGCATTTGTGGTTTACAACATTTAGTAGCACTTAAGCTTGAAGGCAGTTTTCCAGAGGCGCCCAAGGATTTATGGAAGTTAGAAAGTCTAGAGCAGCTAACTTTATCTATGAAAGAGATTAAGCATCTTCCGGATAACATTTGTATGTTGAAACATCTGAAATCTCTTGATCTGAAATCTTGTTGGCTTTTGGAGCAACTACCCATGGATCTTGGCAGATTAGAGTGCTTAGAGGAGTTGTACCTAACAGATTGTATATTCTTACGAGATATACCTGACAGCATATGTGAAATGAAGTTTTTAAAATATCTGTCTCTCCGCTTTTGTATTCAAGTTGAGAAATTGCCAGAGGAACTTGGACGTTTAGAACGTTTGAAAATTTTAAATATAGAAGGTGCAGGCATAAGTCGTCTTCCGGAGAGTATTTCTCAATTGAAGGATGTACGTATTATTGGGTCTATGTGGCGGCTTCAGTCTTATGGTTTTACATCCATATCAGAAATTTCCACAAGCATAGCCTCCAGTTAAATTGGCCATTACTTTGATTTGAATTTGAAGTAGTCAAGCATGAACAAACAATGTTCTTTCACGTTATTTCGTCAAGTGTGCTATTGTCATTTTCCCCATATTGATGGAGTTATGGTAATTTCAAGGAATACTTTCTTAAAAATGAATATCATGTATTAATGTTCAAACAATTGATGTAAGAAACCTCATATAACTTGTTTATTTTGCTTTTGTACTTTTGAATGTATCAGTCTTTGAAAATGTAAGCTTGTGATCTTAGATTTCTTTACATGGAGAATTGATAAATTTGTTGAATGTCCAAAGATCAAGTCTCGAGCAGTTATATCTTGAGGAGCATAACGAATTGTAGAAGTCTACATGCACGTTGAACTTCCAAAGCTAAAATTCCTCAACGTAAGTGGTTCAAAGGTGAGTAACTTTAATCTTACCTAACATATACATATAGTGCAAGAGTTGCAACAGGCCCAATAGCTCCGGCTAACGTATTAATTGTAGGGGTTGGATGCAATAAAAATAAGCTTTTATCTAAAAACACATTTTTATAAAAAAAAATTGATTTTTTGTACTGTATTTCTAAATATCATACAAAACAACAAAATATAATACAAAGAAGCAAAATCTAATAAAAAAAGACAAATCCAATACAAAAAAATGTGTTTTTATATTTTTGACAAAAAACTTGTTTTTATTTAATCCTGACCCGTTGATTATAAACCCTATTGAACACCTAATAAATTTATCTCATATGTGCCAATTGTTGAGTATATCTTATGTTATATCAACATTGTGAGCAAATTGTTTAGTTAATTCAATCATGTAGTATAAATAATTCATAAAGACATACCGATCATATGCAAATCATTGAAGATGATGATACCATTATTTTGATATTCCTTTCTACTCTTTAGAAGTCTCTTTGATTGATGGATTCATACGTGAATGTGATGGAGAAAAATAGTTCTTATATGGTGTTTAGTTTTTCTTAATCATTCACTTATGAGACATAAAGGGCAAGAGTTAAACGTCTTTTTATATCACATTACGTAATTACATCCATTATATAATTACTACATTAATAGAAACATTTCATGTCATTTGATCAAGAGTAATAAATAATCCATAATGCCATACTTATGTTGGTACATTTCTAACATTCTCCAACTTGATTGAGTGATCATTTATGATGAAAATTTCTTAAGTTTGGCCATGTTAAAATGCTCATCATGTTTTAGATCGAAACTGTAGCAAAGAAATACTCCATTGAGTTGGTGTCAACTCAAGATCCTCGTTAATAATACTAAAATCTAAAATCAAAACATAAGAACATTTAAGACTAAAAATGACTAAAATAAACCTTTAGTGTACAATATTAACTTGTACAAATTTTTCTATATAATATTAGATGCACATATACATTATTATAGACAATAAAAATTAGAGGAAATTAATAATAATTATTCCTACACACAATATGCTTATTATGTAAGGCCTCTACTAAAAGCCATCTTCATTACAAGTTCTTGAAAAACTTTGGGTGTTAGACCTCTAGTTATTGGATTTGCAAGCATATTATGAGTGTTGATGTATTTGACGCAAAGTTTATTCTCCTCTACTTGTTCTCCTACGAACCTGAACTTTGTATCAAGATATAATCCAACTCTACTCGAACTATTACTTTTCGAGAGATTAACGTGTTTAATACTTGGTGTGGGTCAAATTACACATCTTATTTATTATTGTTTTCCTTTATTTAACTTGGATTTTATTTGGTTTATATTTTATTTTTAGTAATTTTACTTATTTTGTTATTTGATGTGATTTTATTAGCTTCCTTGCATTTAGCGATCACATCGATGAAGAAACCGAGACCTAAGATATTTCGAGAAGTTCCTAAGGCTTAAGCATGAAGTTTGTGGAAGTTTAGGTGCTTAAAAGATGATTTTTAGAAGCTGAAAGGTTGGAATTGGTCGTAAACTGCTGGGGCTGGTCGTGGTTGGAACTCCTGTGACCACTCGTCGCTAGATTTGGATGATTAACGGTAGATTTTAATAGTTTTCGGGTTTGTTTTTATGAGATTATGATTGTTTATGTTATAGATCAGTTTTGTTATGGTTAATATTGATGTTATAATGATCTTGAATGCTTGATAATGTCCAATTGGTAAGTTCATTGTATCTTTAGGTGGTTACATCCCGTAGATCATTCTCAAGACTGTAGGTTCGGTTAAGCCATCCACAAATTGTTCAAGTTCGAGCCCGGTGACGTACGGTTGAGAGGACTTGCTTGCGCCAAGAGGGGAAGTTGTTGGCGGTTAGTTTGATGGGAAAATTGGTAGCGGTGGAGAGTTGAATGACAGTGGTAGAGGTGGCCATTTATAGCGGTTGAAAGAAGGTTGTGGTACAAAGGGAGACCAAAAGAGACAGTAAAGCGGCTAGGGCTGGAGTAAAAAAAAGAGGATCGATGGTTTTTCTCAGAGGAGATAATAGTCTCTAGATAGCATATAAAGGCTGAATCAATTGTATATGTTTCGAATGAATACAAAGCAAAGGAATACAACTTAATATAGACAACTAACAGAAAAGGAAAATAGCTAATCCTATGGATCAAGGCTAAAGTAAAGGATGACCAATATAAACATTCCAAATATACATATGGCTGAGATTGTGCAGTAATAGAAGAATATTCCTCATTTATTCTGTAATATTCCTTATAATCATCAAGGCTTGCAACTTGTGCTAAGTATCGGAAGACCAGAATATTAAGGGGCTGTTTGTTTTTTAAGAAAACGTCTGCGAAGGTCTGCGAGACCTCTTATGTCTGCACCCTGCAGACCAAGGAAAGATGTAGGGTGTTTGTTTTCTCGCAGACATTTCATTAAAAAACGTCTGCGAGACATCTTCTAGGAAAAGAGGTGGACCATCATCTTCAAACATCTTCAAACCTCTTCAAACCTTCTCACCCCCATCTCCTCCTCACGATCGCCGGTCACCCTCCCACCGTCGCCTCCCACTGCCATCGCCGGTCTCCCCCACCGCCGTCGCATCCTCACGATTGCCGGTCTCCCCCACCGTCGCCTCCCCCACTGCCATCACCAGAAGCGAACCCTAGTCGTTCGAACCCTTCCACTGCCTTCGTCGCATCCCTAGTCGTTCGAACCCTAGTCGCCTCCCACTGCCATCGCCTCCCACTAACCTTCGTCGCATCCCTAGTCGTTCGAACCCTAGTCGCCTCCCTAGAGCCACGGTGGTGATGGTGACAGTCTCAATTGCATCCCGTCGTCCAACCCTTCGCATCCCTTCGTCGGAACGCGGTGGTGATGGTGACAGCCTCATCGACGGTCGACGGTGGGTGGAGGGGGACGATCAGAGGTGATGGTGACAGTAGAACACGATCGGAGGCCGGAGGATCCGTGGCCGGAGGATCAGTGGTCGGTGGGGTTGGGGGACGGTGGGTTGGGTTTTCTTATGAAGAGGTTTTTTGTTTGAAGATGTTTTTGGAAAACAAACACCCCCAAAAGCTCTTCTTGCAGGGGTTTGGTCCACCTCTTCTGCAAAAGAAGTCTGCAGACGTGGTCCGCAGACTGCAGATGTTTTACCTCTTAAAAAACAAACACCACCTAAGGCTTTTTACATTGTGCATATAAAATGTTTTTTTCATACAATACTAAGTGTACTATTACTTTTATCCTTTTTATTTGTATCTTTGTTTGTATATTTGAGCTATTAAAAGACAGATATGGTCCCCGTTCAGTCGTTATGTTGACTTTTTGCATCATTTGAGTAATTATCTTGCCAAAGTTTTTGCCCCGTTTGGGTCATCATCAAAACACCTTGTAATGACCCAAAGTAGACAAATCCATTTACTCGAATAAGCAAAACGAAAAACAATGACTAAAACGTGACAAAACGGAAAGTATGTTGGTCTTTTATCAATAAAAATAAACTTGAAAAAATCAACATCCTAAACTTATACACTTTTACATGTTGATTCCTTTAATCATTAAGACAATTTAATATGTTTTCATTATCAAGGTGGCAAAATTCTGTGCGGAACGAATGCATGAAGTAATAGCACTATAGCAGAAGAATGGGACCAAGAAGCAAATGACGAGTTTAAATGGCAGCAAGAATGGGAAGCAGTGATGTCAAGTAGCTTTGAGAGGACTGACAATGAAGTGATTACAGAGGCTGCAGCACCCGAGATTGTTGGATCGACCGCTGTTACAGTTGTTTTATCTCGTTGCCAAATTATAGTATCCAACTGTGGGGATTCACGGGCCGTGCTTTGTCGTGGCACCGAAACAATCCCTTTGACCGTTGACCAAAAGGTCAGGCTCTCAACATTATTCTTGCCAACTGCTTTCATTTTGTTGCGCACATCTTTATAACCACCTTGCTAACCAACTAAACTAACGAGGTTGTTGGTGGCAAAATAGACGAGCTGGATGAAACATCATAAGACCATCCCCATTAACAATCTTATACTAGGTCATTACACTGTTCAAAAAAAATAAAAAAAAATTGGCCCATTATTGACGAACTTTCACAATCCCGGTCGTCCGCACCATCTAGATTGCAACCTCCATTTATGTGGTTTTTCTTTTTCTTTTTTTCACTTTATCATAATTATTTTTTCTAATAATCTTGTTTTTTTAATAACTTCAAATAATTAACATTTAAAAAAAAATCTAAAAATACGGTCTTGATCATTTTTTTTTATAAACATATCGGTCTAAATTTTGTTAAAAACAGAGTTCGTTTAAAAAAATATATTTTTTAATATAAAATAAATATAAACAATTATTGATTTATACTGTCTAAAACTTGAAGGTTTTTTATTGGTTTAAAAGATTTTATGGATCAAAATCATTATCTAAAAAAATCATACGTTTAAAAACTAAAAATCATAAATTATATTTATTTAATAAAAAATAGTAAAGTTTGGGTTGTTAAAGAGAGTAAAAAGTTGGGTTTGATTGGGTTGTGTAGGTGGAAGAGAGATAAATTAGTTTTTTTATTAAAAGGTTGGGTTGGATTGGATTGTGAATGGGGATGGTCTAAACTCTAAGGGTCAAAACTTTTGGGTTTGGTGACCCAAGTATGTAAACCGGTCTTTATTTATGTCAAACTAGGTTAGAAGCTTGGTTAGAATAAATGAAAAATTAAAAAAAAATGACAAATTAAAAAGTTATTAATTAAGATTTAAGAATTAGAAAATGATATTTTAAGTTTTAAGCACCTAATAGAACAATAATATTGAAAATAAAAAAAAAGGAAGAAAAAAAAGAATTTCGAGGAGCAAAAATTGTAGCACATGGTGCAATCAATTAATTTTTATGCATATGTTGGTCAAAGCATCTCAAATGACAAAAATATTCTTAACAACTTTTGAGAAGAAAAACTATCCTTGTATCGATCTATAAAAAAACTACGATTACATGTTAAAAGAATCTTGTGTTTTGTCATTTTCCTAAACTATGCTAAGTTTTTGGCATGATTTGCTTATAAATGTAATCACGTGTTAAAAGAGTTAGATGTCTTGCCATTTTACTAAGGGTCCTAATATCCATACACCACCATCATCATCCATACACCATACCTAGAACAAATCAATCACATCATATTCACGTAACTTTTACTTATACATATCTTTTAAATATTTTTTAACATTAAAAAGTACAAAAAACTAATGTTATTTGTACACAGGCGTACAAATATGAATACCTTTACTAAACCATGCCAGGATTTTGTCGTTATTCGCTATAAATGAAATCAGTTGCATATTTGGAGGGGCATGTCTTGGCCTGATTTAACCTACTTGACCCATTAGAGATTAACATAAACCAAATCTTGTTTTAATTAACATATCACCAATACATACTTTCTTTTTTGATATAAAATCCGGTTCGTGGGCATTAATCTTGATATTAGGTTATGTGAGATCATGTTTGTTGTTACTTTTTACAGCCTGGTCGAGAAGTTGAACTCTTGAGAATTGAAGAACAAGAAGGGAAAGTCATAAATTGGAATGGAGCAAGAGTATTTGGAGTTCTTGCCATGTCGAGAGCAATAGGTATCTCGCATTACACTCTTAATCTTGAAAATTATGTCATACACATGAACCACAATTACATAAATACTCACGGGTTGACACAATTACGACATGTTTAGCTAATTTTTTTAGAATAAATTGTTATTTTAGTCCATGTTGTTTGTTCGTTTTTGTCATTTTAGTCCAAAAGTTTAAATTTCACTATTTTCATCCTCATGGTTTTCATTTTATTGTCATGTTAGTCCAATGAAATGTAAACTTTGGGCTAAAATGACAAAAGTGACAAAACCACAGGGATGAAAATGACAATAAAATGAAAACAATAAGGACGAAAATAACAAAATTTAAACTTTTGAACTAAAATGACAAAAATGAACAAACCATAGGGACTAAAATGACAATTTACTTTTTTTTTGTATTGATAGTTGAAAATTACAAATTTACCACCAAAAGTACAATTGCATTTAAATATAAAATCTTATGTCAATCTATCCTTTTGCCTTTAAATTTTGGATTAAATTATCAAACCAATTTAATATATGACCTAAAACACATTTTTAGGAAAACAAATGGGCGAAACAAGTCAACTCGAGAACCTATTAAGTTGTCCTAAGCACGACCGTTTAGCTAAACATGTTCTTGGGTAACTGAACCAATCCAACATGTTTATACAAAACTTAAAACTATAAATTTCATTTTTTTTAAGTTGATATGGTCTAAAAAGTTCACACCATTTTTCTCTCATGAAAAAAGACTGAAAAGTAGGGAAAATTTTATCAAAATTTAACTATACTTGAGTCCATGATTTTCGTAGAAAATAAACTCACCTGTTTATATGTCAAAATGAACTCGAAACTCTCACTTTTGACTGTGATCAAATTGGGCTTTTTAGTTAACTCTGTTGCCCATAGCTTTAGCATTGATGATTACTTTCTACAAAAGGGGTATAATTCTTGCTAAAAAGTTTGCTTTTGAAAAAACTTGGCAATTTTTTTTAGTTATGATCCATTTAGCCTCATTATTAGCAAGCTAAGATAAGATCTAAGAAGGGTAAGACGTAGATAGCGTTATCTTTACTCCGTAGGAATAGAGAGTCTGCTACTAATGAGACCCTCGGCTCATCATGAGCTGATTCACCTAGCAACCCAACGTTTTTAACATTATTTTCACAAAAATTAAGCAAATTACGGTAAAATTAGTGAAATTTTACTTTTGTCTCTCAAGGGTTCCGTTTAGTTTACGTTATCATAATGAATGCATTTATAATCATACGCGATCTTTTTTGTTTGTTACTTTAGGAGACCGTTACTTAAGACCATGGATAATTCCCGTCCCTGAAATCAGCTTCACAACAAGAACCGACGAGGACGAGTGTTTGATAATAGCCAGTGATGGACTTTGGGACATCATGTCAAACAACGAGGTTGGTGAACTGGCTCGCCGGATTTTACGCCGCCGCCGGTATGCTGCTGTCGGTGAGGTAACAGCGGCACAAACCGTTGCCGACAGTTTGACCGAGATAGCTGTGGGGAGAAACAGTTCCGACAACATATCGTTGATCGTTGTTGATCTAAAATCAAAGAAAAAACAACGTAATATGTGATCGGTTATCTATCTAAATAGCTGACCGTGGCAAATAATAAGATCAATCCTCACTTTTTTTTTTATTTTTGGTTTGATCCGTAATCTATGAAGTGGAAGTATTAATGTTGAGAATGTGAAGATGTGACTGATGATGTATTTCAAAACTGAAAATTTAACAGATGTTAACATGTCATTTGATGATGTTTGTGAAGACGGGACATTTAACATGCGATCGATTGATGGATATGATGTTGGTGACAAATGAACATATAAAGACGTTAACGTATGATTGATGATGTTCAACGAATGTTTACATGTGATGGATGATGTCGTTTGTGAAATTGGAGCATTTCAAGTGATATTAGCATGTGATTTGTGCCAATTTTTTATTTCAATTTTAAGCTAGAAGTATGAATTGTGTACAACCGAGCAAAACCAAAATTTGTAGGTTTTGTCTGCCATGTTATCTTAGAATGGTTTTTATGAATTGTGTATTGATTGCTTTTAGATAGAAAAGGGTACAAAATCAGTTGAACTAGAGGTTTAACCCGTGCGTTGCGGCGGTAACCTCGTATTAAACATAAAAGGCACGATATCTACTCAATTAAAATTATTTAAAAAAATAAGGTCATACCACTCTTCTATCATGATGTTGGTAATAACATCACAAATATCAAAACGTAGACAAAACGTCCACAACAGTTATTAATCCGTCATAAAAAATTAGATTGAACCGTCAAAAAAGTTAGTGTTAATCGAAAGGAATATGAACTGAAGTACAAACGCAAAATGTTAAAAATTTTAGAACTAAAAAAATAAAAATTTGTAGTTGTAAAATGTATCATAAAAATATGAACACTACATCATGAAGTTGTGAATTGTTTATATAGTAATAATATGGAAAGCAGAGGTGAAAAAAAACGGTTTTGAAACCAAAATTGTTATTATTATATATATTTGTTATTTATTTAAATATTATTATTATTTAATTATTATTAATTAATTAATATTATTACTATTCACACTGCATCAACAAAAATAAAATGAGTGCAACAAAAAACGATGTAATAACCTTTGAAATTGATTAATTGTTTTATCAAGTACAAAGTACTATAATAAAGAGCTCATAATTTATCAAGTTATTTATCAAGTTCTTTTAGTTGTCCAAAACTACACCCAAATTAGACCTATATATGTACAAATTTCTAGAAGTCTCAACTTTCATCTCACAAGTATTATCTAATCATCTAACAACCTTATGAATGGTGGAAATGTGGAACCTTTGATGTCATGTTAAACCTATTTATAACATACAACATGATTATATCCCAATATAATTAAAAAAACAGAGTAACAAAGGCACCCTTGTACTTGAAGCAATAAACAAAGGCAAACCATTACAACAATGACACAAACTCTAACACACATGTATCACATACAATCCTTTGTAAACATAACCAATCATGTCATGAAAATTTAAGTCATACAACTAAATAATCAAAATATGATACGACTTTGACATAAATCTTAGTTATAATTGCATGATTAAAAAGTCATCACCCAACTTTCCTAATGCTCAGTTATTAAACTTAAGCAGCCAAATTCTACTTGTAGATTTCGGATAGTGCTGATGAATCAATCCACTCACCAATACTAAGATGAGTACACGACCTCTTTTTACTCTTTTCTCAAAGGGTGGGAAGTAAGTTAGCTATTTTTCTTAATGTTGAACTCTTTTACTTTTGTCACATAACTTGCATTTTTAATTAAGCACTAGTATCCTTGATGTGGATTGTATGAGTTGACCTTTGTACTTAAATCCAAATGCTAGACTTGCACAATCATTTAACTCTTGTTTATGAGCCGATTATTAGGTATTGGATAGACCTTTAAAGGCTGACACCCTCACTCAATCTGATTGGGTTTGCTGCTACCCAATATATGTTGGACTAAACTTGTAATGTCAAATAAATAAGGGGTTAAGTAGAAAATTTAGTTTTAATTGTTTTGGATTAGATTGCTTTTGTTGGAAGATTTTTTGGATAAAGTTTTGACTTTTATGGTCTTGTTTTATTATAAATAGGGTTAGATGGTTTGGTTTTTCTTGTACGGAAAATTTCAATCAATAAGAATTTGTGTTTAGTTCAGGGAAATCACAACAAGGGCTTCAATTGGTATCAGAGTTCGGAAAGCTCAAACCTGGGCGATCGGCAATTACTCATCAGACGGGAAGCACGATGGTCGGCACTCTGGCAGACCACAGACGCAACCAAGCATAAGGCGATGGGCAGAGGGCAGGCGTGGCAAGTAGGCGACAAACGCAGTGGACGTCTATGGCTGAGAAGCAGCAGTCGTGGTCGACAATCATCTAATCGGCTAATCAATAGTTGATCGGTTCAATTTAGCAATGCACAGGAAGAAAAATAGATTGTGTGGATTACCTCTCAGTCGTGAACAACAGGGGCTGTTGTGCGGCAGGAACAGACAACGAACTTGGGGTGCAGTGAAATGAGATCGGCAGGGGCTAAAGAAGTCGTTTAGCAACCAAGAAGACAGAAAAACAGGGGCTTGTCGTGTTGGTGATCAATAGCAGGGGCAAATTTGATTAGGGAGGTATTCACAAGAAATCCAATCAAGGGTAGGTACTTATCTGCTAATTCACACATAAAGAATGGCTAGGAAAGAGGTTGTGGTGGTTGTGTGAGCATGAGAGACAGGTTCTATGTGTTACCAATGCCCTGTTTTAACAATACCAATTATCCAATATGGTCAGTAAGTGTGAGAACGATCATGGATACAACCGGGTTGTGGGAAGCGGTGGAACCTACAATTGGGGCTACTATGGATCAAAGAAAGTCGAAGATGGCACTTGCATTACTGTTTCAAGCAATACCAGAAGATCTGGTTTTACAGTTAGGAGGTTATAATGAAGCCAAAAAAGTTTGATATACTTTGAAGACAAGATTTTTGGGGGTGGATCGAGTAAGAACAGCATGATTACAAACTTTGAGAAGGGAATTTGAAAATCTTAAGATGAAAGAGGATAAATCAATTGATGATTTCACAGGAAAGATGAGTGGGGATAAATCAATTGATGATTTCACAGGAAAGATGAGTGGGCTGGTGTCTAAGGCAAAGGGTCTTGGAACCACTTTTGAAGAAGGACAAATGTTGAGGAAACTATTGGACTCAATGCCTAGATCATTTATTCCAATTTTAGCATCAATTGAACAGTGTTTTGAGTTGGTATGCATAAAAGATTTCGATCAAGGAGGAGAATCATATGGTATGCTGCTACTCTCAAAGGTGAAAAGAAAAGACTTGTTTTGTGAACACTGTAGATGGAGTGGTCAAGGAAGTTCAAGTCATAAAGATCAAGGAAGCGACCGGGTGAAGGTCACACGGCTGGTCAAGAAAGGGCTCGAATGTTTCAACAAAACAGAGGTCAAAGAGAGAAAGAGACAAGAGCCATATAAGGTGTTTCAAGTGTAATGAACTTGGGCATTATGTGGCAGAATGTCCTAGTTGAGAAGAAAAGAAAGAAAAGGCTAATTTGATCCAGGAGGACAAGGATTCAATACCTTTGCTTTGAAGAATAATAGTTACAAGATTAGTCCTAATCTTGTAATGTCAAATAAATAAGAGGTTAAAGTAGAAAATTTAGTTTTAATTGTTTTGGATTAGATTATTTTTGTTGGCAGATTTTTTGGGAAAAAGTTTTGACTTTTAAGGTTTTGTTTCATTATAAATTGGGTTAGATGGTTTGGTTTTTCTTGTACCAAAAATTTTAATCAATAAGAATTCAAGTTTAGTTCTCGGAAATCACAACAAGGCTTCAATATATGCCATTGTTTCTACACTTGAGTGAATATACCCTAAGGTTCTTGACGTAGAGTTATTTATCAAGTGCGTTTTTTCAAGAACACAGATCAACTTCATCAACGATTTTTCACGAAAGATTTGCAGTTAACTCTTGGATTCGGGTAATAATATTATGAAGTTTTATGTATACATATGTGGTTGGTATGTTAGGATTATGCTGTTACAACACCATTTGTGATAAAGTGATTCACGAACAATTATTGAATTTCAACTTCTCTCTGTCTACATTTAAAGTTTATTATATAGTTTGCATGCAAATTTGAGCTGTTGTGCTGTTAAAGGGTCATGTTGTTATGAGATTAAGGAGCCATGTTGGCTTTGTATAGTTTGACATTGTTATCATTCGGTTGTGTCGTTTATGTATTGTCAAACAACTTTAATCGCTTCCGCAACTATTGTTACTTAACATTTTGAAAACCGTTTTGAATTAACGCTTCCGCTACCTATGAATGTTAAACCGTTTTGACAACTTATACTTTATTTCCGCAACTCTGGTATTACTAAACCGTTTTATCCAAATTATTGGATGTACGTACTTAACCAGACATATAGGTCTCGCTTGTCGTGTGACCGGAGACTGCGATCCTGCCAGATCAGTCGCGTCGCGCCCCCGGAAGGGACGGGATTTCTCGGGGTGCGACAGATTGGTATCAGAGCCTCCGGTTATTGCGAATTAGGTTTGCATTTAGTGAACTTAGTCTATAACCACTAGACTTCACACAACACTTAGTGCTTAGTATTGTGATACTTGTATACATGATTGCACTCACACTTAGTATACACACTTACTGTGTGATATCACCATCAACACCGTATGTGACCGCTCATGACGGACAAGAGCCGATAGCTCTACATATTTCCTTACAATGCCTACCACACACACCACATTAGTCATTAGTCAAACACTAACACGTATTCTCGCTATGAAGATCATGGCTGGGAGACGTGTAGGACGCAGGAACGCGGGAGGACGTGGAAACATCCTTCAAGAAATAATTTCTTGATATTTGGAGTCATTCCAAGGTTAAGATTAGTCATCTTAGAATGACTAAGGGAGAGGTAGTTGAGCATTGGAAGTGCAACGGGCATTTGGAGTTCTACAAGGTCTTTACATTCTACAAGACGTAACTCCTCAATATTTGGAGTCATCCCGAGGTTAAGATTAGTCAACTTAGAAAGACTAAGGTCGAGGTAGTTGGGCATTGGAAGTGCAACGGGCATTTGGAGTTCTACCAGGTCTTCACATCCTGCAAGACGTAAATTCTCGATATTTGGAGTCATCCCAAGGTTAAGATTAGTCACCTTAGAATTATTAAGGTCGAGATAGTAGAGCTTTGGAAGTTTAGATGGCATTTGGAGTTCTACGAGGTCTTTACATCCTGCAAGATGTAATCTCTCAATATTTGGAGTCATCCCAAGGTTAAGATTACTCACCTTAGAATTAATAAGCTTGAGGTAGTTGAGCTTTGGAAGTTCAGATGGCATTTGGAGTTTTACCAAGTTTCCACAATTGGTAAGATCTAATGTTTCAAGATTTCGAGTCATTCCAAGGTCAAAGGTTCTCAATTTTGAAGAGTAGAGGTCAACAAATCTAAGCTTTTCAAGAACCTGCAATAAGAAAGAAAGAAAAAAATGAATTTCAAAGTAATTTACAAAATATAGCATAATAAAGCATCATGCAAAACAACCAACTAACCAATTATTATTCTACCTTTCTTTCTCCCCCTTCCCAGAGTTGAGAAATATAGCTCCGAGGCATTTCAAGGTTAACAAGATTATTTGCTTGAAATTTTTTAGGCAAACAACGAAGAGCGTAACCAGGCCAATGTAGAGATCGTAAACTATCCGGTAAGTATAGGACACCTTCATCAATTTCCCATTTTTTAGATACATCATCGTCATAGACACAAAGTAGTCTAAGGTCCTTCATCTTTCTAAGACTTTTCATAACTATAGCAGGATGGATACCAGGATACTTCAGTATCATACTTCTTGTGGCTTTGGTACCCTATAATGAAAAGCTAACATGAAAATTTTGTCATAACAAATAAAAATATGTTTCTATTTCACAATAAACTTGAACCTTACCAAGTCATTAACTAGTATTTCTTTAATTTCTTCCTAAACCCATAATCGGCTATGTCTGTTAGGCTCATCAGGGTGCAAATGACGAACAATATTTCTGCCCATTTCTTCTATATGGTCGTGCATGCCCAAATACCCACCATCCGATATATTTATCAGAGACTTTTGCTCAAGAACTTCTAAACCAATTTGAGCATGAAATCCGCAGCTTTCTAGTATTCTGATTGCGTAGTCCTTTGGTTTACCTTTCAGTATGCATGCAACATCTAGGAATATTTCTTTGTGATCCTTCTCTAGATCATCATAGCTTATTTCCAATTTTTTTAATGTTTCCTCCAATGGGATTGTTTTTAGTCTTTCTAGGGTATCAAGCCATATAGGCTCAGTTCTACCACAAAGAAATGAACCCAAAACTTTAATTGTTAAAGGAAGACCAGCAGCATAATGCACAACTTTTCTAGATAGCTCTTCATACCCTTGAATTGGAACCTCTCCTAAATGCATGCTTACTAAAGAGACAGATTGCTTCATCATCTGATAATAAACTGATCTTATAGATATTGTCAACATGAACTCCTTGTGCTATCAACACTTGTCTATCTCTTGTTGTGATGATGATTCTACTTCCTGGCTTAAACCATATAAGCTCGCCAGCTAACGCCTCAAGCTGGTCTCTGTTATCCACGTCATCTAGAACTACTAGAACCTTTCTACCAGACATGCTCTTTTCTATTTTATTTATCCCATCTGTAACACTTGTTACATATACGTTTTTATCATTTAACACATCTTTAAGAACCTGCTTTTGCAATTTCTTCAGACCAGACAAAGAGCCTTTTGAACATTCTCTTACATTCTCAACAAAACTTTTACCCTCAAACCAAATAGAAATATGATCAAAAGCAGCTCGTGCCAAAGTCGTCTTCCCAGCACCTCCCATCCCCCATATCCCTATCATTCGAACATTATCTTCAGAATCATTTTCTAAAGATGAAATTACATTCTTTACCCGGGTCTCCATGCCTACTAGCTTCTCATCAATGCACCAATTGATGAGATATAGTTTTAGTGAGATGTCTGTAACAATTTTTTGGATGAATTTTGCTTCACGGCTGTGTGATAAAGAAGATTCAATCATATTACGCCAAATACCACATGAACAGGTTAATTTCAAATCTATAACTTCCTACAATCACATATGAAGTACGAGACACGATCAAATAAAAACAAGATTTTGCCAAACATAAAAACAAAATAAAACAACAACATGTGACAAGTCTAATGAACTCAGATTGAACTCGTTCGGGTGTGTTGGAATCATCTCATCAAACTCTACTATCTTAGTTTTAGGGTTTAGGGTTCGACAAGACGCTTTCGGGTTTAGGTTTAGGGTTGGACGAGACAACGCCAGACATTCTCTAGAATTTCTCTTATATTCAACCCCATGGCTTATAATAGATAGTTTTTGTTGCCTACTCACACGAATCCATATCCTTGTTTTTCTATCAATTTCTAATTCTAATCTTCCTCCCCAATCTGATATTATGGTGCCGGTATAGTTCAATCGGAGTTCGTAAGGTTGTCAAACGTAGTTTTTTCGTATAGTTTTTATGTTTTTAGACAAAACGTTTGTTTTTATGTTCAATCTTTTAACACGATTCAAGTTTTTGAGTTAGAATTGCAATAGAAATGAGATGAAGGAATTACCCATCAACTGTTTTTTTCAACTCCCATCCAGCCAAATTGGATGCTTCTTTCAGAGCATATCTCCATTTCCCAGCAGCCTGATTCTGAACATGTTTTGTAAAGGCTTCTCCAACCGCCCCGCTTTGGTTTCGGACCTCGGTGGGCTCCACATCATAGAAAACAGGGTAAGCAGTCTGCTCCTTCGTCTTCTGGCACTCCATAATCTTCGAGAGCTCCTGTAAACACCAGGATGAATCTGCATAGTTCTTGGAGAAAACAATGATGTAAGATCTGGATTCTTCAATGGATCTGATGAGCTGATCATCGATCCTTTCCCCTTTCTCGATTGTTTGATCATCCTTGTAAGTTATGATGTTTTTATTGAGAAGAGCAAGATGGAGATGATCAGTGGCGGATCCAGGAATTTTTTCCAGTGGGTTCACTATTTTCAAACGTTTCAATTAGATAGAACCAAACATAAAAATTTCCGGGTTGGTTTGACGGTTCGGGTCTTGTAATTTTCATCACATAATAACTGTGCGATATATTAAGTCAATAATTAAAAAAACATCGTCATTAAAGAGTTCGGAGGTGCGGACTTAACACTCATTTAAGATTTATGAGCTCCGGACAAAACATGAGTCAAGGGTAACAGCCCCCTTGCAGGGACTTAGGGGCAGCGCTCTTGGTGGGGTCCAAGGGGCTAAGTAACGGTCCCTCTGGCCAGCCAGCGGGCAGGGGTCAAGGGGCAGCGCCCTTTGTGGGATTCGGTACAACGCCCCGAAACTTAAAAGAATTTTGGGAAGAAATATTGATTTCAGAAAGTGATTTTTAAAACGTCATCATTAAAGAGTTTGAAAATACATAGTGCATTTTCGTTTAATATTTCTGAGCTCCAGACCAAGCGGGAGTCAAGGGGTCACGCGCCTTTGCGGGGTCCAAGGTAGCGGTCCTGCTGGCCATTCAGCAGGCATGGGTCAAGGAGGCAACGCCCGTTGTAGGGTTCGGAGCAACGCCCCGAAACCTAAACGAAATTTGCTAAGTTTGTATGACCAAAATTAACTTGATTCGAGGGTTTAATTACTAATAACTACCATTTTGTTTGCTAAGTTTATATGACCGGAAAGTGATTTTAACACGATCATATAAAATATAATCATCGATTATCAAGATTTTCTCTAACAAATATCACTTGTCTCAATCAAGTTGACAAATTACTGTGAAAATTTCATTAATAATTCACTCTTAAAAATCTTAATGGTTCACTTCAGGATTCACCCCTAAAATATTAGTGGGTTCACCCTATTGTTAAACTCTTTCGAATTTTTTTTTCCGTACTAACGTGACGAAGCTCGGTGGGTTCCTGTGAACCCATTCTATCTATGTACATCCGCCACTGGAGATGATCAACAAAGGTCTTGCAGGTGTCTTCACCCCTGAAACTCAAAAAGACATCGTATTTGAAGCTCTTTTTAACGGATGAAGATGAAGCAGACGCCATGATTAATCAGTATATGCTTCAAGCATTAAATAAGATACTCGAAAAGCTCTTTCTGTACGTGGTGAATATGTGTAATTAATTAGATGGACAAAATAAAAGAAAAAACGAAGAAAAGATTTCTTATCTTTTTGAACTTTCGTTGAAAAGACGAGTAAGTTTCGTCCTTGTCATATATGACGAAGTGAATACAAGTTAAAAGTGTCTCCAATTTTAAACTTGCTATACATATAATCCAAAAAATAAAGATAGTATAATATAACAAAAAGTCATAAGCGTGTTCCATTGCAAGTGTAACAAAACCGTGTGGATGAGTTGTTTTTCTTTTTAACTTCTTTGTTAAATACGATTTTGTTCTATTACAAAACCAAAAAAACCGCCTAGATGAGTTGATTAAAGCTTTCATATGTGAATCAAGGTTGTCACAGGTTTAAAGCTTGTGATTGACATCTTATTTTTTCAACTCTAGTCTCTCTAATGTTTTAGGTATAACAAGGTTTATTCCCGCCGCGCGTTGCGGCGGATTATCACAGTACACTCCCGAGAACATGTATTATATATTATTTGCAGAAGCATAAGTTGCATAGCAAAATCAAATCTCTCATCAAGAACTCTATACAAAATTTTCATAAAAACATAAAATCATACAAAATCCTCACAAATATGTTATAAAAATAATAGAAAAATCACTCACAAAATCCGTCTCACCGGCAACCATTTCTTTTCACAATCAATATAATAATATTTTTTCACTATTTCTTGTCAACCATTTTAATTATATATTATATATAGTAAAAGTAATTACACTATTCCTTTTCACCCATTTTAATTATATATATCTATCTATTCTAATAAATCAAAGTTTTTAAGGACACATGACGCGTTCTTAGACCACCTCAACTTTGATTTCCCGTCTCCCTCTCCTATTAAATACACCCCATATTAAATAATAATAATATTAAATATCAAATACACTTTTTATACATTTTTCTAAATTATGAAAAATATTTTTTAATACATTAAAATATATTAATAATATAAAAACACATTTGAAAAAATCAATTTATTATAAAATATACAATTTTTAAAAACAAAATATTTAAGGAAACAAACATTAAAAAAATAGTTTTTAAAAAATTAATTTAATTATTTTCATTGATGATCAACCCGTGTAATACACGGGGTACTAACCTAGTATATTATATATAGTACTTCTTTTAGTTTCTAAGGTTTGATTAAATCAAAAATAAACATTATATATACTCTTATAAAAGAGTGTCGGTAAAAGTCACCGGCACATTAGGATTTTGGTCAAAGAAAAGAAAAAATTTCTAATGTGAGGAGCTTTCGACGAAGAAAAGAGGAAATTACTTGGTTCCTCCTTCTTATATGTTGACAAAAAACCGTCTTTTTTTTTAATACAAACTTATAAGACAAAAAAAAAAAATCAATAATGACTCATTTATTTATTAATTTTTTATTATATATAATAAATTTTATTTATTAATTTTTTAATTATATATAATAAATATTAAATTTAAAGTTATAATACAAAAAAAAAAAAACAAACTCAATAAATAACCTTTTATTTCTTCATTTTTTTATTACATATAACTTTTTACTTCTAGTTGGGAAAAAAGTTTGCAAGAAAATTATAAAATGACAAAATGTCTCTAAATCTAAACTTATACAACTTCAGGAGTGACGAAATGACAAACAACACCCAGAATCTACTTAAATATGTTTTGACAATCCAAATAGAGTAAATTCTTTTATGCAGATTTAATGGCATTGATAAGACCTGCAATTTGAGTTAGGAGAATACCCAACACAGAGATTTGATTGATAAGCCTCATTCGAGATACATGATCTCTAATTTTCAAATTACAAACAACTAATAATATTCAAGAAAACTAAAACCCACCAGCTGGAAGGGCAGCTGGGTTCGTATCAATACTTCCCTCCTGAAGAACCGACTTGTGCTCTAGTCGTAATAGGATTAAAAGGAGTGCTTGTTGGCCCGTGTCATACACCAAACTGTGTTGTACTTTGGACTAAGATTGCATGTCCAACTCTTGGACCATTAGTTGATGGAAATTGGCATGAGTTTGTGGTCCCGATGTGACTCCTTAAAGTTTGTGGGTGTAACCTTCGATTGTTACAATCAGGAACATCTCGCTCCAGTTTGCTACGATTGTAAGAGAGAAGCTAGCCATCATATGCCTAGAACTACCTTTGCCCCGCCAAGCAAGAACGAGTAAAAGTCTTGTAAAAGTCTTATTGCATCATATGATGTCTACATTCACAATTTGCACTCCAAAGGACACCACGAGCTGACTGGTCAAATTATGTGTGGAGCCGCTGTCAATTAGCTCTAGTACCTTCGATGCCCCCGGGATCTTCATAATTGTGGTAGTCGACTTTCCAAAAAGGGTGTGAAGGCTGATTTCTGCCATGTCTTCCTGTGCATCAAGTTGATTTAAGCCTGCTGGGACAACTGGTGTATCCTCCTCACCCATGGCTTCAAGTAATTTGAACGTGCTTGTTTTACAATGGTGCCCCTGTCCATACTTCTCCCCCAATCGAAAACACTCCCCCCGAAGGTATCAGTTATGTTTTTCGGTGTTGAAAATGCGATTTTCAGCCAATTTTTGGACTGTAACAGTTGTAGCTGCTGGATTTGTGGCTGTTTCACCCGAATCAGCCTTGCTTGTGTTGGATAAAGTAACATTATTCCTCGATTTTTTCTTGCTGACCTTGGATGATTTGTACTCGAACGCGAGACTCATTGCATTGTATACAGTCCTTGGTTTGTGAATTAAAACTTCTGCTTTTAATCCTCCTTCAACTAATTCAAGAACACGCTGAGCAAACAATGGTCGGGCCAACTCGAGACCCGTGAGGATTGTTTCGCAAAATTTTGCCTATATTCATGGACCGTCCATGTTTGCTTGATATTACAGAAGTGTTCATCCGGGTTTTGAAACATAATGTTTAAGAAATCACCCTAATTTTAGATAACATAATGTTTCTAATCAAAATAGTCCTAATTTTTTTGGATCAAACAAAGGAGGACAATATTACCAAAGCTGATAGTCCAACTATAACAAACAATGATGAAATAACCAAGGCTTTCAAAGAAACTACCATCAATACAATGACCTAGGATGATCATCCGGCCATGCAGAGACATCAAACAAGGAAATCATGGATTTCCTTAAAGAGATGGGAAAGGAAAATAAGGTTAGGGACAAGACAGTTGATGCATTGTCCAAGCAAGTTGGGCAATTAGCAAAAGATGTAGGCATAAATAGATGAGGTGCAGGCTAGCTACCAAGTGACACAAAAATAAATGCTCAACACCTGAGTTCTAGCTCAAAGACTATACAAGGAATGTGCACAAGAGTATACTAAGCACCCACCAGGACAGTGAGAAAAATGAGTCCAAGGAAGAAGTGATCTAGGAGAACCTTTCATTACAATCTAAAATGGTGAATTTAAAACTAATAGGGCACTTCTGGATTATGTGGTGCTAGCGTTAGTATTTTACTAAGGAGCCTATATGACCGGTATGATTTGGTCCCTTACAGCCAGCTGACACCACCGTGTGTTATCAGATTTGAAACATAAATGTATCCGATGAATGCTGGTAGGAGTAACTGTCAAGATCAAGAATTCTATTACCCGAGGACTTGTTGGTGCTCGATTATGCTCCTACTTTGAAGAAAGAACAACCTACAGTCATACAAGGAAGACCACTTTTGGCAACAACTAGTGCAAAGATCAATTGTCGAGACAATACAATTAGTATGACCTTTGGGAAACGTAGTTGCATTGAAATATATTGTTAAATTTATTCACTTAGTTCATTGAAAATACTTATTTTGTAACAGGTAAAACTAACATGTAACCTCCTATTTACAAAATAAATGTAAATGTCGATAACACCGAAGAGAATGGTCTTACATTTTATATGTCCCATGTGAAGAATGTTAGGGACGTGTTGAAAGAAAAGGAAAAGATTGGGAAATGAGTAGATCAAAAGGAGAAGCTATCTGAGAGACACCATGTGGAAAGCTTAAAGAATTGCATCAAGTTAGAAAAAAAAAATCTGTAGAATCATCGGGTGGATCAAATAAACCACCCAAGTGTGTCAAGCATTCACATGACACAAAAAGGTTTTTGAAGGTGAGTGTGAATGAAAAGGTAGCTAATACGGAGAGCTTAGGCAAGAGACCTGGAATTGAGTAGATAACAACTAAGTTGGTAAGGGACATTGGAAGCAAATTTACCTTTCAACCACCATAAGCATCAAATCAGGTATGATATGGATGAAGACCTAAAACTTAGTGCTTTCTGGGAGGCAGCCCGAGAACTTTGTGAGTGTATTCACTACAAACCCTCACGAGACTTCACTCGGTCCTAGCGAGAGGCTTAAAAAGCTTATTGCATATGTTAAATATAACCATGATTCCTACGAAAGTGAGTTAGGTTCATGTGCTTGATCAGTGCTCTAATATGTTTTGGATATTTGCATTATTGTATGTTTTGTTATATTCTTTTATTTTTCTTGTTTTTGGAGTTTTGAACTTATGATGTCATGTTAAGTCTGAATGTTTGGATGGTGAAATACGTCTTTTCTAAATTTTACACAACAAACTTTCATTCTAATTGAGTTGGGGATGCTAAATATGAGTTCGTAGTAGTAAATGTTATTTTTGTGACATTCTTTTAAAACTATAATATGCTGTAGTTTTGGCTTGAGACTGATAAAGATGCTTACTTGAGTTACTTGTTAAGGCAATACTTCTTCATTAACCTTAATGTTCGACTGAGTACACGACCTTTACTAAGTTTTGTTGAGAAGAAATGGTTGACTTTTCTGGTTTGCCCTTGTTTCTATTAAAGATGATTTTAATAATTTTGATATAATCACAAGATTACATGACTTGGTTTTTTGCTTCTTGCTGTGTAGTTACTTTATGCAGTGAAACAGAGTCGTGATAATGGAGTTTGTTATGGTGAGCTTATTGGTTTTGTGTTTTTTATATTGGGATAATGTTTACATAGATCACCCATGTTTTTAAATGTTTTCATAAAGGCCACCTTTAAATGTTCAATTTTTTTTTTTATTTTTTATTTAGGCCACCCAACTATTAAAATAACTTTATAGATCACCCAAATATGTATAAGATTTTTCTTTATACCAATTATACCAATTCTGGCAAACAAACTCAGCTAGATGACGAATATATTATTTAAAGTTTTGTAACAAGTACTCTTGGTTACCTTTTCTAGTGTGTGAACTATGAAGTAAAGAATTGTCAAATTTTAAAAGCTTCATAAACTTTTGTCATTTAGCGTGTTTTTTTGTTAGATTTGGTATAAACTAGTAGGAGCGACTCGTGCTTCGCAGCGGGTTGCAGGTTGATTTATAATGGTAAACCGTAAACCTTAAGAGATCATATTCAAACATGTTATATATACGTGTCGATTACATGCGGATCCTAAACGTTTGCATAACCCAAAAATCATTGTTTGGGAAAGTAACTTCAAACGTTGCATAACAACCATATTACAAAAAACTTGCAGACATTTTTTTGTGATCATATGAGTCCGAGTATCATGCCATATTACAAAAGAGTTGCAGACATATTTCTGCGATCTTATATGTCCAAGTATCATGCTTGCTTGTTTTCTACCGTGTTGTTGAAACGTTAGCCATATGCTAATTAAATTCGGTGGGTTACAACACCAAGAACTTCAAAAGAACTTAACACAAAACATCAATTCAATCATTGTTGTGCTTACCTAAATAAAATCGCGTATTCAACTTTACCTATAACACATTGTATGATACATAAAGGTGAAATGGGTGCAACTTCAAAATCTCAATATTCAAAAGAAAACACATATGAAACTAACTTCTTGAATTCACCAAACAATACTATATCATAAGCCTGACAAACAAACAAAAATAGCAATATTTATCACTTCTTATAACAAATTGAGAAAACAATAAAACCCTTTATCCAGAAAAATATGTTATAATTATGTTAGATAAAGGAAATGAAGCAATGTAAAGTTAAAAATGGGTGCTTTCATATAGGTCTCAGTTTAGAAGCATATCCAAATAGAGATGTTAAAGGGTTGTGCGAAAATTTGGAGTCCATTTGCCTAGGAAACAAACCTTAATTGGGAGTCCAACAACTCAGGGTTGAAGCAATGCGAGTCTTTCAACCTGCATTATGTAGATTTAATTGTTAAATGTCAAATACAGTATGTTGACATTAGCAAACCAGTGAATAACGGAAGGATTTTTTCCTAAGTTGATGTTATACACTAATGTTTACCTAAGTTTACGATCATTTTAAGCAAACGCCATAAGGTCAAACGCCTATGTATAAACTTCTCAAAAAGAAACTTACTTGAACATTATGGTCCATCTAGAAAGATGGATCTCTCCTAAGATCAAAATAAGGAACAATCATAGAAAAATAGGCATTAGCTTAGACCTGCAAGAAGGGAACAAATAAATCATTCCGCCATGGTTGCAACCATGTTGCCTTGCCAAGATACAGAACATCAAATCCTTGCTCGACTCTACTCTTACAGGGCAATCATCATATCCAAAAAAAAAATTCAACATGATAGAAATCATTGACTGCTAAAGCAAGCCTCATATTTTCAAAACAATAATAGTTAGTTACCAAGCAAAATGAACCCATCAAATCTAAGACCTAGTTCTCGAATTGAAACATATAGTAACACAGAAAATGCATCCAAAACCTAGGAAGAAGATGTAAACTAAGAACCATATAATCGCAGGAATATTACGGTCTCTGTCAAACTGGAAAGACCTTGGCTCCAGAAATCATCAATCGGAGCAACACAAAGAGGGAGACTGCTGCGGTCGTTGGAGGAAGTTCGAGAGGAAGGCCGTTAGATAATGTGGCGGTGGTGGCCATACATAAGCTAGCGCCATCGGAGCAAGGGAAGTGAGCCATCGGAGCAAGAAAGATAGAGTGAGGCCGTGAGATGAGGTTGTGGTGTTCGCCATAGATATGCCTCCGTTGTAGCTGAAACAACGGCCGGTGTACCTACTTTCCCTTACCCTCTCTATTTTCTCTCTCTAGAACTACTGCCACCGAATGCTCCGGTCATCGCCATCATACCTACTCTTCCTTCCCCCTCTAGAACGACCACCATCGGATTCCTCGCAGGAAATCACACCAGAGAAACCAGCGGAAATGGAAAGAAAGAGAGATTCTCTCTCTAGAACGGTTGTCACCGAAACCCCGAGAAAGAATTCTATGGATATCTGTAACACCTGGTTTTCCAAATAATAAATGATATGTAAAGATCCAGTATTTTAATAAGTATGTTTTATTTACTTAATTGACTATTTCTGAAAGTTAAAGTAAGATGTACAAAGTTAGAATAAATTATATGATAAAGGTTATACGATCCAAATAGTTAGTCAAGATATGATGAAATTTAGTTTATCTACAAGAAATAAAGAAAATGAGTGAAAGCAAAATTAACGAACAATGCTCTCACCTAAAGTTACGATAAGCCGAGTATTCAAAATGTAATCGTAACATAGCCAAAGAATTTTGTTCATCCCTAGGAGGGTTGTTATGTATGGTTGGAAAGAGTTTGGAAAATTGTGAACGTGGGTGAAAACGGCTCACAAAACGGAGTTCGTATGCTACCGGAATCGCGAAAACAAGTTTCTAGAACGACACGCGCAAGCAGACACGTGTCATGGAGGCTTGCCATGTGTCCTATAGCCTTGACACGTGTCCTAGACACCTGCCACATGTCCTAGGAGGCTGCCACGTGTCCCAGGTGTCTGCCACGTGTCCAGCGAGGTGTCGTGATGTGGATCTCTCGATTTGCGAACCAGTTCCTATAAATAGTCGTCAATATCCATTTTTTTACGTTTTTCAAATGTGACTATCACGTCACATACAACTCAAACCCCCCTTTAAAGTTATACAAGTGTGTGTGAGATCTTGGATAGTGTTCAGGAGTGTTCGGATTGGATAACCAGTTGCTGTTAAAGCGGAGGTAGTGACATATACTAGTTAGGATTAAAGCATAGTTAAGGTGAGTTCTATGTGTCCATTTTAAATGTTTTAATTTACATTTTGGGCTGATATGATGCCATATTTATAATGCTTTATGCCGGGATGATTCCCGTTTCATTATTATATATATGAAATGTTAAGTCGGGATGCTGCCCGTTTTTCTGTATAGGTAACAAAATGTGCAAGCCGATGTATTTGACGAAAAGAATAGTGATCTAAAGTCTAAATACCAACAAGGGCATGATAGTGGTATGTCGAAGGGGTGGTGGGCTGGCGGCTGGGTTTTATGCCCTACGTATGCCCTATACATAAACTTCCTTTGTCATATTGGGAAAGTGTGAGTGCATAGGTTTGCGGTACAGATCGGTTTTGAAAGTAATAAAGAGAGATGTTTTGATGAATAAAGCTTTTTTTTGATCTAAAACCTTGGGGAACTAACAAGGGCACGATCGTGGTACATCGAAGCAGTGGCGGGTTGGTGGCTGGGCATTATGCCCTAGATATACCCTATATATAAACTAGCTTCGGTATGTCGGGAAAGTGTCAGTGTATAGATCCAAGGATATAGATGTTTTGTAGATGCATGTTTATGAAATGATTTCATAAAAAGGTTTTGAAAGCACTTTCGGGTGAATTATGGTTAAAGCACCTTCGGGTGAAAGAAAGTTTTGGATCATTGTATCCATTGGATAAAGAATAATGTTTTTAAAGAGTTTTGCACTGTGGTGCTTAAAGAAAAATAAAGTGCAAATGTGTTAAAGTGTTTTTACGCCATTATGGTGAAAATGATAAAGTTAGAATTTTGATAAAAAAAATCCAAGGTTCATCAGTGCAATGGGCTCAGAATTGCCTAGCGTATACTGTCGGCCATGCCCTGATGGGATGGTTGGGATAAAGGGGTAGGTGACGGCCTCCCGAAGGTTGTACAACGTAGAATGTTAAGTGATGACGATCACTTAGGGTGACGACCCAAGGATAAAGTTAAGATAGTGCTTGGTGAGCGGTTGCTTTTGGACATTACTTGGTGAATAATGTATTGAAAAGACGGATCTTGGCTGAGGTCTGGAGAACGTAATTTCTGAAAGGAATGGTTGTTGCACTTTTATTTTGAAAATGTTATATTGTGTACATGGATCTCGGCTGCAGTCTTGAGAACATGTTTAAGAGAAAAAGTTGTATGAAATGTTTATCTTTATCCATAAAGTATGTATAAAATATATATATCAAAGGAAATGTTTTCTAAACTTAGAAGTCACAAGCGAAAGCTGACTAGTTTTGGCATACATATCAGGTAAAGACATATCTAGTTGAAGTTCTAGCAGGGCTGGAAAGGAAGTCTGTTGATAGCTTTCAATAGAGAATGGCATCCGCTGGTCTACTCTTGGAGGAAGAATGCTGGCTTAGATTTTGTTTTGTAATTATCGGATAATATAGTTTTCAACTCTTATGTAAATCTTTAACTTATGAATAAAATAATGTTTTCTTTATTCCGCTGCTTGTTATATATCTGATTAATCAATGTACTGTGTAAATCCGATGAGTGACGTCCCCTAGAGTCAAGTTTGGGATACTGGCGTTACAATATCACACCAGAAAAAGGTGAAGAAATCGGCAAAAAGCGCAATAGAGAAAGAAATGGTTGATGGATTGAGAGGTTGCACCATGCACATAAAACGTAGTAACAAAATGAACAGTGATTTCAAGATACATACGAAATCTGGTTTTTATACTATATATAAATGAAGTTGGATACATAATACTTGGATGGACTCTAAAGTATATAGAGTACTTGGGTGTCCTTAACAAAGGAAATTGCGTTCACGATCCGGTTTCAAACTGTAAAATCGTCCAAACTGGTCATCGGTGCGGTTCACGGTTCCCAAACATTTGGTCGGTTGTTTCAAAAGTTTGAAACCATAATAAACGGTTAGGTTTGCGGTTTTTGGTTTTCACTAAAAACCGTTCGTAAAAGACCAAACCGGATCGTGTTATATATGTATATATAGGTGTGTGTGTATATTTATCTATGTATAGGGTTGATGATTTAAGATTTATTCAATAAAAAAAATATTTCATTTGGGCTTGTAGTGTGATTAGCTCGTCTCAAACCATAAAACAGATAGATATGATTTGGCTTGTATTTTTAACGGGCTCAAAACGCCCAAACCCAGAATGCCAAAACCAAGAAAGCTCAAACCGTAAAACCAAACCGTTTTTTTGTTTTTTTTAACAAAAAATTACTGTTTGATGGTTGGCTTGCATATGGTTCGAATTGATATAAATTTTGGCTTCCTTTACAGATTTTATACAGGTGTTCCTCATGCAATGAAGTTTGTTGGTTCACAACTCTATATAGTTACCACAAAATATGTAACCCCTTCTTCCCGAATTTATTAAAAATGTCTTATAATATATAGAGGTCAAAACATTCCCTCTATTATGAAACTCTTGAAGTGTATTTTATTAATTTTAGCTCTGCATGTTTGTGTTAGGACAGTTTTGCTGATGCTTTACTTTATAGAACTTGTTAGAGTTGCCATTCCACCCGAAAGAATATACACTCTTGCATCTTGGTAACTGGTTTTTTAGTAGAGAATAATTGTATAAATTCATGTTTTGATTTCTTTAACCAAATTCTGTCTTCGTTTTATTATTATTTTTTTTCAAAATTAGACCCAAAGTAGACGTACTGAAGATGCTTCAAAGGCAGCCAAAACATCTAGGCTTCACCCAATCACCCTATAGCAGGCTTCACCCAATCAGGCAATCACCCTATAGCAGGCTTCACCCAATCACCTATAGCAAGTCTTCAAATTTAACTTCCAGTTTTAGATTGCAATATGATCCTTAGCCTACCACATACCAACATATATATTAAGTTTTTCACTATAAGTCTAATTTAACATGTATATTAGGTTTTCAACATATATGTGAGTCATATGTTAAAAGACTGTTCAACCTGTTACTTTTCTTTTGTTACCTGAGCATGAGCCGGATGACTTTTATTCTTACTATGAGATTTCAAATATGACAATTTTCAAATGTTGTAACTATTAAAAAAGAGTAAAGAACAATCAGTTGCGAGAGTCAGTTTGTTTTTTGGATATTTTCATTCATAAGAAATATGTGTGGATTTATGAATTAGATCCATTTACTTTGTTCTACCCGTGTATTACACGAGTTTTAGGCTAGTGTATATATATATATATATACACACAAACACAACCAATCTTATAAAAAAAAAATTAATTTTTTTTTATTAAGATTCGATTAATTTATTTCTAAATCAATCTATAAAAATTTATATTGCTTGATATATAATTATATATATATATATATGCATATATATACATATATTTATGAATTTACAATAGACTCAAATTAGAAAATTCATGTAATTACTTTTATTGGAAATTAAATCGATTATAAATTTCGTATTTATTGTCTGAAAACCCTAAAGGTTACACAACACTCATAATATGCCTACGAATCTAATGACTGCAGATCTTATATAATAAACATATTGTGTGTATGAATAATTATTATCAATTTTCTTGAATATTTAATTTGTCTATAATAATATATATGTGCACCTCTTATTATATAGACAAATTTGCACAAGCTAATATTATCAATTTTAGTTGTTTTTAGTTTTAATGTTTTTATGTTTTGATTTGAGATTGTAGTACGATTAATGAGACGTCTTGAGCTGACTCTAACTCAATGGATGTATTCTCTACTAAAGTTTTGATTTGAAACCCAAATATTTTAACATGGTCAAACTTAAGAAATGGTCATCATAAATTATTACTCGGTCAATTAAGAAAATTTTAGAAATGTACCTAAATAAATATGGCCTTATAGATCATTTATTAATGTTGATCAAATGACATGAGAGATCTCTATTAATATAGGATTTATGTAATGGATGTATTAATGTCGGAGTTATATAATGGATGTAACTACATAATGTGATATGAAAAGACTATTAACTCTTGCCCTTTGATGTATCATAACTAAATGATTAAGATAAACTAAATACCATATAAGAACGAGCTTTCTCCGTCACATTCATATATGAATCTATATATCAAAGAGACATCTAAGAAGAAGAAAGGAACATCAAGATAATAGCATCAGCATCTTCAATGACTTGTTTCTCTACTGGTATGTATTTATAAATTATTTATATTATATGATTGAATTGATTGAAAAGTGTGACAATTCGTAATTCCAGGTCAGAATCACGTGCTTTCGTCTTAATTAAGTTTTATTAAGATTAACATAATTGAAACATAAATTACGAAAATACATGAGAAATCGAGAACGTGGGTGAAAACCGTGCCAAAAACCGAGTTCCTGATTCTCTGAAATCGTAAAAGCAAGAAAAATTCGAAAATATCTTATTCCGGAACACTTCGCGGTACGCTAAGACCATTTTGGGTCCCCTTGGCAGTACGCTATGATCCTAAAATAACCGAGGACTCCGGATTTCTTCGCGGTACGCCAAGCCCCTTTCAGGCTTTCTTGGCGGTACGCGATGAAGAGTCGGCAGAAATAACTTGCTAGAAACATCAGATTTCATTCAGATTATTTCATATTCTTCTTTCTCTCGAACTGAACTTTCAAAAACTCGATCTGATCGGAATTAAACATCCAAATAAGTGTGATTAAGCTATAGGAACATCAAATTCAAGTTGGAAATCATCCCTACAACGTTGGATCATCGTTTTTCAACCGTAAATCCGTCCGAAAGAGGTAGCGATTCGATCTCTCCTACTAGTTTGATTATGTATGGATTAAATCTAGTATTTGAACGTAATGCAATGATTATTGTTGTTGATTATTGCCTAGACGATGGCTAGGAATAGTTAGAAACAAAGAACTCGACAGGTTAACGGTGAAATCTTCGTTTTGATCCGTTATAATGTCCGATTATCATGAAACCATATCATAGATCATAATGGTTTTAACCTATTTGAACTTGACAATGGTTAGGATTGACTATTCCTAGACTGACAATCAATCGGGAAACTATTCCGGTAATACAATCAACAACAATACCTATTTGGTTAATCTGAGAATGTCTTGATTAATCCAACGAGTCATAAACTCCTTAATAGGAACCTAAATCATTATAGGTTCCCAGTATATCATACTTTGTGTGATACGCCGTTAAGAAAACTAATTAAGGATTTAAGAACAATTTGATGACTCGAGTTGCAATGTCATTGACATTGAATGTTAATGAATGTTTCGATAAACCAGATTAAACATAAACAACTCATAAAACTCTAATCGATTATAGAATTGGAGTATCAAGACTAACAGCAAGTACGTTGTGCACAGTTTACTGATTTTGTATCAGCTCAGGTGAGTTCACGGACCCCCTTTTCTGTATTTTGGTTTTCGAAACTCGGGGAATGAGAAAACATAAAAACTCATTCGAAATATCTTGATTATTGTGAAGCTTTGAAACGCTTTTGATACATTTGTGAAACATGAAACCTGATTGGATCAGGTGAAACCTTGAAACGCTTTTGATACATTTTGTGAAACATGAGACCTGATTGGATCAGGTGAAACCTTGAAATGCTTTTTATACATTTGTGAAACACGAAACCTGATTGGATCAGGTGGAACTCTAAAACGCTTTTGATACATTTTGTGAAACATGAAACCTGATTGGATCAGGTAAAACCTTGAAACGCTTGTGATACAATTGTGAAACATGAAACCTGATTAGATCAGGTGGAACTCTGAAACGCTTTTGAAACATTTTGTGACACATGAAACCTGATTTGCATCATGTGAAATGCTGAAACATTTTTAAAACACACTGTAAAACATAAAAACGAAAGCGTTGTAAAACATTTGGTTGAAACACGTGACAGTGGGGCGAAACATGTGACCAAACTGGTCATTATTTCACGGGTTACACATTTGTCGCTAAGTCCCCTATTCTGTAACCGTTAATCGTCGGGGGGAGGGCGTGATTATCGAGAATAGATTCTATTTATGATTGACATTCCACGCCTGTGGTTCGTAGCTAAAACCACGACTGAATGTCGAGCGGGCGCTCAATAAGGCTAAAACACACAATGTCATGCGACAAGGACATTGGGAAGGGGCAAACACTGAACTCGTCAGCTCGGTTATGGGAGCCCAGGAGTTATAATTGGACAGTTGGTCGGGAACTAAACACGACATTGTTGGAAGGAACAATGTTCGCACTGGATATCAATGTTTTACACCCCGTTTGGGACTCAAATATGGTTTAACTCTTTTTATCAAACATATTATTTGATTGGAAACATTGATAACTGATATTTTGAAACTCTAAAACTTGTGAACTCACCAGCGATATGCTGATTGTTTAAAATCATGTTTTCTCAGATGCATAACGATACAGGGGTGGAGCTGGGAGCTCGACTTTTGGAAACATATAGTGGAGTTTATGAGAATTAGACTCAGCAGTGTGAAACATAGCATAGTATATATGTGTGAAACTCAGTTAAAACTGTTATTACATTAGGCTTGTGACTAATGTGGTTGTAGTATATAAACGTATGTGTCTGTTGTTGTAACCAATGATTGTGAAACTTGAAAGTCACACGGTACGCTTCCGCAATGATAAGGGTGTGACAAAAAGTCTTCTCACAATGTTGATCTAGCATACGATATAGTCAACAATTGACACATAAGAGATAAATCTATTAGGTGTTCAGTTTCACAGTGGGTTTATAATTAAACGAGACATAATTAAATAAAAATAAAATGTTGTCTAAAATATAGAACACCTATTTTTTTGTACATGATATTTATTATATTGGATTTGTGTTTGTTTGTACTATATTTTGTTGTCTTATATAGCATTTAAAAATATAGTACATAAAAACACAATTATAGTACAAACAAATGTGTTTTTAGGTTGTTAAGCAAAAACTTATTTTTAGAGGATCCAACCCGTATAATTAATGTTAGCGAGAGCTAATGGACCTTAGTTTGCTTCGTAAAAAAGAAATTATATTAAATATTCAAATGAAGTTCCCCATCATTTTCCATAGAAGTCATTAAATGTTTTAAATATAACTTCTCAAAATTTGGTATAAGCCCAAGATTAAAGGAGTTTTTACCAAAAAAAGTGTCAATATGAAAATTATTTACCAAAATGGTATTGTGCGAAAAATATTTACCAAACTAGTGTTTAAATCATTAGTTAGTTTCTCACTCCTAATTTCATTGGAGAACTTTCATTAATTAAATATTTTGTTATTTATTTATATTATTAATCATACTTATAATTTTCTAACAATTTTATATATTTATAAAATAATTAATAATACGATTAATTTTATATATTTAAAACGTATAATTAACAGTTTGGTTTCTATTTAACGGTTCAATTTTTGCTCACCCCTAATTTTTAACAAGTTTATGACTTTATTATACTAGTTCAGTTTAAAAATATATAAAAAAAATCATAAACTTATAATGATTTAATTAATAGTTTTTAATTATTTAGTAGTTTATAACACTTTTAACAGATTTTATTTATTTTTTTAATTACATGTGGGTAATAAGAACCATATGACATAAATAACGATGATTTAAATAAGTAATATTTTTTGTCTGAGGTTCAGTTTAAAAAAAATAGTATTATTATATAATATAAGTTGTATCATAAAAATATTCTGCTTTACGTTTTATTTAACTAATAACTAAAATGGTTAGACAAATATAAGTGTGGTAAATAAGATAACTAAATTAATAAATATTAATTGATTAAAGTTATCAAATAAGATTAGGAGTAAGAATCTTAAAAGGATTACAACAACAACAACAACCTTACCTAGTATATTTCCACATTATATTGGTAAATAATTTTCTTATTAACACTCTTTTAGATAAAAACTCAAGATTAAAGTTACTCACCTTAGAAGTTAGAACCACCGAGGTTGAGGAATTTTAGTTTTGGAAGTTCAACACGCAAGAAGCCTTCTACAAATTCGTTATGGTCTTCAAGATATAACTCCTCCAGACTTGAGCTTTTGATTTTCAACAAATTCATCAATTCTCCATTTTTTATCTGTCATCCAAAAGTACAAAAGCAAAATAAACATTATAAGAAAGAACACGTTGTTAGAACATTAATACATTACATTCATTTTTAATAAAGTATTCCTTGAATTTACCAGAACTCCATCGATATGCATGGGGAACATGATAATAGCGCACTTGATGAAATTACGTGAAAGAACATCGTTCGTTCATGCACGACTACTTCAAATTCAAATCAAAGTAATGGCCTATGTAACAGGAGGCTATGTTTGTTGAAATTTCTGTTACGGATGTAAAACCATACGACTCAAGCTGCCACGTAGACCCAATAATACGCAGATCTTTCAATTCAAAAATATTCTCCGGAAGATGACTTATGCCTGCACCTACTATATTTAAGAGTTTCAAACATTCTAAACATCCAAGTTCATCTGGCAATTTCTCAACTTGAATACAATACGGGAGATTAAAATATTTTAAAAACTTCATTTTACAGATGCTGTCAGGTATATCTCGTAAGGACACACAATCTGTTAGGTGCAACTCCTCTAAGCACTCTAATCCACCAAGATTCATGGGTAGCTGCTCCAAAAGCCAACAAGATTTCAGATCAAGAGATTTCAGATGTTTCAACATACAAATGTTATCTGGAATATACTTAATCTCTTTCGTTGATAAAGTTAGCTGCTCTAGACTTTCTAACTTCCACAAATCCTTGGGCGCCTTAGGAATACTGCCTTCAAGCGTAAGCACTATTAAATGTTGTAAACCACAAATGTTCGCTGAAAAAAACTCGAGGTTTGTGCAAGCACATAGACCAAAAGAAATAAGCTTCTCAAGATTTCCACTCGATGAGGGTAGAACTTCACTATATTCACATTGAAACTTAAACTTTGGCAAATTGCAGTTAGGATGCAGTGACTCTGCAATCAGTTCTAACGTGGCTAAAGAGTCTAGACGAGGTGATTCATATTGTCTGTTAATCCCAACATACTCAAACCTCGCGCAACCACTTAAGTTCAACCAGGTAAGCTTGTTTAGACTTCCCACAGGAGCATGAATTTCTTGAAGATAATAGCATTCGATAAGTTTTAAGATCCAAAGATCTGGAGTGAATCCAAGGTTAAGACTACTCACCTTAGAATGACTAAGGTTGAGGTAGTCAAGCATTGGAAGTGCAACTGGCATTTGGAGTTCTACCAGGTGTTTACATCCTGCAAGACGTAAATTTCTGATATTTGGAGTCATCCCAAGGTTAAGATTACTCACCTTAGAATCACTAAGGTCGAGGTAGTTGAGCATTGGAAGTGCAACAGACATTTGGAGTTCTACCAGGTCTTTACATCCTGCAAGGCATAAATTCTTGATATTTGGAGTCATTCCAAGCTTAAGATTACTCACCTTAGAACGACTAAGGTCGAGGTATTTGAGCATTAGAAATGCAACCGACATTTGGAGTTCTAACAGGTGTTTACATCCTGCAAGGCGTAAATTCTTGATATTTGGAGTCATCCCAAGGTTAAGACTACTCACCTTAGAATCACTAAGGTCGAGGTAGTTGAGCATTGGAAGTGCAACCGACATTTGGAGTTCTAACAGATGTTTACATCCTGCAAGGCGTAAATTCTTGATATTTGGAGTCATCCCAAGGTTAAGACTACTCACCTTAGAATCACTAAGGTCAAGGTAGTTGAGCATTGGAAGTGCAACCGACATTTGGAGTTCTACCAAGTCTTTACATCCTGCAAGGCATAAATTCTTGATATTTGGAGTCATTCCTAGCTTAACAATACTCACCTTAGAACGACTAAGGTTGAGGTATTTGAGCATTAGAAATGCAACCGACATTTGGAGTTCTAACAGGTGTTTACATCCTGCAAGTCGTAAATTCTTGATATTTGGAGTCATCCCAAGGTTAAGACTACTCACCTTAGAATCACCAAGGTCGAGGTAGTTGAGCATTGGAAGTGCAACCGACATCTGGAGTTCTACCAGGTCCTTACATCCTGCAAGATGTAAACGCTCGATATTTGGAGTCATCCCAAGGTTAAGACTACTCACCTTAGAATGACTAAGGTCAAGGTAGTTAAGCATTGAAAGTGCAATGGGCATTTGGAAATCTACGAGGTCTTTACATCCTGCAAGAAGTAAATTATTGATATTTGGAGTCAACCCGAGGTTAAGATTATTCACCTTAGAATCAGTAAGCTCAAGGTAGTTGAGCATTGGAAGTGCAACAGGCGTTTGGAGTTCTACCTGGTGTTTACATCCTGCAAGACGTAAATTATTGATATTTGGAGTCATCCCAAGGTTAAGATTACTCACCTTAGAATCACTAAGATCGAGGTAGTTGAGCATTGGAAGTGCAACCGACATTTGGAGTTCTACCAGGTCTTTACATCCTGCAAGGCATAAATCCTGGATATTTGGAGTCATTCCAAGCTTAAGATTACTCACCTTAGAACGACTAAGGTCGAGGTCTATGAGCATTAGAAATGCAACCTACATTTGGAGTTCTAACAGGTGTTTACATCCTGCAAGGCGTAAATTCTTGATATTTGGAGTCTTCCCAAGGTTAAGACTACTCACCTTAGAATCACTAAGGTTGAGGTAGTTGAGCATTGGAAGTGCAACCGACATTTGGAGTTCTACCAGGCCTTACATCCTGCAAGATGTAAACGCTTGATATTTGGAGTCATCGCAAGGTTAAGACTACTCACCTTAGAATGACTAAGGTCGAGGTAGTTAAGCATTGGAAGTGCAATGGGCATTTGGAAATCTACGAGGTCTTTACATCCTGCAAGGCGTAAATTCTCGATATTTGGAGTCATTCCAACCTTAAGATTACTCACCTTAGAATCAGTAAGCTCAAGGTAGTTGAGCATTGGAAGTGCAACGGGCATTTGGAGTTCTACCAGGTGTTTACATCCTGCAAGACGTAAATTATTGATATTTGGAGTCATCCCAAGGTTAAGATTACTCACCTTAGATTCACTATGGTCGAGGTAGTTGAGCTTTGGAAGTTCAGCTGGCATTTTGAGTTCTACCAAGACTTTACAATCTCTAAGATTTAATGTTTCAAGATTTGGAGTCATTCCAAGGTCAAAGGTTCTCAATTTTGAAGGGCGGAGGTCAACAAATCTAAGCTTTTCAAGAACCTGTTGTAAGAACGAAAGAAAAAATGAATTTCAAAGTAATTTAAAAAATATAGCATAATAAAGCATCATGCAAAACAGCCAACGAATCAAACCGTTATTCTACCTTTCTTTCTCCCCCTTCCCAGAGTTGAGAAATATTGCTCCAACGCATTTCAAGGTTAATAAGATTATTTGCTTGAAATGTTTTAGGCAAACAAGAAAGAGGGTAAACAGACCAATGTAGAGATCGCAAAGTGTCCGGTAAGTATTGGACACCACCTTCGTCAATTTCCCAATTTTTTGGTAAACCATAATCATAAACACAAAGTAATCTAAGTTCCTTCATCTTTCTAAGACTTTTCATAACTACAGCAGGATGGATACACGGATACTTCAATATCATACTTCTTGTGGCTTTGGTACCCTATAATGAAAAGCTAACATGAAAATTTTGTCATAACAAATAAAAATATGTTTCTATTTCACCTTATAAATAAACTTGAACCTTACCAAGTCATTAACTAGTATTTCTTTAATTTCTTCCTGAACCCATAATCGGCTATGTCTGTTAGGCTCATCAGGGTGCAAACGACGAACAATATTTCTGCCCATTTCTTCTATATGGTCGTGCATGCCCAAATATTCATCCTCTGATATATTTATCAGAGACTTTTGCTCAAGAACTTCTAAACCAATTTGAGAATGAAATCCGCAGCTTTCTTGCATTCTGATTGCCTTTTCCTTTGGTTCACCTTTCAGTATGCATGCAACATCTAGGAATATTTCTTTCTGATCTTCCTCTAGACCATCATAGTTTATTTCCAATTTTTTTAATGTTTTCTCCAATGGGATTGTTTTTAGTCTTTTTAGGGTATCTACCCATTGAGGCTCAGTTTTACCACAAAGAAATGAACCCAAAACTTTGATTGTCAAGGGAGGACCGTCAGCATAATACACAACCTGTTGAGATCAAGGTTTAAAAAGGCGGAAACGAGCCTCGAGGCGTTTTCTGTTAGCCTCACGAGGCGTAAGCCTCGAGGCGGACCGAGGCGTAAGCCTCAAAACTATATTAAAAAATAATTAAAATTATAGATACATTTCATAAAAGTCACAATTAACACTAAACAAATGTTAATTTATAGTGTTATTATTATTTTTTTGTATATATAACGTTAACTTTATACTTTTTATGTATAAATTTAAAAATTAATTTATTAATAATCTACCTGTACAATATATAAAAGCTATAAATACAACCAAAAGTAGTATTTTAATTTTTAGGTCAAGTTCGGAGACCAAAATATTAAGAAATAAAGATGAGGGGTTATATGTTAAAAGAAATCAAACAAGGAGCATAAGAAATTAACACAGGTCACATAGCTTTGTTCGAAGGAGCAGAAGAAAACTTGGATCGAAGCAGAATAAATCAATTGAAACGAAGGCAATAACTTTGATCGAAATCAAACGAACCTAAGTCAGGGAGTCGACCTTGGATCGAGGAGCAAAAGAAATCAAATTCAATTGTACATGATTCGACACTTGACGAGCTGATGACGACCGACGAGCAGAAGACGGCTCCGACGAGCACGACTCCAACGAACCTGAGTGATGATGAGCAGCTCTCATCAAATTCGTAAGAGAACGAGCGACATCCGCGTGATTTACTTCATTTAGGGTTTCTTCTGTGAGGCTTAAGCCTCACCGCCTTGCCTCACCGCCTCACCGCCTTTAACCGCCTCAAACCGCCTCGAACAACCCGAGGCTTAGGTTCCGTTCACCCCTACTGAGGCTACGCCTCATAGGCTATTTTTGGACGCCTCGGCCGAGGCGTACGCCTCGAGGCGCGCCTCGGACCGCCTTTTTAAACCATGGTTGAGATAGCTTTTCATACCCTTGAATTGGAAATTCTCTCCTAAATGCTTGCCTACTAAAGAGACAAATTGCTTCCTCAATTGATAATAAACTGATATTATAGATATTGTCAACATGAACTCCTTGTGCTATCAACACTTGTTTGTCTCTTGTGGTGATGATGATTCTACTTCCTGGCTTAAACCAATTAGGGTTACCTGCTAATGCCTCAAGCTGGACTATGTCATCCACGCCATCTAAAACTACAAGAACCTTTCTACCAGGCATCATCTTTTTCATTTTATATATCCCATCAGAAACACCTGTTACATCAATGCTTCTATCATTTAACACATCTTTAAGCACCTGTTTTTGCAATTCCTTCAAACCCACGCCTTTTGAACATTCTCTTACATTCTCAACAAAGCTTTTACCCTCAAACCAAATAGAAATATGATCAAAAACAGCTCGTGCCAAAGTCGTCTTCCCAGCAACTCCCATCCCCCATATTCCTATCATTTGAACATCATCTTCAGAATCAATTTCTAAAGATAAAATTACATTCTTTACTCTGGTCTCCATGCCTACTAGCATCTCATCAATGCTCCAATTGATGAGATGTAATTTTAGTGAGATGTCTGTAACAATTTTTTGGATGAATTTTGCTTCTCACCTATGTCATAAAAAAGATTCAATCAGATTACTACAAATCAAATCCCACATGAACATGTTAATTTTAAATCTATAACTTACTACAATCACATATGAAGTACGGGTTAGATCAAATAAAAACAAAATTTTGCCTAATAAAGATAAAAACTTGTAAAGACTAATAAAGGCTGATGCTCACCAAACTTAAATTCTTGTCTAAGTTTAAGAGTCTACAAAGACAAACAGCATTCGGAAGGAAGGAGTTCCTCTTCGGAAGCAACATTGCTTCCGAAGGGTAACTCACTCCTACTGAAGGCTGTACAAGACAAAGCACTTCGGAATACCAATACTTAGAGTTAAAGCTACAAAGCTTCCGAAGACAATAAAGCTTCTGAAAGACTAAAGCTTCCGAAGATTCTCCTCTCAACTTCTGAAGACATAGACAAAGACTTCTGAGGTTTATCCTCTTACAAAGACTGTAGCTGATTACCTTTTAGGTACAAAAGGTGCTGACAAAAGACATGCTGATCTGAATAAAACAAAGGAAACATACCGCATGTCAGACTCAGCACCTTACCTCTTATCAGCAGCATTAAATGCAAAAGATTGTTTGAAGATCAAAACATTAAATGCCTTTTGTATTTATTAGCTTGTCTTTTGTTTAAGTCAATGTCTATATTTGTAATGATTGTAATCAAGTATCTTAGCCTGTTAAAGATACTTTAGATACTAGAATAAGCTTTACTTTATGTATTGTCTAGTATACCCAAATTGTATTCCTACGTGTATACGGTTGTAGCCTTGGCTATATAACCTCTCATTGTAACATGTATTAGAGCGCTTGAGTCAGTGCTTGTATGCTGTAACACTTGCAATACTTTGAGAGAAATATATCTTTGAGCTTGAATTTATTCTTGTGTTCTTATTGTCATTCAAAGATTATTTGTTCACCATTGAGTGTTTGTGAGATCCTTCTAATAGATATTCCGCATCTGTTAGATTGAAAGTGAGAAATACTTGTGAAGTGTTGTTTAGTTTGAACAACCCGATCCAATAAGTGGTATCAGAGCTTTGGCTCTCAAACTTAAGTGATTAATCATCCTTAAGTTACCCGTTCTATTTCTTCTAAAATCTCACTGCTTCAAAACTCATACTCCTTGTGTTTGCTCTAATGGCTGCTTTAAACAAACATGATACTGAGAATGGTACTCTCAACAAGCCACCGATGTTTACTCCAGAAGACTATGACACATGGAAGGTCAGGATGGAAGGTTTCATTAGGAATCAAGACTTCAAACTCTGGAAGTCGGTTCTTGAAGGGCCATTCATCCCAACTATTCCTGCTGCTGGTGCCGGCGGAGCTCCTGTGCCAAAAGATCCAGCTCTCTATTCAGATGAAGACTACAAGAGAATGGAGGTGGACTCAAAGGCCTTGTGGCTCATCCAGATGGCAATTCCTAACTCAATCATACACGCATTCAAGAAATGCAAATCTGCTCAAGAGCTGTGGAACTCTCTACAGCAGATGTATGAAGGTTCTCAAGATGTCAAAGAAAACAAGAAGGATATGCTGAAACAGAAGTTTGAGAACTTCTGTCAACAGAACAATGAGAAGATGACTTCTCAATAACTTAGGTATGTCCAACTAGTCGATGAGTTAGTAGCTACAGGTGTCAAAATGGAGAACCAAGATGTGATCAGAAAGTTTCTCAGATCACTTCCACAAGCTTGGAACATATATTCTGTTGCCATCCGAAGGACAGAAAATCTGAGGACCTTAAAGCTAAGTGAACTGTTTGGTATACTCAGCGCGTACCAGATGGAAATAGATGCCCAGGAACCTAAACCATCTCATGCAACCCTTGGTTCAGCAGCACTCTATGCACCCATCAACCAAACTTCTTACCAGAGTTGTCAACCTATCTATCACTCTACCTCCACACCCATTGTCAGCTTTCCCGAAACACCAACTCCATCAACCACACACACAATTCCATTTTCAAACCCAACTTCACCTTTAACATCTGGGCAAGGAGCATTCATGGCTGTGGAAACCAATTACTTCCACTTGTGTCAGGAAGACTTAGATGGCATTCCTGCGGATGATCTTGAGGAGATGGACATCAACTATCAGATGGCCATGATTTCCTATAGAGCAAAGAAGTTCTATCAAAGAACTGGCAGGCAGTTCAGAAAGCACAATATGAAGACTGGGTTTGGACTTGACAAGTCTAAACTGAAATGCTTCAAATGCCAACAGTTAGGGCATTTTGCCAGGGAGTGCAAGTCTACAAGCACTCAGCCATCAACTTCTGGACAACCACAACAAAGACCATCAAGTTCAACAAACAATGCAAACATTGCAGAACAAGATTTTGCAGATTGGAGCTTCCAAGCTGAGGATGCTTCTATTTCAAACAGTGCATTGATGGCAAATGACTCAACCTCTTCATTCAAGGTAACTGAGGATATGTGTACACCTGAATGTTTAGAAAAGTTAAATGTTTTTAAAAGAATAAACTCTCAACTCTGTAATGAACTTGAGTCATTACAAGTAGTCAAGGCAAATTTTTTTGAATGTGAAACATATTACAAAGAAAAGATTGAAGAAATGGAAAAGATCATTTCTAGCTTAAAACATGAAGACACTAACAAACAGTGTCAAATTAACAATCTTTTAGAAAGATTAACCACTGCAAAAACTGAACTTGTATTGGCTGAGTCATACATAGACAAATTTTTAAGTCAGGGTGAAAAATTTGAAAAACTCTTGAGAATGAATGATACAACTGACTTAGTGAAGCAAAGAGGAGCTGGGTTGGGTTATAACAAGGTAGAGCCTCCATCTGCCTATACTCCAATGGTGGAGATTAGGTGTAAACCAGTGACCAATCTTGTGTATGATGAAGAGCTAGACATACACAAGATGGATCAAAATGATAACTCCTCTGATCTGAACCCAAGTTGCTCAGCATGCTCAGATGAGGATGATACTCTAACTAACTTAGAAAAGGAAAAATCAGCTTTGAAAATTAAGAAAAGAAATAAGAAAACTAAGAAACATTCATCAGTTTTTGTCAAAGCTAAGTATACACAAACAGGGAGTACCTCCTTAGATGACTATGTTACTTGTCCTTCTGACAAGTCTAAAAGGGGTAGATCAAAGGAGAGAAAGCCAGTATTTCAGGAATACAGGTAAATCACCCAGCCAACAATAGTGTTGGATCATCCAAACCATCAACCTCTGGGAACCAAAGCTCAGCCTTCATCAAAAAGGAAAAGCAGCAACACTCTCTCAACAATCAAACTATATGTCTGATGTGTGGTGAGAACAATCATTTTACTGTTGATTGCTTCTATAATCCAAGAAGCAGAATTCCCTCAGAGACACAAGGAAGAGGAAGAAAGAAAAGCTGGAGCAAGTCATCGTCTTCTTCGGAAGGACAAGGAAGAAACTTTGCAAAGAAAGCATCGGAAGCAAGTACCTCTGATAGTCGGAAGAAACAAAATCAGAGAGCTTCAGAAAAGAAGGCATCAGAAGCAAAGGAAAAGAAGGCTTTCGGAAAGAAAGCATCGGAAGCACATGCAAAAAGAGCTTCCGACAGACCAAAGAAAACTCCTACCTTCGGAAGAAGATCATCAGAAGAGAACCATCAGAAGAAAAATTCCACTTTCAAGTCCTCGAAAGGAAAAGGTAAAGGAGCTTCCGATGACCATCAAAAGAGACAACCTCAAATGTCAAGCAGATTTGGAAGAAGAAGGAAATAACTGAACAAACTGTTCAGCCACCCATTTCCCAAACAGCAAACTCATCATCTGGCTCATCTAAGATGATGTCTAAGAAGATTATTTATAATGATGCAAATGGCAAACCCAAGACCACATGGGCTTGGGTTCCCATCAGGAACTAACTCACTTCTGGTCATGTGCAGGGACAGCAGGAATCAAAGAGCAATTTGTGGATAGTTGACAGTGGTTGTTCCAGGCACATGACAGGCAACAACACTCACCTGCACAAATATGAACCATTCTTTGGAGGGTCTGTTGCTTTTGGAAGTGATCCAGTGGGAGGTTACATCACAGGTAAGGGCACAATCACAAGTGGCAAGGTAAGCTTTGAGAATGTGCACTTTGTAAAAGAACTAAATTACAATTTACTGAGTGTTTCACAGGTGTGTGATCAAAAGCACAACATGTTGTTTACTGAGCATGAATGCATTGCTCTGAAGCCAGGATTTGTGGTTCCAAATGATCAAATCCTGCTTAGGGCTCCAAGAAGAAACAACATGTACATGCTAGACATGAGCACAGCTGCACCATTAGTAATATAAGCTGCTTTGTCTCAAAAGCTTCACTTGATGAATCATCTCTTTGGCATAGGAGACTTTGTCATGTAAACCTTAAAAATATGAATAAACTAGTCAAAAATAACCTAGTAACTGGTTTACCTACAAAGGAATTCATCTGTGTTGATAAATGTGTTGCATGCTTAAAAGGTAAGCAGCACAAAACATCTCACCATGCCAAAGAAATAAATTCTATCACAACAGTCCTGCATTTACTCCATATGGACTTGTTTGGCCCCACAAGTGTTAAAAGTGTTGGTAAAAAATCATATTGCTTGGTGGTCACTGATGATTTCTCTCGGTATACCTGGGTATTTTTCTTAAATACCAAAGATGAAACTGCTGAGATCCTGAAGTCATTCATACTTAGGGTAGAGAATGAAAGTGATCACCATGTAAAAATAATCAGGTCAGATCAAGGAACAGAATTCAAAAATCATGTTTTAAATTCTTTTTGTGAATCTAAAGGTATCACAAGACAATTTAGTGCTCCTAGGACTCCACAACAAAATGGTGTTGCTGAGAGAAGGAATAGGACACTAATTGAGGCTGCAAGGACCATGTTGTCTGATGTCAAACTTCCAATAACTTTTTGGGCAGAAGTAGTCAACACTGCCTGTTATGTCCAAAACAGAGTATTGGTGGTTAAGACACATGGTATGACTCCTTATGAAATTTGGCATAAGAGAAAGCCATTTATTGGTTTTCTCAAACCATTTGGATGTCAATGCACCATCTTGAATACTAAAGATCATTTAGCCAAGTTTGCTGAGAAATCAGCAGAGGGCTACTTTGTTGGGTACTCTACTCATGCTAAGGCTTATAGAGTATACATCAAAGACTCCAGAATTATTTAAGAGTCTGCAAATGTTCAGTTCAATGAACATACTATCAATAAGCCTGGAATTGGCCCTGACTGGCTGTTTGATCTTGATAGCTTTGCATCTGCATTTAATCTTGTGAAAGAGTATGTTCCAGAATCACAGTCAACTACCACAGACTCCTCCAAATTTACAAGACAAGAAGACTTTCGTGTTGAGCTGCCAATAGCTTCAAGACAAATCTTGGCATAATCCACTTCAGCACAAAATGATGTTTCACAGTATGAAACCATAAACACATCTCATGGTGTTCCTCTAAGTGATTCTACTTCAGTTCCAACAATTCAAGAAGAAGTAGCAAGCCCTTCAGCAGAAACAACCACTCTGGAAACTTCTATTCCCAGAGAAAGCCATCCCACCACAGTCCAAACTCAGAATCCACAAGATATGCCAGAAATCCATCTTGAGGTAGTACTTCCTAACCTTGAGTCAATCGATCTGGATGTGGCTTCTCAACTGGATGTGATTCCAAGAACTCGCATCCATAACACTCATCTAGTTGAAAACATTATTGGTAATGTTGAAGAAGGAGTAAGAACTAGAAGCTCTATGCATGAAGCAAGCATTTGTTTGTTTTCATGCTTTCTATCCCAAATAGAACCAAAGAAGGTTGCTGAGGCATTGAAAGACAACAGTTGGGTAGAAGCCATGCAAGAGGAGCTTCTTCAGTTTGAAAGATAGGGAGTATGGAAGACTTGTCCTTTACCTAAGGGAAAGTATGCCATTGGAACCAAATGGGTGTTCAGAAATAAGAAGGATGACAAAGGTGTTGTCATCAAGAACAAGGCAAGACTGGTGGTTCAAGGGTATACTCAGGAAGAAGGCATAGATTATGATGAAGTTTTTGCTCCAGTTGCAAGAATTGAAGCAATCAGAATATTTTTAGCTTTTGCAGCTGCCAAGAACTTTAAAGTTTTTCAAGTGGATGTAAAAAGTGCCTTTCTCTACGGAAAAATTGATGAGGAGGTGTATGTGTGTCAGCCTCCTGGATTTGAAGATCCAAAGTTTCCTGATCATGTCTGTAAGCTTGATAAGGCTCTATATGGGCTGCATCAAGCTCCCAGAAAATGGTATGAAACTTTATCTTCTTTTCTACTGGCTAACAGCTTCAAGCGAGGAACAATTGATAAAATTCTCTTTTTCAAGAAGTCCAATCAACATATCATGCTAGTACAGATCTATGTTGATGATATTATCTTTGGTTCTACTAATGAATCTCTCTGCAAGGACTTTGAATCACTGATGAAGTCCAAGTTTGAAATGAGTTCAATGGGAGAACTCACCTTCTTTCTTGGACTACAAGTGAAACAAACTCCTACAGTGATTTTTATTAGTCAATCAAAATATGTCAAGGACATTCTTGAAAGGTTCAAGCTTTCTGATTGCAAAGCTCTGGGAACTCCAATGTCCAAGACAACATCTCTTAGCCCTGATCTTGAGGGGGAGGATGTTGATCAACATCAATACAGAGCAATGATAGGCTCATTGATGTATCTCACAGCAAGCAGGCCTGATATAATGTTTGCAACTTGCTTGTGTGCAAGATTTCAAGCCAATCCTAAAGTTTTACACATGCTTGCTGTGAAAAGAATTTTCAGATACCTGAAAGGAGCACCAGGTCTGGGATTATGGTATCCTAGAAATGAAGACTTCCAATTCATGGCTTACACTGACAGTGACTATGGGGGTTGCAACATTAGCAAGAAATCCGCATCAAGAGGATGTCAATTTCTTGGATCCAGAATTGTGTCTTGGCAATGCAAGAAACAGTCATGTGTTTCTACCTCTACTGCAGAGGCAGAATACATAGCTGCTTCTAGCTGCTGTGCACAAGTTATCTGGATTCAAAATCAGATGAAAGATTATGGAGTAGAGCTGTTCAATACTCCTATTCAGATAGACAACTCAAGTGCAATCTCCATCACCAACAATCATGTCAAGCACTCAAAGACCAAGCACGTTGACATTAGATACCATTTCATCAGAGATTGTGCAGAGAAGAAACTCATTCATCTAGTCAAAGTTGATACAAAACATAATTTGGCTGAACTCTTCACCAAGGCATTTGATGAAGGAAGATTCAGGTACTTAATAACAGTCATTGGCATGATTAACTTTGAATAAATGAATTAATAAGGAATGATTAATTCTTCGAAAGATAAACTTAAAGTATCTTCTGATGAGTAAAATTACTCTTCAGAAGATAGTTTAAGTCTTCGGAAGCATTCTTCTTTCCTTATGTCGGAAGTAACCACACTTCAGAAGCTAAATTATCTTCTGAAGTAATCCTCTTCCGATACATTATACCTTTGGAAGCCTAGACTTCTGAATTTAATCTTCAGAAGAAGTTGTCTTCCGATGAACAAATCTATCTGATGAACTTTTCTAAATACTTCAGAAGTAGTGCTTCCGATGATATAATTTATATACTTCTGAACCATTGCTTCCGATGTTCTAATACTTCAGAAGCAGTGTTTCCGATGGTATAAATTTTATACTTCTGAAGCAAATCTCTTCTGAAACACTTTTTGGTCTCATGAACTCCTTCAGAAAGCAACATCTTCGGAACCCTTTGTGTCAGGAAATTATGAATATTAAAATATCCAACAGCTGTCATCGGAAGTCCTTTTTCTGACATCCGGATTTCAAAATTTAATGTGCAACTATATTAAATGCTGACATCCGAAGGTATAAAAGGTCTCCCGCTCATTCATCTTCTCTCACCGTTTCCTTTTCGAATTGATTTTCCCTTTTCTCTCCAAACTTAACCTAAAAACCTCCGATCGCAATGGCTCTTCTTGCATTCAAACCTGCCCACAATCTTCCTGCGAAGTTGTCAGCAGATAATGATGCTGATTTTGCTCCAATTATCTCCTTTCTTCAAAGGAGCATGTATTCCTTTGCACTTATTGTTCAGCCTATGATGTATGAATCTCATCACCAACAATTTTGGGCTTCCTGCTCTGTTTCTTCCTCTCCCAATGGTCGGATTCTTAATGCCACCATTGATGCTCATCCTATTTCTATCACAGTGGAGACCATATGTCGGCATCTTCAACTTAGTGATGCCGGGGGAAGGGTCTCATTCACTAAGGATGAGGTAGCATCGACCTTTAGGTCGATGGGGTACGAAGGTCCTCTCCCTACAACGACTTATTTGAAGGGTAGAGTGTCTTATAATTACAAGTACCTCATACATTTGTTCTTACATTGTCTTTCTAATAAGACAGGAGGCTGGGATCAAGTTCCGTCTGACTTAGCCTCGGCTATTCATGGCTTGGTCTCCAACCAACTTTTTAACTTCTCTGCTTTTATTTTTAATAATTTGGTTGACAATATTTCGTCACCAAAGAAATTTTGCATGTATCCCAGGTTTTTGCAGCAGATCTTTTATGGGGAGTTGGGTACTTCCCTCTCCCTAACTGGGAATACATACAAAATACCCTTGGTCTCTTCCAAGGTTTTTGTGCAGTTAAACAAGAAGAGCTCCCAGTTCTCTGGGAACTTCACTCCTCTTCTTCCCTCTATGGAGTTACCTACTCCAGAAGGTGACAGCTCTGTTGCACCCACAGATGCTGAACCCACACCTTCCATCTCTGTTCCATATCCCATCACAATCACTTACAAACGTCGCCGAACCCCTGAATAGCTCTCTACAGCTGTTCAGGCTCCTTCTTCTAAACCCATCAAGAAAAAGGTGAAAAGAACTGCCCAGGGCACAGTTCCACCTAAGGTGAAAGCCACACCTATTGTTTTTCCACAGGTTCTTCCTCTGGAACATGTGGCCGCCCTTAACCAGCCTGATAGCCCTCAGAGTATGTCACAAAACATACATGAGAATATTCAAAGGGATGCCCCTATTATTGAGTCTGCTTCTGATGAAGCAACTCCACTAGATCAGAGACTGTCTCCCAAGTCTCCAGGTTCTTACCACCCAGAAATGCCCCCCACCCATACTATTACCCAGGCTCAAGGAACCTCAGCTTTAGCTGTGGAGGAACCACTCTCTCCCACTACCCAAACACTTATGAAAGTGGTGACACAGTTACAATCTAGGTTCCCTGACCCAGAGCCTATCATTTCAGAGGTTGACCCCAGAAGTTCAGGAGGGGTCAATGCAGTTGAGGCTGCCACTATTGTTGATCTTACTCAGGATCGACAGGACAGTGGTACAGGCACTAGGACCTCACCTGCGGCAACCCACACTGGGGAGGACTTCTTTGAAGCCCTTCTCAATGAGGGGAATCCAGGGTGCCAAGAAACCACAGCTGGTGGTGGAGGTGCAGGAGCCAGGCTCAGGACTCCATCGTCCCATGATTCTACTCAGGTAGATGAGGGCACCAAAACTCAGGAATTGACGGCTATCATCACATCTCTCCAAGCCAGGGTAGCTCACCTGGAAGCTGAGGTTGCTACCCTGCGGCTTGAGGTCCAGACTAAAGATGCTACAATTCTGGACCTCAAGAGGCGCCCCCAGTGATCCTCACACCTTTCTATCCTGATCCTGCTACGACTACCTTTGTTTCCCCTGATGCTACCAAAAAGGGGGAGAAGGCACCACCTACAGGGTCAGGATCAGCAGCAGGAGAGGAGGAAGTTGCACAAGACTTCACTCCATTCATACACTTTGACCAATGAATGGGATGAATTCTTGGGCACTTACTTTCATCATTCTAGTACTTCCTCCTCCTCTTTAGATGGTACAGGGGCTGCCATAGAGAATGAGCAGGAGCTCACAACCAATGTCTTTATGGAGCCTAAGTTCCCTGCTGGGACTCAACAGTCTCCTTCTGAGACTACAACCAAGGCTGCCAGGGAAGAAACCATTCAAGAACAACCTATCTCCCTGGAACCCTGTGTCCCCTTCTGGGACAAAGGCTGCCAAAGACCTCTCCTCGTCTCCTGAGCACTCTGTGGATGCTGCTAAGGAATCAATCAAGGTGGCTGGTCAACCGGAGGGGGCAGTGAATGCTAAGGTTAACTCCGAAGCTGCAGCTGCTTCCGAAGGCCCAGTCATGATTGATGATTCCTCCGCAGAGGAGCTATATGCCGATGAACCAGCTGGTGAGGCAACAGGAGACATTTCATTGGGGCAAAATTAACTACTGATGACAAAGGAAAAAGAAAGCTCACCCCAGAGGAGGAAGCTGGACAAGAGGAAAGGATTCCAAAGAAGACAAAGGGCCGACCAGACACTTCTATGGATGAGGAGCACATCAGACTCTCTGCTCTTCTTGAGGAAAAGGGATATGACTTTGATGAAGTGTTTCTCTGGTCGGTGCCTAGAATGGCTGGTGAGCTGGATAAGGTGCAGCAGCAAGAACAGGCAGCTGCTGCATCACAAGCCAAGGTAAAGCTAACAAAGAAACAAAAGGAGGATGCCTATAGAAGCAAGATGAAGGCCATCCTCCTCCAATATGGCTTCCATGCTCGGGAGCTAGGTCCAATGAAGAACTCAACCATGGATATGCACCTAAGAGATATAAAAGCAAAAATTGCCAAAGGTGAGTTGCTTTCATTGGAACAGATCCAAGCACAGAGGGCAAGCCTAAACTTAGGCTTAGGGGGGGGGAATTAATATCGAATCCTATCACCCCTGCTGGAATACTACAGGGTGAGGAGGTCATGTGTGGGGAAGCTACAAAAGCTATGTTCCCCAACATGTTTCCAATAAACCCTAAAGAAGAACAAGCATCTCCTCCATCTAGCCCCTCAATGGATAACAGGCCAATCTCTTCAGTGATCAAAATCAGAAAGGGAAAGGTAGCCAAAAAGACAACTCAAACAACAGTCCCTGATCCTGAAAGACAATCTATGGCAGATGAGAGGAGATCAAGTCCTCCTAGAACTGAGGCTGCAGGCCCAGAGACCACTGCAAGAATAGATGAAGCAGTGGGCTCCAATATGGAGGATCAACAGGCCAGAGAACAGAGGAGTGAAGCATCAGCCTAGGGGGAGACTGTAAAGACTAATAAAGTTTGGTTCAATAGCTCATTGTGCTACTTTAAAGTTTAAGTAATTAAGAACAGCAATATTAAATAATCCAACATTCAAAAATTCAAACATTCAAACATTACAATAGTTTAAATCAATAACATACATTAAAGGAAATTACATGAACTTGTTCAATTACTAAATTGGTCTACTAAAACCTATTCTATATCTTCATGATCTCTATTTTCATGATCCTCACTTAACCTATCACACATGTAAAATAAATTTTTGTCAACTGTTTGCATAGTTGGTGAGAACTCATACAAGTTTAATAGTATAATACCCTTAAAAGTGTATATATATGTATATCACTACAAATAAAATGTCATTTAGTGGCACACGCTTTTAGTGGCATTTAACATTTGTGTCACTAATATAGGGTTTAGTGACATTTTGTGTGTGCCACATTTGTTTGACTCATACTTATAGTGGCACTTATCATTTATGTCTTTAAATTATAATTTTAGTGGCACTTTAAGTATGCCACACTTAATAAATATACATTTTTGTGGCTTTCAATTTTATGCCTCTAAATCAATCTAGCATTTTCATACTAAATATTACCTCTTAAAACTCATTCACTCTCAAAATTCATTATAAAAATTAAGTAAAAGAATTCCCACTTAAATTTAACTATTTTCTCTCATTTTTCTCCCCCCTAAAATTCACTCCCTCTCAATCCACGTGTATACCTTTCTATCCTTATCAGTCTTCATGAAAAAAACAATCTGCTCGTCATTCTAACCCTAGTTTAATTTAACCTCACGATAACAACATTAAGTCACCAGGATTACTACTTCACGAAAACAGCCCCTCCAAGATTTCGACTTCAAGACAACGACCCTAAGTCTCTATGATTTCTATGACATCAGGATGATGGATCAGTACAAGGCCTAAGTTTCCACTGGGGATTTTTGCTTTAGGGTTTTTGTGGTTTTCCTTGGTGTCGTCTTGGATTACTTCACCAGCCGTTGTTGTCGCTTTATCTTCAAGGTTAGATCTTTGTTTATGCCCACTTGATTAGGTTTTGTTAGACTTAAACACGATCATGAGGCAAAAAGGGTAGTTTAGGCATTATGTAAATTAGTTAGTTAAAATTAGTTGACAGTTATTTAACTGTCATGTAACTGTCATTTGGAAGGCTATAAATAGACATCATATGTAAACATCTATATCTATACTTTATAATAAAAGAAGATTATTTTGTTTATGTGTCATTACCACATTAAATCTCTCATTTAAATTGACATGTGTCATTACCACAAAAAATATCAAATTAATGTTGCCACATGGCAATCACACACTAAATCTAATTCAAATTTAACAATTTTCAAATATTGTTTTAAATAAAAATAAAAACCTAATTAACCTAATCTTCGGTTATTTGAAACCGTAAATCAATTATCAAATAAATCGAGTATAGTAATGAAAAAACTATCAGAATACTATAATTTGAATAGAAGTTTAATTTACATTTAATTAATTTTGTTCATTTGTATATATGTAAATTAATTTGTTCAAAATGTTACTCTTTAAATATCCTATTTTGACGTTTCTTAATAATGTTTGGTTAATAAGTAATATTTTAATGCCTTCCGATTAAGTTCTTTTTTAAATATCCTATTTTGACGTTACTTTTTTAAATATCATATTTTGAAGTTTCTTAATTTTCACAACTGACATATAATAAAATTGTTTCAATATTTTAAAATTTTAATTTATTTGTACATTTCGTAATAAAACATATATTTTTCTAAAATTATTTTCATTTAATATTTCCTTTAATTTCTCAACCTTATCCTAAATAACTTATAACTTCAATTATCTTTACTAAATGCACGCAAAAGTCAAAAAAAAATTTTTTTAAATATTTCAAAACTCATATGAATTTTTTTTATATATATTATTACTTAATCTTTATTGAATTCATCTTAATTTGAATGCCCTCATTTTATTATCTACTATATATGCTTATATAATCTCTAAAAGTTTTTAAAACATGTTCTTTTACACGTATAAACCCAATAGTATACATCCAAAGTTTTGTTTTAATAATGTATGTTAAAACATCTAAATCTAACGTTTGTACGTCATTTTTAATTTATTTAAATATCAACATTAATTTATTCATCTTTGATATATACGTCAACAGTTTATATCTAGGCTTATTTTCTTTAATCTTCTTAATAAAATATGGCTTTTGTATGTGTTTTTTGTTTATTTGTTTAAATTTAAATTTTATAACAATATATTAAATTTATATTTTATAATTCTTGTATTTGATTAAACCCAAATGTTATTATACTGTTTTTTTTATTTCATTTTTAATTCGTTTAAAACAAAATTTTAAATGAAACAGGTTAATGAATGATAACTATATCACTTTTCTTAATTAAATTTATATTTAAAAAAAAACACCATCATCATAAAAGTTTGGATAATCAACTTTAATTTTTGATAAAGACTATAATGTTACTAACATAATGTCCTATGGTGTATACAAAGACATTTTTAAAGATTTATAGTTTGTATTTATAATTATAAAATGTATTCATATATAGTAGATTATGTAATTCATTGTAATAAGTTTTATTTGGATCATTTTTTGTATCCAATCTCGTGTAATACGCGGGTTTATAACCTAGTTTGATATATACGAATATATGCAATTCTCTGTTTTCCTAAAAACACACACATTTGTTTTGTCTGTTATCCTGAGGACCACCAAGAATTGGTATCAGAGCCATGATTTAAAGCCTGTTGAGAAGAGTAACAACGATTCAGTCATAAATCGTTTCAGACCAAAATCAATTCAGATAAATTGATTCAGCGCAGATTCACTTTTGTGCAGAAGAAAAATCGATCAGGAAAATCGATTCAGAGACCATTCAAAAATCAATTTCAGAGACAAAATTGATTCAGAACAAATCAAGTCGATTCAGAAAAAAAATCGATTCAGTGGAAGAACAAAATCGATTCAGTAATATCGATTCAGAGACAAAATCAGTTCCGAATTAAAATTGATTCAGAAGAACACAAATCGATTCAGTCAAAATCGATTTCAGAGAAGAACAAAACGATTAGGAGAAATCAAGTCGAATCCGTTTAAATTCGATCAGAAAATCAGTGAATGGAGAAGAACATACCTGTTGTTGCGTTCAAAGGCCGGAGGCCAGAAAGAAGAGAAGAAAAAACCGATTGAATCCATAGTTCCATCGTGATCTTGTTTTTTTTTTTCGAGTGGATGCCTCGTCTGTGTTGCGCATCAGAAAGAGAAGCAGATTGCAGAAAATCATATTTTGCCCTAGTTTGTGAGTGAATACGTAGAAAGAAGGGGGCTTTCAAAGTAAAAGGAGGAGATAAGTTTTGGCCTCATTTTGTTTTTGTCGTATACTTTGGGAAAGAAAAGGTAGAGAGAAAAAAGGGATCTGGGAAGGAAAAATTTAGAATAAAAAAAAAAAACCCCATGCATCATTTGTTTTATTAGTTTTTTGATCAAATCTAAAAAACAAAAGAAAAAAAACAAGGATAAAAATCATTACTGGTGATAAAAAAAAATTAAATTAATATTTTTTTTATCAAAACCTTGGAGCAAACGATTTTAAAGAAAAATTAAAAGAATTCTTGTTTTTCATTTGTTTTAGCAAAAATTCAAAAAAAGTTATTTTTGGGTTTTAGTATTATTGACCAGAAAAAGTCAAACAAAGATTAGTTAAATTAGAATTAAAAGAAAGAAAATTCTTTTGAAACATTAACCCAGTCAGAAATCTCAGAAAAGATTTTGTAAAATTCCAGGTTATATTGTTATTTTTTGGAATTTCAGTTTTAAAGAATTAAAGATATATTAATAGTGATTCCAGTTAGAATCATTATCAGTTATTTATCCTAGTTAGGATAAGAATTTTTTGGAAAATCCCAAGAACGTTTACCAGTTAAAACAATTCTGTTAAATTGTTAAGTAAACATGTCAGAAAAGGGATCAGAAGGAGTTAAAAATAATAAAGAAACCGTTGTACATAAAGAAGGAGGATCTATGACACATTTTCAGTGTCCTATTTTGAATGCCACGAATTATACTATATGGTCAATCAGAATTAAAACCATACTGAAGGCAAACGGATTATGGGACATGATAGAACCGAGTGCCAATACTCAAACCGATGAAAAGAAAGACATGACCGCAACCACATATCTATTTCAAGCATTACCAGAAGACATGATGATACAAATTGCAAATTATAAAAGTGCAAATGAAATTTGGGATGCACTTAAGACTAGAAATGTCGGTGTAGATCGAGTACAGAAGGCACGTCTTCAAACATTGAAGACAGAATTTGAAATGTTAAAGATGGAGGAAGATACTATTGATTCGTTCACTGCAAAACTTAACGGTATTGTTACAAAGGCAAGTAATCTTGGTACGATATATGATCAACCAACGTTAATGCGAAAACTATTAAGTTCAGTGCCAAAGAGATTTGTTCAAATTGCTGCAACAATCGAACAATTCGCCGATTTGGAAGCAACAACTTTGGATGAAATTACTGGAAGATTAAAAGCTTTTGAAGAAAGAACTACTTTGTTAAACGAAGATTCAGAAAATAATCAAGGAAAGCTTTTGTTTTCACAACATGATAACAAGTCAAGTCAAGGAAAACGCTTTGAACGGAGAAGATTTAATTCATCACAAAGAAATAAAGGAAAGTTCAGACAAGAAGAAGAAAATGAAAGTCAGATAAACTTCAGAAAAAATAATAGTGATTATGATGAAAGATAGAGGAATTCGAGAAACCAAAACAAGGTTGAGTTTGACATAAACAAGGTAAGGTGTTATAACTGCAACAATTTCGGACACTATGCCTCAGATTGTCATAAGTCAAACCATGGAGAAAAACAAGCAAATCTCGTGCAAGAAGAACAAGAAGATGATGAACCGACTCTCTTAATGTTACAAATCGAAGACAGTGATACTCAGAAGATTTGTGAAGATATTGAAGAGCATGTTCGTGTTAAGGAAGATATAATCAAGAAAGACGAGATTGGTGAAAAGGGATAAAAAGCCAAATAAATACTATAAAGACCATGATCATGTTTAGGGGGGTGATTGTTAGACTTAAACACGATCATGAGGCAAAAAGGGTAGTTTAGGCATTATGTAAATTAGTTAGTTAAAATTAGTTGACAGTTATTTAACTGTCATGTAACTGTCATTTGGAAGGCTATAAATAGCTATCATATGTAAACATTTGATATATACGAATATATGCAATTCTCTGTTTTCCTAAAAACACACACATTTGTTTTGTCTGTTATCCTGAGGACCACCAAGAATTTGTTCATTTGAGATCTTGGGCATCATGTTTGAATGTGTTGTTAGACTATGATTTCTGCTTTTTACAGCATTCACACATACATACTTCAATATTCTTGCGGTAAATTGAATAAGACATATGCGCTTGTAGGTGTGATTCAACAATGTTTTGCTTTTTTGTGTATAATTGATTCAATAGGGTAGGTAAACATTTTTCTATATTCAAAAGGGTGCAGTTAGATTTAGTCCGGTTACCAGTCGTTGTTATTTGAGGTTTTAAGGTTGATGTTAATACATTTAAGCAAATAAGTTGTATGCTTGGTGTAATGACCCATTAGGGTAACTCATTAAATTGAGGTTTTCGGTTCTAAACCAGATTAAAGATGTGTATACGGGACCTTTGGTTTAGTGCCCTATTAAAACAAGTTTTTGAAACCACCTAACAAGGTGTCTTTTCTTTTTGGGTTATAAGTGTATCACAGGCTTTGGATAACTTTTATTATATAATCATATTTACATGTGTAGAGTGAAATCTAATAGAAAGTGTAACCCTCTTATTATTAGTATAGAGCTGCATAGGTTAGCCTTCTGATTATTTACAGCTAAAACTATTAGATTAACCTGCATGCTTTCAATAGTTTGGATTCAGCAGTTCTTGCAAATTGTTTTGCAATGCCAACATTTCCTTCAAGGTAACCGTTTATCAAAACAATAATTAAGGTAAAGGGTTCTTAAGATTTAGTCAAAGATTAAGATTACCATTATTAGAAACGAGAACTAAACTGCAGATACTCTAGAAAACTAAGGCAAAGTACTTTAAAAGCAAGTTTTTTTTTTGGACACAAGAGGCTCCAGGGAACAAATGCCATTTTTGCATAATAGCATATGAGATAATAGCATCCACAGAACAAATGCAGTTTTAGATGTGCATACTCTCACCATCAGAACTTGAAGGATGATTGTTGTCGGATGACATGATAGTGTGTCTTTAAGATGATAACCCATCTTAAACATTTCATTATTAAAGAGTGTTGACCTCAATTTGAAAATGGGGAGCCAAAAAATAAGAATAGGAGATTTAATACAAGCATCCTTATTTGTGTTTCAAAATTTTTTGAGATATGTAATTTCTTATATATGCTCGCAAGTATGTAAAAAAAGCTTTCATTATTGATTGATTGTCTATACCTTAATGTATTTATATAAATGGAAATTCATTTCTTGCTTCCACATTGCAATTGCTATTTTTGTCTAATCTCTTTAGTTTACATGAAGTTATGTCACCAGCTATAAGAGGAAAACTGCAGGTGGGGTTAACGGATTAGTGAACAAGCATTTTTCAAAACATGTCAGCATAGAGTCTTGGTCAGGTTGGTTTACTTGATAGCACCCTTCTCATCTTTACTTTTACTTTGATTTTTTTAAATGATTAATGTAATGAATATCATTACAGATACTACTAAAGTGATGACCAATTTTTTTTTTGATTAAGCACCTTAGGAGGTTGTAAAACATTTGAGTATGCTACTTGTGACTTTTAAATTGTTTAACCCATTTCATTAACAATAATTATAAACCCAATTGAACCTTTTAACCATTTTATCCCTTTTGTTTTTTCAGTCATCTTCTTTATACATCTTCTTTCTCTGTTTGTTTCATTTATATGTTTTGGGTTCCTACCATTGGTTCTTCGCTCAATAATAACTTTATAATCGTTAATAAAATATCTTCTTCAAGAATTCAAAATGATAATGATAACTTGTTACTTTTAACTGTGTTGAAGTATTATATGGATGTGCTTATGTGGTTTCTTGATATGAAACTGATTAACCAAAACTCTCCATTTTATAGGGCAAGAAAGACGTTTTGGCAACTGATTTATTAATTCTTGTTGACATTGAAATTTAGGTAAATTATTCTTAATTTATTAAGTCCAAATCTTGTTGTTTTAACATTTTCATTGACCTGAATATCATAATATATATATATATATATATATACTAGGTTAAAATTCCGTGTATTACACGGGTTGACTTAAAATTTATATTAATACACATGACTTGTTTTTTTTAATTATTTACTTTTTATTATTTCAATATAGTGTATTTTTTTCATTTAAATCATCCAATCATAATAAACGTTTAACAAATTTTAAAATCATTCATAAAAAAACAAATAGTATCATTAATGCTTTATTTTTAAATATTTTAAGAAATATAATTTGAATTTATTTAAAAAATTAAATAGAAACTATTAAATAAAAATATAGGTTTATTTAAAAGCTTCATAATTAATTTCATTTTAAATTCATATAACTAATAATATATTAATTATTATTTCTATTTTTCTAACTAAATAATAAATATAAATAATTAAAGAGGAGAGAGAAGCGGAAAAACCAAAATTTAGAAGACCTAGAATTATGACAAGTGTCTAAAATTATTTTGATTTATTAGTATTAATAGATCTGTGTCTGTGTGTGTGTGTATACGAGGATAGCTTTTGATATGCACAAATTACTAATACTACTTTATATGGTTGATGATGGCAGGGTTGATATCACGAGAAGTTTTTGAGCTAATTCATGACAGTGAAATTTGGATCAATGATTAAATTATGTGTGATGTGTTAACATTTGGAAACCGAAAGATGCTGCTTATTACATTTTTTTTGACATTTTTTGTATTATGTTTAGATCAAACTTATTAATGATATTATTTACAATCTTATTTAACTTTTATTTTGTATTTATATTGTAAATAATGCATCTATGTGATAATGTGCTATACGACAAACTATAGGTAGGTTTTACCGGCGCAAAATTTGAGCCTGTAAACGTGTTTTTAGATTGTGGCAATATAAAAGACTAAAATCGACATTAAAACCAACCTGGATATGTGACAAAGATTAGTTTTTAGTGGCACAAAAATTGTGTTACAAAAGCCTTCTTTTATTTTGAGGCAGAAAAAAAGTGCCACTAAAAGTTCAAAAACTTTGTGCAGCACATTGAAAAAGTGTCACTAAAAGGCTTTAGCGTCATCACTTCTAGCGACACATTTTTTGTGTGCCACACAATATTCAAGGGGTTTCTAGTGACACTTTTTTGGTCTTTTGAGGCACCTTTTGTATGGCACTAAATGGCACTTTTTGTATGCCGACTTGTGCTCAAGTCGTAATAGGATTAAAAGGTGTGTTTGTTGGCCCGTGTCATACACCAAACTGTGTTGTACTTTGGACTAAGATTGCAAGGTCAACTCTTGGACCATCAAGATATGGAAATTGGCATGAATTTGTGGTCCTGATGTGACTCCTTGGAGTTTGTGGGTGTAACCCTCGAATGTTACAATCAGGAACATGTAGCTCCGAAGCTAGCTCCAATTTGCTTCATTGTATTGAGAGAAGCTAGCCATCTTATCCCTAGAACTACCTTTGCCCCACCAAGCAAGAATGGGTAAAAGTCTTGTATTATATGGAGGTGCAAAAGCTGTAATGACATGTTCCTATAAACCTTATTGCATCATATGATGTCTACATTCACAATTTGCACTCCAAAGGACACCATGTCACACCCCAACCGACGGCGGAATATGTCGGGCGTGATTTGTGATTGTTCAATAGCTCATTGTGATACTTTAAAGTTTAAGTAATTAAGAACATCAATATTAAATAATCCAACATTCATAAATTCAAACATTCAAACATTACAATAGTTTAAATCAATAACATACATTAAAGGAAATTACATGAACTTGTTCAATTACTAAATTGGTCTACTAAAACCTATTCTATATCTTCATGATCTCTATATCTTCATGATCCTCACTTAACCTATCACACATGTAAAATAAATTTTTGTCAACTGTTTGCATAGTTGGTGAGAACTCATACAAGTGTAATAGTATAATACCCTTAAAAGTGTATATATATGTGTGTGTGTATATATATATAATAATAATAATAATAATAATAATAATAATAAAGTACTAAAATAATAATAATGTTGATTGAATAAAAGTTAATTAGTAAAATTTCATTTAAGTTATTGACTTCCGGATTTATTTAAATTAAATTACAAGTTTCATCAAGTTATTAACGAAATAAACTTTGAAAATTCATAAATTATAAAAACAAACAAAAACATGACTAGATTAACCGGTTAAATTGGATTGCATCAATATAAACGGTCACAGGTTCGAATCCCTTATAAACTCGTCTGTTTCTTTCATTTTTAGCCAGATTATTACTTTTGTTAATTTAGTGTGAACATTCAATTTAGTCAAACAAATTCGGTAACAATAGAGACATAGCCCAAATCATAAGGAGTTTAAAGGAGGTTCAAAACCGTGGCAAGGCAAATCGCCATTTCTTTTGTGTTCTGCAACAAATTTGATTTGATGCCAAAAAGATTACTGAATCGCCGAAGTTCGCACTACTTGATTATTGTTTGCTTATTTGCTGATTAGTTGCTAAGGTACGGATTCTATTTAATTAAATCGTAGTATTTGTTTCTGTGATCGTTTAAATTCTGTTTCTGTATTGAAATCTGATTTCTTATCGCCACGATATAATATCGTGTTTCCCTGTTGCGTTTAACATGCAATAGATCTTTATTATATTGTACTCATTATTGCATGATCCAAATATGACTGAACTGGGTAGTTTAACTACCTATTGAACTTGGTAGTTAGCCACCTCCGATGACACATGTAACACCATTTTCTTCCATGAGTTAGCCATTTGGAATCAGTACCAAAAGAACACACAGGACATGCAAATTCTCCTTTAGTGCTCCACCCAGACAAATTTGCATAACCTGGAAAGTCTGATATGGTAGAAATTATAGAAGCTTTCAACATAAAGTATTGTTTAGTTGAGGCATCAAATGTATTAACTCCATCATTCCATAACTCTATCAATTCTTTTATTAAAGGTTGCATATAAACGTCTATCTTGTTTCCTGGACCTTTAGGACCTGGGATGATTAAGGAAAGAATTATATTCGGTTGCTTCATAGCCAACCATGGTGGCAAGTTGTATGGAATAACAAAAACAGGCCAAATACTATGTGCAACATTCATTGTCCTAAACGGGTTGAATCCGTCACTTGCCAAGGCTAGACTAACATTGCGAGGATCACTAGCAAAATCTGGAAACTTTTCATCAAAATCCTTCCAAACTAATGCATCTATCGGATGTCGTAATTTTCCATCTTTCACACGCTCTGTATGATGCCACTTCATAAGTTCAGACGTCTTTGATGACATAAATAGTCTTTGAAGTCTCGGCTTTAAAGGAAACCACCGTAATATTTTTGAAGCCTTCTTCTTAGGAGGAGGGCTCACTTCATCATCTGGATTAGCTTCATTAACTTTCCATCTAGATGATCCACAAAAAGAACAAACTTCATCTTTATCCTTGTCATCCCAAAATAACATGCAACCATTAGGACAAGAATGGATTTTTTCATATCCTAAACCCAAGTTAGCCAAGATTTTTTTAACTTGTTGGGTTGTTTTAGGTAACAAATTTCCTTCGGGTAACAAATCTTTTAAAAATTCTAACAACATGGAGAAAGATTTGTTACTCCATCCATTCAAACATTTTAAATGGTATAAATGCACCAAACAAGATAATTTGTTGTATTTGCAATTCGGATACACCTTTTCTTCAACTTCCTTAATGAGGTCATCAAACTTGCTTCCTCTATTGTTCGTCTCTTGACTATTATTTGAATCATTCTCATGTTCCTCCACTCTAATTCCAATTTCTGGTTCAAAAGCATCATTCAACAAATCATGCATTTCCATATTAATGGTTGTGCTACTTGATGCAACTGTTGTGCCTTCACCATGATATACCCATTTGAAATATTCAGGTCGAAACCCTGAGCATATGAGGTGATCTAGAACACTTTGTTTACTTTGATATTTCATATTTAAACACTTTGAGCATGGGCACTTTATGTTACCCCTGTTAACAGATGATCTCTCAAATGCAAAATTCAAGAATGTTTTCACCCCATTGACAAAAATTTGACTTGATCTTGGTTCATCATACATCCAAGATCTATCCATGACTTCGTGTTTCTGTTTATATTAGATGTTAGCCAAGAAACTAATGATAATATGTACAAATCATTGTTATTAAACATCCCTACAAATCAAAAACTAAACTAACTTACGAAAACCTCATAACTAGGGTTGTTAACAAACCGAACAGTTCATTAAATATGTTTACGTTTATCTAGTATGTAGAATATATGCAGTTTGTATGTATATAGGGTAAAATATGTGCAGTTTGTATGAATACTAGCAGTTTGTATGTAAACATACATGTACTTGATGCCCCATGATTTTTTAAAAAATAATTTAGCAGGCTAAAATATAGACATCACCTAGATTGTAGGGTATTTTGGTTTCATACTCATAAAATAGATCTAAATTAATGTTCAAAAACCTATTTCTATGGTTATACTTTATTAATAAGACAGTTATGACACACTATCATTCGTTTATAAGGCTGCGTCCATCTTAGTGTAATTGTTAATAGTATAAACAAAATTGGATTAGCTGATGAGTGATGTCTACTAATTTCATTATTTTGCATTAACTTCATTCCAAGAAGGCAAGAACCTAAAATACAACAATGAAGTGGTTAACAAAAAACACAAGAAAACTACCAAGAAAAAATTAGCCTCCTATAACAAACCCTGAAATACAACAAAGCAAGTACTCAAAGATCATGAATTAAGCATGGTTCTTATAACTTGAATATGTCAGCCTTTGGTTGAATTTGACCCAATATGATTCAGTCAGGCCAGAATGTTCATCTATAACTGTAACACATACATTTACTCTTTGCCTCATTTGTTGATTGCAATATATGCTATGAAGAATTAACATTGGCCTATTTAGTGTCGACCTAATTTCATTTCATTTGTATAAAATGTTATTTGTTAATTGGTTGATCCTTTCAGTTAACGTATCATAAAATTGTATGCGGAGTTGACCCATTTCATATGTTATATATGCGTTGATGTATTAGTTGTCTGGGAACTAATCAGCTATATGCTATATCATGGTTTATTTTTTTATTTACAATTCATCAATCATCACCTTAATCTAACAAATCATGTATTTTTAAATATTTTTTCTATTTCACACTTACGGAGGGCAACTCTATGAAATCTGTGTATTAAATCTTGTATTTGAATACTCTTGAAGAATATTATTCTAATTACATACACTAAGTATTAAATCTGTGTCTGTCTATGCAGGTACAACACAGGTGTAATACCATAATAAAAAAGTCTAAAAGGCCTAAATTTTTCGTAGTGGCTGCAGCAAGTTTATTAAAAAATCAACAAAAGTGATTATCAATGCTTCTGCTCAAACACCTAAGTGCAGGATTTAAATACCTTGCTGAACATAAACTTTTGCTTAATACATTTCACAATCTTTACACATTACATGAGAACCAAACAACCCATAATGTCCTTGTTTCATGGTTTAGTTGGCTTTAGTCTCACTTCTAGTGTGGCGTTTTATTTATTTTTAACACATAATTGTTGAATATAATTAATTCTGGTGTGGCATTTTCTTGATTTTAAATTTTAATTTTTTACATTTGATTTCATTTTTATTTGATGGTGGTCAGCCATTTCATTTGTAATTCTTTAGCCAAGATTTGCAGTTATGGAAGCCACACTCATTTCCGCCACACTCAATTCAAAGAGCTGGCACTTGGTATTGAACTTAGCAACTCGCCGAATCCACTTCTTAGATGGCTACAGATACATAAGGTGTTTAATTCCGGCAATTCATCGAACAACATGTGTGCATTTGCTGAACATCGTTAATATGCTTATTCTCATGAACCAAATTCTAGGTTTCCTTAAATGTTTAATTGTGAATGTTCAGCTTCTTCATTATTTCCAATTACCAGGTTCCAAATTTCAAGCAATCAAAAAAAGTTCAACAACACTTCGATCAATTAACAGTGGTTCAACAATCTCAGATCAATATTCAAGCAAATAGGGCAATTATTAGAAGAAGATACATGTAAGTACGAGATGGAGATAAATTAAATAGTACCTGCTACTTCAAACGAAAAATGGCTGATGATGTCAATGGGAAGAGGATTGCCAAAAACGTAATTGTCTGGGTGAAAGATTAAATACCTGGTCAATGATCTTGTTGGATTGATGTCGACGGAGAAGATGAGAACAGATGGTGAAGATGAGAGCAGATGGAGAAGATGAAAGCTATTTCGATGTGGAAGAAGAGCAAAGGGGAAGTATGCAACCCTAGGTTTTTTTTATAATTACTCTACACATGATAAATAATTGGGGGGAAATATATTTAGGGGGAAAGTTATAAAGATTTAGTGGGAAAATTTTTTATGTTAAAATTTTCAGTAAAATACAGTTTTACAAGAAAATTTTTTATAATGATATAATGTTTTTTTAATATTATTAAAGTGTTTATAAAAAACATGAAATACATAAAAGTGCCATTACAAATATGAAATGTTATTAAAAACTTGTGTTAAAACAATTATGGCATGCATAAAAGTGCCATTAAAAACCTTAATTAGTGGCATAAAAAGTTAAATGACACTAAAGTATGTGTCAAGCTAATATGGCATACGTAAAGTGCCATAAAAAACGTACATCAGTGGCACAAAAGGCAAATGCCACTAATACTATGTGCCACTGTATGGCATTTTTTTTGTAGTGAAGGACCCAACTAGGATCGAAACAATTCATGAAATGGCCTATATCTACTTCAGCTACAACAGCTAGGAGATTTCGGTCTTACTGATTGTCGAAGATTTCTGCTATCACTTTATCCTTGCACCATTTTTATGAAAAGGAGTTAAGTTCTCGTGGAATGACGAACATGAGAATCGTCTCAAAGAATCAAAGAAAAGAATGGTATTTTCCTAATTCTCACTTTTCCTTCTGGCATCGGCAATTAGCATATATTTAGTGAAGCTTCTAAAAAGGGACTCGCATCTGTATTGATGCAACATGATATGTTTATCGCTTATGCTCCCCGAAAGTTAAAATCTTTTGAAGTTAATTATCCGACACATGATCTTGGGCTCGTTTTAGTCATTCTCGTATTGAAGATTAGAGGCACTATCTATATGGAGAAAATTGTGATACACTGACCAACCACAAGAGTTTAAAATACATTTTCACTCAAAAAGAGAAAAACATACGTCAGGAGTTGGTTGGAATTCTTGAAGAATTATGAGGCGAATATTCAATATCATCACGTGAAGGCTAATGTTAAGCACACTTGACGGATCACATGACAATCACATATTATCCATGTTGTTGGATGAAAAACTAGAATGCGAGGGATTAATTGTAACACACGATTGACGAATTTGCATATGTGAAGGAAGATCGACACGAGAAATAAATGAAACAACGTAGTTTAAAAAAAAACTATCAATCACTAAGGCGCTTCATTGTCCAATTATTGGCATGATACTTGAAGACAGAACACGAGGAATATATTCATTCGAATGTTGAGTATGATTCATGAATATATGTATATCATCATGATGCTAGAGGCCGTTAACACATAAATTATACCAAATAAGAAATTTAATAGAATTCTTGCACAAATAAAAAGTTACAATTTACATGTTGGCATAATTTATATTGAAGGCCAACGAGATTAAAATATTGGAGCACGCATTGTTACTACAAAGGTATAATTATCGTCCTTTACACGTAGTAAATTACCCACTTTTATAGATTTGCGAAGATCTGTCATAAGAAATACCAAAAACGATTCACGACCGTCAAGAACGAATTATGGGAAGAAAGATGATCTTGTTTGTTGAAAGTCCACGGAATAACCATTTTGAACGCAAAGCGACTTGGAATTGGAGGATACGATTCGCTCTTAATATCCGAATATGTTTGAGTCATAGTTTCATGATTATTTGCTCTATATATGTGCTTATTGTCCTATATATGTATTATTTGTAATAATTGTTTGTTCTAGAATATTTATCTGAAATTATGTATTAAAATCTGTATAAAGTTTTAGTATACGGAGAGTTAAATTAAACGAAAGAGTCAGAAAATGTGAAACTAAACCGTTCTATAAAATCTGCAATTTCGAGGACGAAATTTTTCTAAGGAGAGTGGAATTATAATACCCTTAAAAGTGTATATATATGTATATATATATATATAATAATAATAATAAAGTACTAAAATAATAATAATGTTGATTGAATAAAAGTTAATTAGTAAAATTTCATTTAAGTTATTGACTTCCGGATTTATTTAAATTAAATTACAAGTTTCATCAAGTTATTAACGAAATAAACTTTGAAAATTCATAAATTATAAAAACAAACAAAAACATGACTAGATCAACCAGTTAAATTGTTAGGTTTCCATTATGAGATGGTGCCCTGCCCACAATTAACCAACCCTTCTGCAAGCTTCAAGTTCATTAAGTCCATTTAATGATGGCAACATTCTAACTCTCTTTACTTCTGGTTTTCTATTTTATACATATTTATTTTGATATGCTGATAATTTGAATAAAGTTCAAATCCATATAATATGTTGATGTGTTGACAGGCACAATACAGACAACACATATGGTCCACATCTCTAAACCTTAAACCTTTCTATTTATAAGATCATTATTTGTTAATTGATTCTTATGTTTAAGTGTTTAGTAATTGCAGGATTTGTCAAGGATGTTGCAGTGCTGACAACCAAAGTCATAATGCTGAAAGCCAACTCATTGAAGATTGAGATGCTGACAAGTTCTCAAAGGATTCTTCAATGCTGACAGCTTAAAGTTGTAGTGCTGACATTCAAAGTACACTGCTGATGTTATCCCAAAGGATATTTCAGTGCTGATGAACAAATCTTGAGATGCTGATGACCAAGTGTGATGCTGATGATATATGTTGTAGTACTGATGATTACAAGAGCCAAGTATTCTTCAATGCTGACATGAAACTCTTCAATGCTGACAGCTTCATAACATTGCAATGCTGACGACCAACTGTTATGCTGATCAAGAAAATCTGCCAAGTACAAGAAAGTAAGTTTGCAATGCTGACATGCAAACTTACTAATGCTGAAGTTCAAGATTGTTGCTGCTGATGAAGAATCTACACTTAGATTCTGTTGTTAATTTGTTTTTGCTGACATCAGTTATGACGTGTATAACTGATTTGACGTTTGTATTGTTATTTTGATAGCGGTTATCCGTTAGGGCTGTTATGTAGGTCTGAAATAGGTCTCTATAAGTAGGACCTTTATAGAATCAGTGTGTACGCTTTTTGTGAAAAACTCACGCACTTTTACACACTGTAATTCTCTGAGCAATTTCAGATCTACAATCAATAAAACTGCCTTTAATATTCATCATTATATGTTCTTAATTGTTCTTATTAAATATGTCTTGAATATTAATTACCGTGGGTTTTGTTATTTTAGATTGTTACTAAACTTAGATTGATTGCATGTTTCCGCCTTGTTATCAATTGAAATCATAGCTTATTGTTATCATTAGATCTCAGATTAAGATCTGATCCGATCCTGACAATTGGTATCAGAGCCAAGAGCTCGATATTTTGATTTTTCTGAAAAATCAAAAGCTGAAGTTATGATTTCTACGATTAAGAGCTGATTCTAGCTTGAAATCGTATAGTTTAGAACGATCAAATTTAAATCAGATCAATTCATTAGACTAATTTACATGGATTGATAGATTTGTTTTACTGTGTGTGTTCTTGGTGAAACTGTGTGTTTTGAGATTTCAGATTCATAGCTTAATATTGTGAAAACAATCAAGCGTATATGATTACCTATCACTTGTTGATTCGTAATCAATCTGATCATTGAAATTTGTGAGCCGATTCACAAATTTCCGTCTCAAGCGTCAAGCATTTATTTCAGGATTTACTGTTTCATTGATTTTCGATTCTCTTCAATAGATCGCAAATCTTTAACAATAGTATTCCTGTTGTTTTTGTTACTTATTCAGAATTGTCTCTGATTATTAATCAATCATTTGAACTAATTGAGTGGACAAATTCGGACTAGGTTATTAGATCCTGATTTAATTTCAACTCATTAGAAATTCTAAGTAAATTTTAACAAAAATGACAGATCAAACAATGGCACAACCAACTGTGTCTGTATATTCTGAATCAGGTTCATCTGGTGCTAAACCTCCTGTGTTGAAGAATGCAGCTGACTTCCAACAATGGAAGCTTAGGTTTCAAAATCATATCGATAGCACTGATCCAGAGATGTGGTGCTCAATTGTTGACGGCCCATATGTTCCTGCTGATTTGAGTGAAGAAAACAGATTGAAGTACCACAACAAAAGCTTACCTCTCAGAGGAATCAACCTGAGAGATGATGAGAAAAGAATGGTCAAAGTGGATATTAAAGCCTATGGTACACTTAAATCTGCTTTACCAATGGAAGTTTTGGTATGTGTCAAAGATTTTGAAACTGCAAAGAGCTTGTGGGATCAGTTGGAGGTGATGTTTGCTGGAAATGAAGAAATCAAAAGAATGAAGAGGGATAGCCTCAAAATGATGTTTGACAACTTCAAACACATGTCTGGTGAAACAGTCACCCAACAAATCCAACGTTATGTGCAATTGATCAATGAGCTAAAAACCTTTGGAATCAAAGTTGATAATTATGACTTAAATCTTAAGTTATTAAATACACTTCCAGAGAGCTGGACTGAGAAAGTTACACTGATTAAGGAAACCAGAAAGCTTGATGAGGTAAAAATTGAAGAGATGATTGCCAAACTTGAAGCAATTGACATGGATGTCAAAGCACGAGCATCTACTGCTCAAGTTGGTCAATACAAATTTGTGAAAACTGCTGGTATTCAAGGTGGTGTTCAAGCCTTGGTTGTTGAAGAAGGGAGGAGTAACTCTCAGTACTCTCCAAATGAAAATGTTGGATTTGGTGTATATTCAACTCCCATACCACAAGCACCTGCTGCTGCGAATCAATCACAAAATGACTCTCAACAACATTTTTCTCAGCAACAGTTTTTTGTAAACACAAATTCTGTTGAGCAGCAAGAAGCTTGCAAAGCATTTGTTGCAAGCTTTGAATGTTTTGCTGCAAGTTCTCTTGCAAAAGCTCAATTTACTCAACATGATCTTGAAGAAATAGATCCAAAGGATGTTGAAGAAATGGATATCAAATGGCAGATGGCCATGGTTGTCTTGAGGCACAAAAAATTCTGGAAGAAGTATGGTCCCATGAAATTTGAAGCTGATAAAACAAAAGTGGGTATTGATCTTGATAAAGTAAGATGCTACAACTGCAATCTTTATGGTCATTTCTCACGTGATTGCAAAGCTCCCAAAGACACCTCCAGATATCAACCAAATCAACAATCAAGTCAATCTGCACCTGCTGTTCAAATGAAAGCCATTGAACCACCAAAGCCAAAAGCACTTGTGGTCACAAACAACTCAGAGGATTTTGATTGGAGCAAGTATGCTGATGAGTATGATCCTGCACAAGCCATGATTGCTGTTGAAAAATTTTTTCAAGAAGACACAGATGAACCACTCCTTGCTTTGATGGCACTGGGAAATGAGGTAAGCAGACCATGTTCTGATGAGTGTAAAATCAAGCAAGAAGTTTCAAAACAACACATAGCTGATTTGCAAAGAGAGTTAAGCAAAAATGCAGGTTTGAAGAGAAACAATGGATAAATGACAAAGTAGCAAATGAAAATAAAATTAATTCTCTTTTAAAAACAACTTAAAACTGAGAAATTAATTTTGCAAAAAGAACATGATGAAAATTTATCAAAATTAACAAAAGCGTTATCTGATTTATCCACTGCAACTCTGAAAGTTGAAAATTTTGAAACTTCTTCCAAACACTTGACTAATTTGCTCAACAGTCAACTTCAAGGAAAATCAAAGGCAGGATTGGGTTTTCATGAGGTTCCACCTCCATATAATGAAAACTATACACCCATGCCTGAGTCAATGACAAGTCCAAAAGTGGTATTTCAAAAATCTGATTCTCAAAGTCAGACAAGTGCAATTGCTGATGATTCAAATTCATTTTCTTTTAAGAATTTTGTACTTGCTAAAAATACAACTTCTGATTTATTGAAATCATCAATTGAAAATGAATCTGAAAAATTGGTGACAACTGAAAATCAAGCAGATTTAAAAGTCAAACAAAAGGCCTCTAATTCAACTCAAAATTTAGAGAAATCAATTGGATCTAAGTCATCAAATTCAGATTCATCAGCAAAATGCACAATTTGCAAGAGCTTGTCTCACACAAGGAAGCATTGCACATACAAATCAAAGAATCATTTTAACAAAATGTCTGAATTTGTGGAGAAAAAGAAACGACTGCAGGATAAAAACTATTCTCCAGTTTCTGCACACACTCCAAGGTACTGTTCTATATGTAGAACAAACAATCATGACCTTGCTGATTGTTACTTTTATCAGCCTGATTTGGAGTGTATGCAGAACAGTAAAAATGTAGTTTATTCTTTTTCTGATAGTAAAGTTGGCAAAACAAAGGGCAAATCCAGAAACAATGCCTATCATTCCAGAAATTCCAAATATTCTAGATTCAGAAAACATCAATCAGAAAATAGAATGTTTGGAAATTGTTATCAGGAACAAATTCACACATCTCAGCAACCAAGAATTTCTCCTCAAAACTATCAGCAATGGCAAACTATGTTTGGTGGTTATCAACATCCCACACATAGTTTTGGTACTCAACAGTACTATAATGATGACAGTTATGGATACAACTTCACCCCACCTAAAATCAGAAAACAGAATTTTCACAAAACAAAAGCATCAAACATTTTTTATGAAAATTCATTTTATGAATCAGATCCAAACAGTCATCATGCTGATCATAAATCAATTTTGAAGAAACCTGTTAATAAATCAAATGGATATGAATCTGCTTCCTCTCTCAAGGATGAGAAAGGAAAGATAAATCAAAAGAAGGTTTTCTTTGAATCATAATCCACTCAGAATTGGAAACCAAAAGCTGATTCTGAAAACAAACAGAAGAACGAATCTAATTTGCCAGATTTATCAAAAATGCAGAAAGTTACTTTTCAAACTTTTGAAAATGGGAAACCCAAGACCTGGGAGGCTTGGGTTCCATTGTCTATTTAATCTGTTTCATTGATTGCAGGGGCATCCAAGGAGAACTGACAACATCTGGTATGTAGTGGATGTTCCAGGCACATGATAGGTAATGCCAACCTGCTTCATGATTTTCAAAATATCAATGGCATCTCTGTTGCGTTTGGAGGAGATCAGAAGGGAAAGATCACTGGTACTGGAGTGATTAAGTGCAGAAATCTAAGCTTTGATAATGTAAGCTATGTTAAGCAGCTTCAGTATAATCTATTGAGTGTCTCACAGATCTGTGATAAAGACTACTCAGCCTTTTTCACTAAGCAAGAATGTGTGATTGTCAAGCCTGGTTTTAAAATCCCTGATGAATGGGTGGTGATGAGAACCCCAAGAAGAAATCATGTATACACTCTTAATATGGAATCACCACCATCAACATCACAAGAAACATGTTTACTTTCAAAGGCTACTGATGATGAATCAACATTGTGGCACAGAAGACTTGCTCATGCAAACTTCAAATATATGAACAAGTTGGTAACTGGAAATCATGTCTTTGGTTTACCACAAAAATAATTTTTCTGTCTTGACCACTGTGCTGCTTGTTTGAAAGGTAAACAGAAAAGATCTTCTCACAAATCAATTACAGCCAGTGTAATTAACTCCACATTACAATTAATCCATATGGATTTATTTGGCCCTGTAAATGTGTTGAGTTTGGGAAAGAAACAATATTGCCTTGTGATGGTGGATGATTATTCAAGATATTCGTGGGTGTTTTTCTTGAACAAGAAGAGTGAAACTGCTGATTTAATAATTCAGATGGTGAAAAGAATTGAGAATCAAATGGGAAAATCAGTTAGAGGATTCAGAAGTGACAATGGTTCTGAATTTAAAAATGAAAAATTAGACAATTTTTGTCTAGAAAATGGAATAACAAGACAGTTCAGTGCAGCTAGAACTCCTCAGCAAAATGGTATTGCTGAAAGGAAAAACAGGTCCCTAATTGAAGCTGCAAGATCAATGCTTGCTGATTCAAAGCTTCCTTTATCATTTTGGGCAGAAGCTGTCAACACAGCGTGTTATGTGCAAAACAGAACCTTTATTGTCAAAGAACAAAACAAAACTCCATATGAAATCATGTTCTCCAGAAAACCTCACATAAAATTTCTCAAAGCTTTTGGATGTCCAGTCTCCATTTTGAACACAACTGACAGATTATCAAAATTTGATTCAAAAGCTGATGAGGGATATTTTGTTGGATATTCCAGTGTGTCAAAAGCTTACAGGGTCTTTAACAAAACTGCATATACTTTGCAAGAAACTGCTGATGTTGTGTTCTTTGAACATAATTTCAAGACAAAGTGTGTAGGTCCGGATTGGCTGTTTGACATGAACACTTTTATGAAAAGCTTTGATATTCTCCCATGTGATGATGCAGGCTCAAGTGGAACAAAAGATGATGATACAGAGTTAACAAGTTATGAGGGAGGATGGATTAAACCACTTGTTTCTGATAATCCACCCATCATTGCTGATACTCCAGATTCTCAGCCATTAGACTATTCTGCAGAAACATATTCAATTCATCAGCATTCATCATATGATAATGCTGATGCACAAAATTCTTCTCTGAATAGCAGTTCATCAGCAATACATCCAAATTTCCCAACCCATTCATCTGACACAAATCCCTCTGATGAAAATATTGCTATTGATCTAAAGGACACAAATTTAGATATCAATACTTTGGTTCCAACAAGTTCAACATACAAAACTGTTGAAAGAAATCATCCTGCTACAAACATCATTGGCAATTTATCATCAAAGACAACAAGGAGTATGCATGAATATGCAAATGTTTGCCTGTTCTCTTGCTTTCTTTCTCAAGATGAACCCAAAAACATTAAAGAAGCCTTAAAAGATAACAGTTGGGTAGAAGCAATGCAGGAAGAATTGCAGCAATTTAGAAAACAAGAAGTTTGGACCCTTGTTGATCTACCTGAAAATCAAGTACCCATTGGCACAAAATGGGTATTCAGGAACAAGAAAGATGATAGAGGAATTGTGATCAAAAACAAAGCAAGGCTTGTAGCACAAGGCTACACTCAGGAAGAAGGTATTGATTATGATGAAGTATTTGCACCAGTTGCAAGAATTGAAGCTATTAGAATTTTTCTAGCTTATGCAGCTGCCTTCAAATTCACTGTTTATCAACTGGATGTAAAATCTGCCTTCCTGTATGGCAAACTTCACGAAGAGGTCTATGTGGCACAGCCACCAGGTTTTGAACATCCAGATTATCCATACAAAGTGTTCAAATTGGACAAAGCTTTGTATGGGTTGCATCAAGCTCCCAGAGCATGGTATGAAACCTTGTCTTTTTATCTCATTGAAAATCATTTTATAAGAGGAAAGATAGACCAAACACTCTTCTTGAAGCATGTAAATGGTGAACTCTTAGTAGTTCAAGTGTATGTGGATGACATAATATTTGGGTCCACAAACAAGACACTATGTGAGGAATTTGAAGCTTTGATGAAGAAGAAATTTCAAATGAGTGCCACGGGTGAACTCACTTTCTTTCTTGGCCTTCAAGTTAAGCAAATGCCTGATGGAATCTTTATCAGCCAAACAAAGTATGTCAAAGATATTCTCAAAAAGTTTGATCTCACTAATTCAAAGCCAGCTTCAACACCTGCAGACCCAAGAGACAAGCTACATCCAGATCCAATAGGGAAGCCAGTCAATCAAACTCATTACAGATCAATGATTGGTTCTCTCATGTATCTCACTGCAAGCAGGCCTGATATCATGTTTAGTGTATGTTTATGTGCCAGATACCAAGCTGATCCCAAAGAATCCCACGAAATTGCTGTTAAAAGAATTTTTAGATATCTCAAAGGAAAACCTGATCTTGGATTAATGTATCCAAATGATGAGGATTTTTATTTAACTGCCTACACTGACAGTGATTTTGGGGGAGATAATTGGGATAGAAAATCAACGTCAGGAGGTTGTCAATATCTTGGTAACAAGCTGGTATCTTGGCAATGCAAAAAACAAACAAATGTGTCCATATCAACTGCAGAAGCTGAATACATAGCCGCTTCACAGTGTTGCTCTCAAGTTCTCTGGATTCAAAACCAGATGCTTGATTTTGGATTCAACTTTTTGAAAACTCCAATAAAAATAGATAATAAAGCAGCAATTTTTATAACAAAAAATCCAGTACAACACTCAAAAACAAAGCATATATAAATAAGATATCGTTTCCTTAGAGATAACTCTGAAAAAGGATTGATAGAATTAAAGTACATAAATACTGAATTTCAACTTGCAGACTTATTTACCAAAGCATTAGATCCAAAAAGGTTTGAATATCTGGTAAAAAGTCTAGGCATGATGAAATATGAAAATTGATTAAATTTTGTTAAGTTACAGTGATAATTTTTTTTTGAAAAATACAAAAACATTAAAAAAATGTGAATTTCAGTGTTGTATATATTTTTCTGTATATCTGATATTGATTTCTTGAAAAATGATAGGAATCTGTGATAGAAAAGGATATTAAGAAGCAAAGGTTCAAGGAAGAATATTGAAATCCTCAAAGCTTTGGTAGGCTCAGCTGAAAACGAGTCAATTCTGGAAAATGAGAAACAAGATTAAAATGAAAAGTATGTAAGGCATTTTATCTATCTCATGATAAGGTATTAAATCTTTTTGATTTAGAATATAAGAAGTGAAAGTTGAATTTATGACTATCTCCCACCATTTAAAGTATATATATACTAAAATAAAAGACTACATTATCAACTACATCATCAACCAAATAAGTGTAGTTATACACAGCAGTCTGTATAATGCAATGTCTCAAAAGAACAAAAACATAGAAAATCTTTCTAATTTGACAGCACACTTCAACCAAATAAGTGTTCATAGAACACAGTGCTTGTCATTGATGAAAAGAAAAGAAAAACAAATTTTCATTAATACATTTACTTATAAAATGGTAATCAAGTGGAGATCTTACATAAATCCTTAAAATATTCTACAATTCTACTTCAAACAGTGCCTTTTTATGTGTGTGATAACTTGCTTATTTACATTTAAATGATACTTAAATTGAACAAGTTCTCATTATCTGGTTTATGATTATATCAGCAGGGTTTAAGTGGATAAACAATACCATTGTTAGAATTTTCAATAATATTTCAAAACATTTCTTTTGATACAGAAAGTTCTAAAACAGATATGATTTTAAGAATCAAATTTATATGAGATTTAAGTATGTAAATATGAATTTCAGCCAAATTTTATTTATCACTGTGACTTACCAAAGTTTGAATCAAACCAAACAAAATAGAAAATCAAATTTCAGAAAACCATCGAAAATAAATTGGATTTAGAAATTTGCTAATCTCAATAAAAAGGAGTTTCATAAGTTGATTTTCAAATAGTTGAAGCAAGTGATAATGAACATCTGTTTGTTCTCAAGTATCCTGCAGTGCTGACATGCATTTTTAAGAAGGCTGATAACAAATCTTCTTTCATCAAGTTTCAGCACTGATAGGTAATGTCATCAGGTTATCATTTGAATTACATCACATTACACTACTGACAGGTAAGATTCATCTGAATTTCCAAGTATCTTTCATTGCTGATAGTTACTTTTCTAATGCTGATGAGGTAAGTTAACAATTCTCTAATGTTGATGAAGTTTCAGTGCCGACAATTCTCTAATGCTGATGAAGTTTCAGTGCTGACAGTTAATTTTTCCTAATGCTGATGAGTTTCAGTGCTGACAGCAATCTCTTTTTCATGTGCTGATTCCTTTGCTTTGATTAAGTAACATGACTGCCTAACAAATTGATCCAAGTATTTCTCAGTGCTGATGAATAATATCTCAGTGCTGATGAATAATATCTCAGTGCTGATGAATAATATCTCAGTGCTGATGAATAATATCTTAGTGCTGATGAATAATCTTTCAGTGCTGATGAGTAAACTCTCATTACTGAAGTAATTCTCAGTACTGATGAGTGAAATCAGTCATGAGAAATTCTCAAATGCTGATGCACAACTTGATCAAGTAGCATGTTGCCTAACAAATTAATCAATGCTGACATTCAGAATTAACAAAACTCAAAATTTGGTTAAGTATAACTCCGAAACAAATGATCAATGCTGATGATCATGAGTTAAACTTTATTTCCTTAATACACCAATGCTGATGACAAAAGTTTCAATCACTTAGCAATTTTTGAGTAAAATCATCTGAAGAGGGGGAGCACGTGAGAATTTAATGAAATCACGTGAAAAGTTAAAATTTTCACTTTTTCACCAGATTTCAACCTCGTACTCAGCAAAGTTAACCTATATAAGGAACTTGAAAAGTGAACCCTAACTCCTATCAGCACTTCATTTCACTTGAGCAAAAACCCTTCACTCGAACTTTCAAATTCACAATCTTCACCCATTCATTGATAAAAAAGATATGGCTCTCTTAGACATTGCAGACCAACACAATGTGTGCGCTTTCTTGAATGCCGAACATCCCAAAGCTCATGGGTTCAGGGAAACTCTTCGTTTCGTAAACCGATCAAGCTTGGTGTTTGCCCTAACCGCAAGACCAACTCTGTACAGACAGATGATAAACGAGTTCTGGGTCACAGCAATTGAAGAAGTACAAAATGACGTCCGATGTATTGTTGGCACAGTTGAGGGGCAACATGTCGTCATCTCTGAACATATATTGAGGAATGTTTTGCAGTTAGGAAACGATGAATGTGATATTACTGAACTACCAGATGATGAAATTTTGAATTTCTTTCAAAATTTTCTTGGTTATACGGGTGGAATGCCCAGAAGACAGATTCTTAAAGGTCAATTGGGACCAAAGTGGAAACTGTTAGCTCACATCTTACAACATTGTATCTCGAATAGGAGATCAGGATGGTTTGAGCTTCCATTTGGAACAACATCTATGATAATGAGTTTGCTGCTGTCAACACCATTCAACTTTACAAGAACCATCTTTAATGGTATGACAACAAATGTAAGTGCAGGAAGTAAAAAATTCTTGATGTATCCAAGATTCATTCAGCTAGTAATCAATCATCAGCATCCAGATATGCAACCCTTTGATGAAAAGATTCATGGGTTGAAGCATCATGATCATCTTACATGTCCATCAATGAACAGGGGTAAATTTGAGGGAGGAGATGCAGATTTCCCTCAATTATTCTTTGACCTACAAGATGCATTGATTGAACAGGGAATGATTATAGCTGATGATGAGAATGATGATTCTAGTACTTTATCATCAGATCACGTTGATTCTGATGCTGATGTGTCTAGTAGTGAGAGCAGTAAAGATGAAGATGATGATAATGATGGTGATAATAATGAAAGATTTCAAGAACATAGTTTAACTTCTGCACATTACTCTCCAGCAACTTCAGTTGATTCACAGGCAAGACCTGATGATCAAGATTTTATTCAAAATCTTGATCTTACTCCCATTTCATCTCCAATCCAAGCAGCAACAGAAATTTTATCAATTCCAAATTCTCCTTTGGAAGCTGATATTACAATACAGCTAGAACAACAACAACAACTGCAACAAACTGAATCAGCAACAGTGCTTGCTACTGAACAGATTCAATCTGTTATTCACGATATTGTTGAACTTGAATCTTCTCAACCACATTCTCAAGATCAACCTCAACCATCAGCTGCAGTTAAAATGGTTCCAATTCTGATTCATCATATGGCCTCTCAAATTGAAGCCAAAGAATCTAAAGTTACTCAGCTAACTGTTGAAATTGAGAAAGATTTTGATGAACATATGACTAAATATAACCAGTTTCAAGAAGCTCTTGATGAACAGAATGCTGAAATCACTCGACTCCTGATCGAACTTGAACAGAAAGACAATTATCTGGCGATTCAAAATGCATATATTGAAAGTCAGGATACACATATCAGAGATTTGAGTGAAGCAGCCGTTCAAGCTCAAACTTATGTTCAAAAGAGTGATGATTATGTTAATCAATTTACAAACACTCTGAATTCTCAAGCTGAAGAAATAGCTAATTTAAAGGCCTTTGTAGATGATCTACAAAGTGATTTAAAATTCTCAATTGCTCAAAGAGAAAGATATATTGAGAAATCTACTGAATTGAGCCAAAAGCTTATTAGTGCTCAGAATGAAGTACTTTATGCTCAAAAGGCTCAAGATAAAATGAAGGAGCATGTAGATATTCTAAAATCTGAAATTCAATCTCTGAAAAATCAGCTTGCAGCAGCTAGTGGCCAGGTTGATAATGATCAAAAGGCAATTGTTGCTAATCTTAAAGAAATCATTAATGCAAGAGAACAGAAAATTGCTGAATTAAATGCTCAATGTGATAAAATCACTGAACTAAAAGATCAATTAGAAGAGAGCAAGCTGACATATGAAAAAGAAGTTGAAAAGATGAATCTTCAGTTAATATCAGTCAAAGCAAAATACAAAGCCTTGCAGAAAGAAATTGATGGTCTAAAACAAAACGATCAGAACAAGATTAATTCTTTACAAGAGGCTGCAAGAGAAATTACAAGGCTAAATGCCATAATTTCCAAATCAAAAAGAGCAGAGACTTCTTTTGAATCTCTTGAATCGACCATTGAAGAGCTTGAAAAAGAAAATAAAATGTTAAGGGAGAAAATTGAAGATCTTGAGGATGAGGTTGAAGATCTTCATAAATCAAAACAAAATGTCAGTAGTAGTGAGAGTGACTACAGTTTAGGAGGAGATGATGCTCCCTCCAAGGGGGAGAAGAGGAAGTTTGACCATGAAAAAGATGATGATGAATCAATAAAAAGGCTCAAATCTTCCTCACCACCACAATCTCCATCTCCAAAAATTCAAAAAGAAGTTACATCAGTCAAGGAATTAGATCCATATTTTAAGGCTGCAATTCTCAATAGATATGGATTTTTTGAACTTATGAAGAAAGCAAATGATGATTTGCTAAATTTCAGCATTCCATCGTTTGAAGAAGTGTCAAGAGGGATTCTTGGAAATGAGATTGAAAGAATCTTAATAAAAAATCAACTTCAGATTCTAAGAAATAAACAAGATGCTGCCCGGGAAAAGGCAAAGGGAAAAGAAAAGGTTCCTGAAGAATTAAAGCCCAAGTCTTCTTCACAGTTTGATAAGAAAGAAGCAAAAGTATTGGCTGGGATTCTGGGTGATTTGACTGATGCAGAATTGGCTGCGAATAAAGCTTTAATGCCAGAAATCCAAGAATCCAGCAGCATGCATGAACCAAATGTCTTCTTCAATGAAATCTTTGCATCACAATTCACCGCAAATGCTATGGCTGACACCCACATGAAGCTAGTGCTAAAGCTTATGGAGTATGGTGGATTGGATTTTGAAACTGTAAATTTAATGTCATTTGAACAACTGTCAGTAGAATCTGATAGAATTGACTCTCTCCTTGATCCACAAAATGAAACTGAAATTGATAAGAAGGAGAGGGAAGATAAAGAGAAGAAGAGAAGGGAGCAAGAAATAGCTGAGTCTGAAATCGCAGAGGGTATGGTTCAGCCAGATCCAAATACCATGAATGATCAAGCTTTAAGAAACTTCTTACATGACAGAGGGGTTCCCTCTAGAAGTTATACCAAAATGAAGAGGGACACTCTGATTAAAAGGGTGAAAGAATTTTTGCTGGCAGATGAGAAAGCAGGCAAGAAAGCAAAACTTGATAAATCAAACATGCCTGTCATCAGTCGAGTAGTCTCCACTAGTCCAAATTTTGAAAAGCCAAAGTCATTTGTTCCAAAATCTCTATCAGCATCACAAGCAAAATCTTTCTACACACAGTCTTCTGCTCCCAGGCAATCTTCTTATTCCTCCCAATACATGAAAAATATTGGAATGACTTTCCAAGAAACGTTGACTGTTCAAGATCAAGATTTAATCAAACAAAAGTCAAAAATCATGGGATGGAAATATGACTGGAACTGGGATGCTTATCAAATCAAAAGAGAAACAGGAGCAGTGGAAAGCTTTTATCCATTCTTTCAAATATTTAATCTTTCTGATCAAGAGTTAATTAAATTGGTTGGTCTAGATTTAGTAAACAGAAGCAATCATGCTAGACCAGCAGCCTTTCAAGATACTCTAAGAAAATGTGTAAGGCTATACAGATTGCAAGATGGTAGTTTGGATCAAGATAAAGTCTTGAGAGAATTTAAGAAGTATGAAAAGAAATTCAGTGAGCAAAATCTGAAGCTGAAACCTCCTTAAATAAAGAAAAAGGAAATATGAAGGAGTTCCCTATCACTGGATGGACTTATGATGAAAAATCATGGGAGGTGGTAATTTTCAGAAGAGATCAAGTATTAAGTGCAACTGATATAAGGCTATATGCCTATTCTGAAGTGAGACTTCTTGAAAACTCTTATATCATTTTTTTGGATAATCTAAAAATTGACAAACCAGTTTCCACTTTTGGAAGACGTAATCTCCTTCAATTCTTGAGCCTAATCAGAAGATTAAGAAAAGATTTAGAAGATTTGTTCATTGGCTATGAACTGAGAAGAAATGAGCAAAAGGTGAAAACGTTGAAGAAACCACAAAGAGTTTCTATTAACAATGATGGAAATCTTGTGGTGGAATGTCTTTATAAATCATACATCTTCACTGACAAAGATGACATGTCTGAATTTGATTTCAAATCTCTTTCTGCACTAAATCAAATGCTGATTTATTACATGAGAGAAGATTTGAGAGCTCCAATGACTCAATTTGCTGGCATTATACATCATTTGATGTTATCTTTCAGCATGAGTCAAATCAAAGAAGAAGAGAATGTGTGAAGATGATGGATGCTGATGATGACAAGGCTTTGGATGCGTTTTACTCATATGAAAGAGGTATTTATGGATTATGGTGGGCTAATTGTAGGAAGCATCATCTCAGGGGGAGATTGTTAGGTTTCCATTATGAGATGGTGCCCTGCCCACAATTAACCAACCCTTCTGCAAGCTTCAAGTTCATTAAGTCCATTTAATGATGGCAACATTCTAACTCTCTTTACTTCTGGTTTTCTATTTTATACAGATTTATTTTGATATGCTGATAATTTGAATAAAGTTCAAATCCATATAATATGTTGATGTGTTGACATGCACAATACATACAACACATATGGTCCACATCTCTAAACCTTAAACCTTTCTATTTATAAGATCATTATTTGTTAATTGATTCTTATGTTTAAGTGTTTAGTAATTGCAGGATTTGTCAAGGATGTTGCAGTGCTGACAACCAAAGTCATAATGCTGAAAGCCAACTCATTGAAGATTGAGATGCTGACAAGTTCTCAAAGGATTCTTCAATGCTGACAGCTTAAAGTTGTAGTGCTGACATTCAAAGTACACTGCTGATGTTATCCCAAAGGATATTGCAGTGCTGATGAACAAATCTTGAGATGCTGATGACCAAGTGTGATGCTGATGATATATGTTGTAGTACTGATGATTACAAGAGCCAAGTATTCTTCAATGCTGACATGAAACTCTTCAATGCTGACAGCTTCATAACATTGCAATGCTGACGACCAACTGTTATGCTGATCAAGAAAATCTGCCAAGTACAAGAAAGTAAGTTTGCAATGCTGACATGCAAACTTACTAATGCTGAAGTTCAAGATTGTTGCTGCTGATGAAGAATCTACACTTAGATTCTGTTGTTAATTTGTTTTTGCTGACATCAGTTATGACGTGTATAACTGATGTGACGTTTGTATTGTTATTTTGATAGCGGTTATCCGTTAGGGCTGTTATGTAGGTCTGAAATAGGTTTCTATAAATAGGACCTTTATAGAATCAGTCTGTACGCTTTTTGTGAAAAACTCACGCACTTTTACACACTGTAATTCTCTGAGCAATTTCAGATCTACAATCAATATAACTGCCTTTAATATTCATCATTATATGTTCTTAATTGTTCTTATTAAATATGTCTTGAATATTAATTACCGTGGGTTTTGTTATTTTAGATTGTTACTAAACTTAGATTGATTGCATGTTTCCGCCTTGTTATCAATTGAAATCATAGCTTATTGTTATCATTAGATCTCAGATTAAGATCTGATCCGATCCTGACATAAATTGGATTGCATCAATATAAACGGTCACAGGTTCGAATCCCTTATAAACTCGTCTGTTTCTTTCATTTTTAGCCAGATTATTACTTTTGTTAATTTAGTGTGAACATTCAATTTAGTCAAAAAAATTCGGTAACAATAGAGACATAGCCCAAATCATAAGGAGTTTAAAGGAGGTTCAAAACCGTGGCAAGGCAAATCGCCATTTCTTTTGTGTTCTGCAACAAATTTGATTTGATGCCAAAAAGATTACTAAATCGCCGAAGTTCGCACTACTTGATTATTGTCTGCTTATTTGCTGATTAGTTGCTAAGGTACGGATTCTATTTAATTAAATCGTAGTATTTGTTTCTGTGATCGTTTAAATTCTGTTTCTGTATTGAAATCTGATTTCTTATCGCCACGATATAATATCGTGTTTCCCTGTTGCGTTTAACATGCAATAGATCTTTATTATATTGTACTCATTATTGCATGATCCAAATATGACTGAACTGGGTAGTTTAACTACCCTATTGAACTTGGTAGTTTATCTACCCTACTGAACCTACTGAACTTCTGATCTGTTACCCAAGCATGCCCTACCTGTAAGGATGACTACAGGCTCTTCATGGCGGCAACCATGATGTGGAACCACCCCTGGCGGTTAGTTGAGTCACGGCGTCTCTATTTAGTACTCTGATAGTACACTTGTGCGCCTACTGAATTCTGGAGAGGCGTATGGACTGGTCCTTGGATAATAATAATCTGTACTTTCTGATTTCTGGGGGATAGTGATGTGTATGCCCACACTAACTATCTCATGTGTCTGGTAAGCGGGAGTAGCTACCCGTGAACCTTACACTTATTGTGTGTACAGTTGGGTCGTGGTATATTATGGGATTTCCCACTATTTCTGACTTACATTATAACTTATATTATTGTTTTCTGAAAGGTTATATTTTATTCAAGTCAGACCACTGTTTACTGTTCTGTTTCTGTTACTGTTCTGAATTGTTTTGTTTCTGGCTTTCTGTTTTTGATCATTGTTCTGATTATGTTCACCACCTTCTGAACTTCTTTTAATTACTGTTGTTTATCCGTTAATGAGCATTCTTTGGCTCAGCCGTATTTGTTTTTGTGGTATTATCATGTGTTGTATAGGTAATCAAGGTGGCAGGACTGGTAACTGAGAAGAGAGAGTTTAAGGAAATATCAAGAACTGTTTATTTAATTATGTACTGAAATTATTATAAAACTTTATATTGTAATGTAGTTTGATTACTTAAGACTTGAATTATGTTTGGATATGAATTATGGATTGTTGCATTAACGCTGACCTCTGTATAAGTGACACGTCAGCCCTAATCGGGTTGGGGTGTTACAAATAGTATATAGGAAAAGATGCAAACCCAAAGTTTATATATAATTGATTTAAAGTATATGATCTTAGAAGTTTTCTGAAAAGTATGCTAGCATAAAAGAATTCAAATAAGTCATCTTATAAGTCATACAAAGCATTCTATTAAGTATCAATAGTTCTTAATGATGTCCTCAAACAAGTATTAGAACATAACTTGTAAATCAAGGCTTGCAAGGCCTAGATTAAGCAAGTTAATCCACAAGTTTTCAAATGTGTACAATTTCACCCTTTTTACATAAAGATCAAAGTCAATGCGAAGAAGGTATCTAACCATTCTTAGGCAACCTTTGTAACAAATAAACATGCAAAGAATTCTATCATACATGAACTTTGAAACAAGAAATACACATACAACTAAAGCAAAACTATTAAGACTAAGCAATTGCATCAATGGGTTTTGACTCTAAGTTATAACACAATTGGGATACGACATATGCAACATTATAAAAATTACAAAAGATATAAAGAAGGGAGTATGAATGAACTCACAAGTTTTCCTCCCTTGTCCAAAGTCTTTCAATAGAGTTTTGGGGGAATGATGATAGCATACCTCTCCCTAAAGTTTATAGAAATAAACTTAGTAACCTTAGTATTTCTAAAGTTCAAGTTTTGGTGTCCTAAATATATGTCATCATATGGATTCCCTAAGAGAATATGTCTAAAATTGATAATACATTTGTCTATGGTTGAAGGGTAATTTGGGAATATTTATTTGTTACTTTAAATAAATATTCCTACAAGTTTTGTTAAATAAATAATGATAGAATACTAATATAAAATATTTTATCTATTTATTTATTAAAAATATTTTTTGTTTTAAAGACTAAAAACCATATTCGTGTAAAATAATAGTTATTAATATTTTATTTAAAACATCTTAAGAATTTTTAAATATTTATATAGACTAATTACATAATTATTTAAAATAATTATATATGATTATTCTATATATTTTATTTGTATAAGATTTATGTAATTTAATTATTTTGAAAATAATCAAAATTAAAAGTTTTATTTAAATAAAGTGATTTATTTAACTAAAATTTATTTTCTGTATTAATTTTTATTTCAGATTAAATAAAAATAATTTTCTGAATATTTTATAAAATTTATAGAATTTATGTAATATTCATTTTGTTTATAAAAATACAATTTTTGATTTTTAAGAAATAAGAAATATAGTTTTAAAAACTTCCTAAATATATGTAAACATTGTAATTTTATTTTTCAGAAAATTGAAGATTATTTTCTGAAATTTTATATCATTTTAAATAGTTTTAAAAATGGTTTTATAATTAAATATTATCATTTAATAATAAAAGTGATTAAATGTTTTTCTGAAATTTATAAGAACTTCTTAGAATATTCAAAATATTATTTTAAGATTTTTAGAATATCTTTATAAAAAAATTAAGTGAGAAAACGTTTTAAAAGTTAAAAACCGGTTTTAAACACACCGAGCGGGTTTCGAGCCCACGCCAAAACCCCTAGCCAGACGCCTTACCGCTGGGCTGGGGGTGGCTCTCTAATGAGAACCCGTTTCACTTATTGTTATACTGGTTGTAAGATCATTTAAGGCTAGTGCTTACCAAAACACTCCTTGAACAAGTCATATTCCTACAAGTCCAAAAGGCATCGGAAGTCATCAGCCTTATGAAGGTGTAATTACCTTCGGAAGACTGAATACTTCCGGAGGATAACTCTGTCCTTCCAATGGTCAGACGGAAGACAAAGCTTCCGAAGAGTGCACCATACAGGCCTTGGTCTTCCGAAGATCACAACATGTTGCAGGCCTCAATGATTTGGATGACCAATATCTCACAAAGGTGGAGAATGCTCAACAACTTTCGATGCAGATACTTTCGAAGACTTTCATCTGCTGATGCTGCTTCCCTATTGAAGAAATATGCAGAGTTTCTTTCTACCATCAGAACCTAATCAGAAGACATTCTTGTGTTAGTCAGCAACAAGGTACGACTATCATATCAACAGAAGATATCAGCAAAAGATATCCTCATTAATGCATTTTGTAGTCTAGGTATTTAAAGTAAAAGTCAATGAAGTCATTTGTATTAATTGTAATTAATATGGCTTGGCCTGTCAAGCCATAACAGAATACTAGATTTAGCATTAGTTTGTTTCTAGTGTTTGTCCATCCTTGTATCCCTATGAGGATACAACTGTAGCTTGTAGTATATAATCTTTCATTTGTAACTTAGCAAACATACGAGAGTTTGCTAAGTGTCTTGTACAATTTGCTAGTGAAAGAAATATACATTGAGCATGAAGTATTTTTCTATGTTCAATCTTCTTTCTTTTATTGCTGTGTTTGAGATTGAGTGATAGAGTATTCCACATCTATCATCTCTGTAGAAGAAATCTGTCTAAGTGTTATGATATGTTCATAACCCGATCCAACAAGTTGATGAATTTTGAGTAAGTTGAAATGGTAATAAGGTCTAAACAATTCTTCAGAAGAGAAACTTAACTTATCTTCCTATGGCATTGCCTATCGGAAGGAATTTTAAGTCTTCAGAAGCATTGTTTAGAAACCTAATCGGAAGTAATCATACTTCAGAAGACAAAAATTCTTCTGAGGAGGATTTTGTCACACCCCGACCAACGGCGGAATACATCAGGGCGCGAGTTTGATTGCTCATTAGCTCATGGTGTTATTTTAACGTTTCAATATTTAATGCATCATTATTAACAACATAAACAAAACATTCATTAAAACATAATAAAACATTACATGTATTGAATATCCAAACTATTACAATTGAATGCCAAAACATTGTTTACAATTTAACTAGGTCTACTAATGATTATCCTATGTCTTCACCATGTCTTCCTTAGCCTGTTATACACGTAAAATAAAAGGATTGTCAACTATTTGCATAGTTGGTGAAATCACATACTTAGTTTAATAATACATAGAAAAAGATGCAAACTATAGCCTAACTAGATAATGTATCAAAAGCATTGCATGAATACAAGATTTACAAATAAGAATGGATAACCAATAGTGTCCATACAAGTCTCCATACATCATGTTAATTCAATTATAGCAATACTATAAATTAACATTTGTAATTCAACAAGTTTGCTAGGTGTACCTTTCACCTTTTTCACACAATGACAAAAGCCAATGCGAAGATGGCATCTAACACATCTTAGGCTACTAAGTACTAGCTTGCTTGACTGGCAGCACACATAGAAACAACACATTGTATAAAGCATAGTATCTAACACATAAACTAACTAGATCTAAGGCTTGCAACATAGTTTCAATAATTGCTTGAATTGAACAAGTTTGAATAGGTACGAGTGTAACATCCCTAAACACAAAATATGTAAAGAGTTATTATGAGAACTCACTTGATTGTATGCTTAGCTAGTCCCCAATGCCCTTGAATAATAATGAGGATGCAAAAGCTATCTACTCACCCTAAAGTTTGAGTAACAAAGTCTTAGCATCTTGAAGTTTAAAGTTCAAAGTCCTAAATCTATGGCATTCTAATAGAAGTCCTAAATAAATGAATCTAAGTTTGAATGGATCATTTGGAATATTTATTAAATAAATATCCTCACAGTATTAAATAATAAATAAAATATAATATAAAATATTCTTTTATTTATTTATCAATATTGTTAATTGTATGAATAAACTAGAGTGATAATTTGAGAATATTTATAAATATTCCCATAAGTTTGTATAATAAGTAAAATAAAGTATTGAATACTCTATTTATTTATTATGTTGTATTGGAAATCCTAAGAATAATATTTGAATAATATTCCATCCATTTCTTTTATAAGTAAATGTTTATTAAAAACTATTATTTGTATGTAAGATTATGAAAGTTTGATTAATACTTTGGAATTTATTTTAGAATCATTTTAAAACCTTAGTAATAAAAAGAATTCACCTGATTTATTTGAAACAACCATTTGTTTTAAAATAATTATTTGTTTTAGAATTTATTTGAACTTTTATTAAAGAACTATTTTTAAAATAACCCTTCTATTTTATTTAAAAAAGTATTTTAGATTATTTGAGGGGGTGGTTCGCTGAAAGGATACGGTTCCTAATATTGTTATATTGACATGTAAATCGAGCCCTAATCTCTCAATAACCCTAATCTAACTCTGCTCTAATTCATCGCGTCTGTTAATCGTGAGTAAATAAGAGCTTAGGGCTTTTGATCCTCTCTTGATATCGAGTAATTTGATGTATGAAATTACCTGTTTAGCAAATGTTTCGAAGGATTTCGGGAGAGCAGAAGTGACCGGCTATTCCTTGGATCAGATCGAACTCAGACGCGTATGTGAATGTGAGTTGTGTGTACAGACGGATTCGTAATGTTCAAAGGAAGAATATGTGAAAGAATAATTTGATTTTTATACTCATTTACGTTGAATCCTAATTTTGGTTCGACGATTAAAATTGGAATGCTTTTAACGCGTGATTCGTGATCGATCGCATTTACTATTGATTGGGAATGATTTGGGTGTTTAAATCCTTGCCTAAACTACACCAAATCGTGTTGTCAACGCGTTCAATCGCGCTGGAAACTAACCGGGTCATGCATGTGGGTCTTGGATCCAATGGGTTGGATACCGGGTGAAGGAGGAAAAAAGGAAAGGAGTTCCAGATTTGTTTAAAATCAGCCCTTGAGTTTTTGTGATTTTAACTTTTTGTGTGTATAACTTTCTCCTAGTTTAAAATAAGTTTTAGAATTTACATTCACAATCCTTCTACTTTAGTTAGTTTATTATTTTATGTGTAAATGTTTACAAAATGTTTTTAAACCCTTTGAAAAGTCATATAATTTCTATCTAACATTTATAGCCTTATTGTTTTTATAAAAACTGTATGGATATTTATTTTTGATATAATTTATTTATGGATTAAATAAAAACTATATAAAGATTATGGATTGCATAATTATCTTAAAAATATATTAACATTTTAGTATATGTTTATATATATATATATATATATATAGGGCTTGGAATTTTAAATAACCCACTATTCCGGCGCAAACCCGAAATAACCCGTCAAGATCAAGCCAAATCTTCGAATTTTTTTTAACATCATTGTAAACACATTTAGAACACTTTCCTATATTATGAGTTTGCGTAAATTCATCACCGTTTGAGAGTTAACATCGTTGTAAGTTTTTAAAATTTTGTAAAATTTTAAAAACTTACAACGATGTTAACTCTCAAACGGTGATGAATAATATAGGAAAGTGTTCTAAATGTGTTTACAATGATGTTAAAAAAAATTCGAAGATTTGGCTTGATCTTGACGGGTTATTTCGGGTTTGCGCCGGAATAGTGGGTTATTTAAAATTCCAAGCCCTATATATATATATGTAAGTTCAGAAATACAAATGTTCAAGAGATCACCATAACAGTCTTTTATTTAAAATTAGCCGCTAATACAATTTGAAATGAAATTGGAAAACCCTAGTGCGACACCCCAACCCGGTTCACGGCTGACGTGTCACGTATACAGAATCATAAGTAAATGCAACAATCCCAAATGTATTTAAAACATAAATACATAAGTCTTAAGTTGATAATTAAACATAGCAAAACAAATATTTAAGTTTTAAGTATTGATTATTACATTTACTACAGTAACAGAAATTCTCATATTTAGCTCCGATTTTACTCTCAAAAGTTCCCCACCTGGTTTCCTTGATTACCTACACAATACAGATAAACACCACAAAAACAAATACGGCTGAGCCAAAGAATGCTCAGTATCGGATGAACAACAGTAATAAAGAAGTTCATAATGTGGTGAAGAATATGTAAATTCAAGTGTTAATATAACGGTGGTCAGAAACAGAAACAGAACAGTAATCAGTGGTCTGACTTTTATAAAATATAACATTTCAGAAACGTTGACACATATTATATTTTAAGCCATATTTTAAACATTACAGAATATACCACGAGCCGACTGTACATACAAAAGTGTAAGGTTCACGGGTAGCTACTCCCGTTTACCAGACACATGAGATAGTTAGTGTTGGCATACACGTCACTATCTCCCAGAATCAGAAAGTACAGTTTAAAATTATCCTAGGACCAGTCCATACGCCTCCCCAGAATTCAGTAGGTGCACAAATGTACTATCAAAGTACTAATGGAGACACCGTGAACTCAACTAACCGTCACGGATGGTTCCACATCATGGTTCCCGCCATGAAGGGCCTGTAATCATCCTTACAGGTAGGGGCATGCTCGGTTAACAGAATACACGTTTATAAAATTCAGTAGGGTAGATAGACTACCAAGTTCAGTAGGGTAGTTTAACTACCAAGTAATGTCATATTCGGATCATGCAATAATGAATACAATTTAGAGTTATTGCATGTTAAACAAAACAGAGAAACACGATATCATATCGTAGCAATCAGAATTCAAAATATAATAAGAAATGAATTTTAATGATTACAGAAACGGATTACAGAACAGAAAATATTATGAGGCAAAGGTATAAAATCCGTACAATAACGGACAACCGAATTTATGCTTTGAGTTAAGTAAACGGAATCCGTATCTTAGCCTTATCAATTTTATCTCAGAAAATAAACACGTAGTCCAATCTTCGATGATTCAGAAATCTGTGTTTTTGTGTGATTTCTTGTTAGTTTAACCGAATTATGACTCGTATACAATTTTGGTTATATTTTTGGTGACTTGGACCTTTTTAACGTTTAACTATTAAATTGGTTTATTTTATAGTCGTTATTAACAATTATGAATATTATTTAATTTTATGAATTGACGATTTAAACATTTTTCGATCGGAATAGTTTTTAAATAAAATTAAATAAAAATATGTCTTGAGAACTGTTTTAATTCAGAATAACTCGAACTGGGTTAGCCAGTAGAGCTTGGTTCACATCTGTTTATTTATTTACTTTTAAGAATTTATCAAACTCGTCCAGTATCTCAAAATGTCTAAAACCATTTTACATATAAAAAAAAACCCAACTCTAAGAAGGATAGAACCCATGACCTTTAAGAAATTAGTACAATCCTTAACCAGTTGAATCTAAGCTATATCTATATGATCATTTTGTTTGTTAATTCTTTTGTACATTAAGATTTCTGAAAAATCAAGTTTAATTGTAACCAAAAATAATTCTGAGCTGGGAGGGACTCGAGACCTCCCAGACTTCCACCCTGCGCCCAAACCAATCCAACAACACTTTCAATTGTTTTTGACTTGGTTTATTAAGGGTTTTAATTATACTTGGTTGGCTTCACCTTCTTCCTCAATCACGGTTTTGAAATAACAGTGCTTTAGTTTAAAAACCCAGTTGGATATGCCCTCCTTGTAACCCTTCGTTTGATGTAAACAAACCCACATCATATACATAAATCCAATCCAAATTATGATCTTAACTTCATTTCTTATTCACTTGAACCATCCCCGTGATTAAATTCGATTAAGTTAAATAAGAACCAACATACATAACTACTTTAGAATTATATATATATATATATATATATATATATATATATATATATAAGGGAAGGTTCCATTGTTAACCCTCCCTTATAGCGTTAACCGCTTAACCCTAGCGTTTTTTGCCCGAATCTTAAAATTTTTTTTTTCATGGTTTTTATTTTGCAAAAATAAGGGGGGTTTCTTTTTTGTGTTTTTGCTAATTCATCACCGTTTAGAAGTTATTGTAAGTGTAAGTTACTTACACTTACTTACAAAACCGTATCTGATGCAGTAAATGTAAGTAGGTGTAAGTAACTTACACTTACAATAACTTCTAAACGGTGATGAATTAGCAAAAACACAAAAAAGAAACCCCCCCTATTTTTACATAATAAAAACCATGAAAAAAAAAATTTTAAGATTCGGGCAAAAAACGCTAGGGTTAAGCGGTTAACGCTATAAGGGAGGGTTAACATTTGAACCTCTCCCTATATATATATATATATAGGGGTTGGATCCACTAAGAAGGGATTTTTGCCTAAGAAGAGTAAGAAGCAATGGAAATTTGACACGTGTCATCATAAAACAGTAATACAGTACAAAAAACGAAATACAGTACAAAAAGAAACAAAATCCAGTACAAAAAATCAAAAATCCAGTACAAAAAATCAAAAATCTAGTACAAAAAAAATCTAGTACAAAAAAAATAAAATATAATACAAACAACAAAAATCTAATACAAAAAACCACAAAAATCGAGTATAAAAAAATATAGAACAAATCTAGTACAAAAAAAATAAAAATATAGTATAAAAAATAAGATTTTATACCTAAATTATGTGACACGTGTCAAATTCTTATTAGTTCTCACTCTTCTTACACAAAAAGCTCTTCTTATTTGATCCTTCCCCTATATATATATATATATATATATATATATATATATATATATATATATTACCTTAACAACAGCTCTAGAATGAAACAGCGACCGTGAAACAGTGACGATGTAGTGGCTATACGTTATTGACAAGGGTGATTCGTGTCTCTGATTTAAACCGGTGGAGTGGCCAGCTGTGTCAACTTTCTTCTCAGTTTGAATTATGGTGGTTCCGGTGAACAACTCGACTATTTTCGTTTTATCTCTAAGAACTATAGATACAGTTTATATATGTGTTGTAAGTCGGTTTTCTTTTTCGTGGTGTAAATGAAGACACGGTTTTGAAATCGAAAAGTTTTATGGCTAACTTTCACCATAATACCTTCTTTTATATATATATATATATACACACACACACACATACACATATATATATATTAAACATATTACATACGTCGGTTTACTTAGCTTGTAAAGGAAGACATATATATATATATATATAATATATATATATATATATATATATATATGTTTTTTTTTTTAACAGAATGTTTATGTAATATAGATTATGAAATAAATTAAAGTATATTACGGTTCGGGTATGGGTCAGTTTTCAAACAAAATTCTAATTTGTTAAATTAAATGGTTCGGTTATTAACTCATTATTTCCTCGGAACATGTAATTTAATTTGTCGGAACATTGTTGGTCGTATTTATTATTTGATTTCGTTTATTGACTTTTGATTAATTAATAATTTTTTTTATAATATTTTATTTATTTATTGATTAATTAATTAAATGGTTCGGTTATTAACTCGTTATTTCCTCGGAACATGTAATTTAATTTGTCGGAACATTGTTGGTCGTATTTATTATTTGATTTCGTTTATTGACTTTTGATTAATTAATAATTTTTTTTATAATATTTTATTTATTTATTTATTTGGTATGTTTTTTTTTTCGGGTATTATACCTAGGGATTACAGATTTGTCTTCCGATATACAACTTGCTTTCGGAAGCTTCATCTTCTGACTACTGTAGAATGCTTATCATACAAGCATTCTAAACTATTAAGAAGAAAATCCCTTCCGAAGCATAAAAGTCTCAGTCTTTCTTGCAATTCAGAATCCCCTGAAGATATGTATTCCGATGAATATTTCTGAGCTTTATCGGAAGCTCTCAAACACTTATTGGAAGCTGATATCTTCCAAAGGTTACTTTCGTCTTTTGGATGTCTTCTTACATCCCTAAATATCCAAAGCAATTCCTCTCTTCCGAAAGAGATAACCTTCGGAACTTGGATCTTCTGATGCAATTAATAAGGTATCTTTGCAAGCCTTAGAAATATCTTCAGAACCATGCATCTTTCGAAGGTTGTAGTGCCCTGAACCCAATAAAGTTGTCTCGGAAGTACCTTTTTCTAACACCTCGGATCTCAAACTTTAATGTGTTCATAAATTAAATGCAGACATCCGAAGGTATAAAAGGTCTCCCGCTCATTTGAATCCGTCACTTCTTCTCTTTCACTCTACCTTCTCTCGATCAAAACCCTAATCCGTTCGTCATCCATGGCTCTTCTTGCATTCAAACCTGCTCACAACCTTGATGCCGAGTTATCAACAGACAATGACGCTGATTTCTTTTCTATCATCTCCTTTCTCAAAAGGAGCAGGTATTTATTTTCATTAGTTACTCATCCCCCGGTGTATGAATCGCATCACCAGTGGTTTTGGGGATCTTGTTCTATTGTTTCTACTCCCAATGGTAGATCTCTTATGGCTACCATTGATGCTCATCACATTTCTATTTCAGTGGAAACCATCCGTCAGCATCTTCATCTTAATGATGCTGATGGAAGGGTTTCATTCACTAGGGTTGAGGTAGCAGTGACCTTCAGGTCAATGGGATACGATGGTCCTCTCCCTTCAACAACCTATTTGAAGGGTAGAGTGTCCTATAACTACAACTATCTCTTACATTTGTTTTTGCACTGTCTTTCTAATAAGACAGGGGGCTGGGATCAAATACCCTAAGACTTAGCCTCGGCTATTCATGGGTTGATCTCAAACCAAACTTTAATTTTTCCTCTTTCATTTTTAATAATTTGGTGGACAATATTTCGTCCCCAAAGAAGTTTTGTATGTACCCTAGCTTCTTACAACACATCTTTTGTCACATCCCCACCTCTCGTCTGTCACACCCCCAAATTCCCACTCGTGGTGTCAGTCCACGTGGGTGTGACGTGGCCAGGATCACAGCTCATGGTCATATAGAACGACTCTATATGAGTTAACTCAACCATACAGTTTGTAAAATAAGACTAGTTTCATAAGTTTAGCAGCGGAAAAGTTCATCATTAAAGCAGCGGAATTAAGTAATCAGAACTACATTGTTAACATTGTTTAAAATGACAAAAAAATCAAAACATAAGCCTAGGATTAGAGTCTATATGTATGCAGACTCTCTTGTGCATCTCCATGTGCGTCCTAGCTCGTGCTGTTCAGTTACCTGAGAATACATGCTAAAGTGTGTCAACATAAAGTTGGTGAGTTCACAGGTTTAAGTATTGGAAAGCAGTAAAACAGTTATATATACCGGGTATGTTAAATAGTTTTGTTGGATCTACGATCCGTAGAGTGTGTCATGTCATCTTACCGAAACTCGACTGTTTCCATTTGCCTCTGCGGGTCATCGCGGAACCCGACATCAACATCGATATTACACTCGTTATGACCGCAGTCAACGTTGTTGCCGAGTGGGGCTAGTCAAACCCAGTAGTACTACGTAATAACGACTCGTTTGTACACAACTAACGGTAAGGGTAGAGAGGACTTGTTGCGATAATAGTACACTCAAAATAGTTTTGTAACATACCAGTCATATATCTAAAGCAGTTGCATAGCATTCTCACCCCAAAAGATTGGTAAAACATTTAATGAGTAAAAGTGGGGCTGTAAACTCACCTGAGTTTGCTTGAGTGCGTTCTTTCGAGAACGGAGTAGCTCGCTGGCTAGTAGATACCTATATCACATAGGTGTTATAAGTTTGTGATCATATTTGTGTGGGTCTCACAGGACCGTATTCATGTCTAAACAACTCCTGGTTGTTATGTGGGTCGCGTTGACCGTGGTTGACCGTGTCGGTCGTGTTTGACCTAACGACCCGTTGGTGAATCGTGTGTCGGTTGTGTATCGTGTAACATTCGTGTAAGTGCTCGTCGGGTGCAAAACATGCAAGTCTCGTCTATGGACAACTTACTATTTATAGTAAGTTTCCATTTATGGGAAGTTCACAAAGCATATTGATTTTATAGTTCTAGCATGCTCATTTGTCCTATGTGATCATGTTAACACATAGCACATCATCATATGAATTCACATAAGTCGTTGATAACATGTTAGCACATAAAAGTTTCCTAAAATGGAAAGTTTCCATTTTAGCGTACGTGATATCGGAAACCATCTAACTTAGCATCCAATCATCATATTACAACATTTTAAATCACTTAGCATGCATAAATCATACAACATGTTTATAAATTGGTTTTTGTAAAAATAAAGTTACTAAAAATAGTAGCTTTGTAGTTTTGCATAGAAATGATCAATCTAACACTCCTAAACCCATTTTCATGTCACCAATCATCACAATAAACCATTTACTATCATTTAAACGTGTCAAAACGATCCAAATCATCATTTATCAAGACTTTGACCCGAAAAGTTACTAAATATAGTAACTTTGTTGAAAATGACCATGAACATTATCATAAGCACATTCTAAGTATTCAAATCATCTTTCTAACATCCTAATATCATATTCACATACATGCATGTTTACCATTTTAACCATAACATTAACTTGTAACTAAAAAGTTACTATATTTAGCAAGTTTTATCAAAAATAGCTTTTTCAACCATTTCAACATCATCTAATCATGTAGTCATCCTTCAATATCATCTATGAACATCTCTATATACTCAAAATCATCCTAAACATCATGGATCATACATGCATGGCAATATATTGTCACAAATCATCAATTTAAGCACCAAGGCTTAAACCCATCAATTTAAATCATCATAAAACATCCTCTAATCATCTTAGATCATCAAGAAGCATAATGAAACCATCAAACCCAGAAAGGAAATTCGTGCATGTGCACTATAGGTGCTTGCATGTGAGTATAAAACCTTGCATGTGTGTGTGTAATGGTGATTTTAAGCCGCAAGAGGTGTTGAGACTACCTTCTAAGGCTCCAAGAACACTGGAATGATGAATGAACAGCTCCTAAGCCTCCTGGAGCTGCTGGACTCGACAGAAACAGAAGGGAGGTGATGATGTTCGAGCTTGTATGTGAACTCCAAGCTTCCAACTCCAAGTTCCAAGCTTCCAATGATCCTTCTATGGCTTCTCCTGGCTTCAATGGAGGTTTTTCAGAGGTTGAAGACGCACTTGAGTGTCTGGAACTCGAGAAGTGAGAATAGAGTGGCTATAGACATGATGGCATCTTGGTTTTATAAGATTTTGCCGTCTGACACATGTCGCGTACCGCGACACGAGGCCAAAAGATGCTTCGCGCTACGCGAAGAAATCCGGAAGTCAATTCTTCGCGGTGTCTGTCGCGTAACGCGACGATTCTTCTTGTTGGGCCATCGCGTACCGCGATGGGCCTCTGGAGAGCCCAATAAGCCCTTTTTAATGGATTTGATTCGTTCGTCGTCATTTTCACGCTTCCGAACTATCGTTTGGCCTCGTTTGAATTTCCAAATTCAAGGTGTGAGTGTTTTGTGAGGTTTCGAGTGTTGTGCTACACAATATGCTCTATGTTCACCAACGTTCGTTATTCAAGACACGTGCGTTGCGTTTTGCGATAATTCTTTGAATTATCGGTGCGTTTGGTCTGTTGTGCCACGTGTCACACTAAACAGTAATTATTCTAGTGCCACGTATGAAATAATAATATAAATTATTATTAAAATAAAGTTAGTGCTGACCTGGAATTTACGGGGTGTCACATCATCCCCCAGTTAATAGGAATTTCGTCCCGAAATTCAGTTCGTGTTGTCGGTGTTTGGGTAGTGTGTGAACAGGTGAAGTTATTTCCCCTTCATTTGGTCCTCTCGATTCAATGAAGAATTTCGATTCACGTCTCGAGCTCCATCATACCTTGTCTTTCGGTATATGACTAAGTTTGAGCTTCTTGACTTTTTGCTCCATAACCCCTATTGATTCCTCAACGAAGTGCGGTTGCTCATCGACTCGGATTTCCTATTGTTTCGTCGCATAAGCTCTTCTAGAGGTTAGATACATGAAGGACTTTTGTGTACGTTACTTAGCTCATGTGACAAGTTCTATTTGTAGGTCACGGGGCCTATCCGTTTGGTGTTCTCAAAAGGTGTGATGTAACGGGGATTCAGCTTCCCTTGTTTGCCAAATTGTATAACCCCTTTCCAAGGCGAGACCTCGAGTAACACTCTGTTTCCCACCTGAAATCCCAAGGTTTCACGCCTCTTGTCGGCATAGCTTTTCTGTCTGTCCCGAGCTGTTGCCATTCGTTTACGTATTTGCACGATTTTCTTGGTCATTTTGTGCACAAGTTCGGGACTTGTTAGTTGACTTCCACAACTTCCGTCTAACAGATGAATGATTGACACTTACGTCCCTAGGGTGCTTCGAATGTTGCAGCTTGTATACTTGTTGTACGGGAACTTAACTAACGATAAGCGAGTCTCCCCGCTGTTGTCGAAGTCATTGACACATGCTCGAAGTGCGTTTTCCAATGTCTGTATAGTTCGTTTGCTCCGCCCATCAGTTTGCGGACGGTAACGGTTCTCATATCCAAATCTTGTGCCCAATGTCTGATGCTAGGATTTCTAGAAACGTGACGTAAATCAGTTGTCATAGTTAGGGATGATCAAGATTGATACTACACGTCGAGTGACCATTTCCTTTCAGCCTCCCTGATGGGTAGAAAGTGTTAGTCGATCAACAATTACTCAAACAGTATCGCAACCACTTGCCATCCTTGGCAGTTTAGTTAGTAGGTCCATAGGAATCTACTCCCATTTCCATATTGGATTCTTGGGTTGTTGAAATAGCCCTGATGGCTTTTGGTATTCAATCTTGACCTTTGAGCACGTTTAAACATTTACCCGCGTAAGTTGCTAATTTTGCCTTCTCGTTCGGCCACCGATGGATCGTTTTTAGGTCATGGTACATTCCTCAGGGACCGGATGTAGAGAATGTCGGCTCCTTTGGGCTTCATTCATCACTACGACTCTCAGTCCTCCGTAGTGCGGCATCCAGTTCCGGTCCATAAGATAGTAGGTTACATCGGCCTTTCCGTCTGTTTATCCGTGCCACGCAGGGATATATGAGTGAGGTCCTCGACCTTTAGAGATTCCTGTTGTGCAGTTTGGATTCCGATTGGGTAGTCCCGAGTGAATCGTAAGTTGTAGTGCACGTACGCTCTTGGTTGTTTCTTTTCGACTCATCGTGTCAGCTACTACGTTAGTTTTACTAACGTGGTACTTGCTAGTACAATCATAATTGCCTATCCGTTAGTCCCATCTGAGCTGTCTCATGTTCAGTCCCTTCTGGTCGAAGGTGTGTTGCAGTCTCTTGTGATTTGCGAATATCGTGCATTTCGTGTCGGATAGGTAGTATCACTAAATCTTCTGTGCGAATGCCTTGGCTCACTTACCAAATCAGGGGTTGTATAATTCTTCTTGAGCACCTTTAATTGTCGTGGCATGTTAGCTAAAATCTTTTTGTGTCGTATCAATCATGCAGCCGAGTCCTTGTTCGGGAGCGCCAAAATACTCCATGAAGTCATCGCATCCTTTTGGTAGGGGTAAGATTGGTGCACTACGCAACTTTTGCTTTAAAAGGGTCGAAGGCAGATCTTTGTTTCCCTTTTCATTCGAATTTCTGGTCTTTATGCGTCAAGAAGTTAATGATTGTGCGATCTTCGAAAGTCCTTCGATAAACCGCCTGTCGTAAAAATGGCTACAATTCGGTTGGAGTCTTGAGTGTTTCTCCGTTCTTAATGATTTCCGTCTTGGCTAGGTCTACATGTATTCCTTTCTTGTTAACCACGTGTCCAAGGAGGTTGACTTCGCGGATCCAAAAATCGCATTTAGAGAACTTCGCGATTAGTTGCTCGGTCTTCAGTGATTCCAAGACAAGCCTCAATTGCTCAGCTGTTTCTCCAGGTTCATGGAGTAAATCAGGTTATCGACAATAAGTACTACTAAGAATTTATCGAGACATGATTTGCACACTTGATTCATAAGGTCCATGAATACCGCCGGTGCGTTGGTCAGTCCGAAAGGCATAACCAGAAACTCGTAATGTCCGTGTAGTGTCTTGAAAGTTGTCTTCAGTATATCGCCCTCCTGTATTCTTAGTTGATGGTAATCGGGTCTTAAATCGACTTTCGAATAGTAGCTTGACCCTTGCAATTGGTCAAACAGGTCGTCTATTCGAGGTAGAGGGTATCGACTCTTGGCTGTTACCTTGTTCAGTTCCCGGTAGTCTATACATATACGGAACGATCCGTCCTTTCTCTTCACAAGCTAGACCGGTGCTCTCCACGGTGAGAAGCTTGGTCGGATAAATCCTTTATCTAACAACTCTTGCAGTTGACTAGACAGTTCCTGCATTTTTGTAGGAGACATTTGGTATGGCACCTTGGCTATTGGTGCTGCTCCTGGATTGGATCTATTTGAAACTCCACTTGCCGTGTTGGTGGTAGTCCCGATAGATCGTCTAGAAAGACTTCTGGAAAAATCGCGAACGACAGCGATGTCTTTGATCTTTCGTTCCTTCTTTGGTTGTTCAGTGATAAGTGCCAGGATAGCTGTGTATCCTTTCTTGTAGGTACTTGCTAGCCTTCATACATAACGTGATGTTTAGCGTTATTCTCTGTCGTTCTCCTTGAATTGGGACCTGGTTTCCATTTGGCAACGTAACATTGATCTATATTCACATTGTACACAAGTTCTGCTTGGTTTGTAGGTACTAGTGTGTCCCCACCACTGCATCAAAGTTCCCGAGAGTTACTAGAATTAGGTCGATCTTAAATTCGTGACTCGTCAATATCAAGACGCATCCTTTGAGAATGTGTTGCGTCTTCAATCAGCTTACAGTTGCTAACTCTACGGTATACTTATAGTCTAGTGGTGTCGGGGAAATGTTAAGCATTTTACTAAATTCGCTAGGTATCAGGCTACTATTAGCACCGATATCACATTACATACTAGCATAGGCATTATGTAAAAGAAACGTACCAGTCAAGATGATAGAATCATCTTTAGCTTCTTTGGAGTCAATTGCAAATGCATTGCCCATCGTCGCGCTTCCTTCCACTTTCTTCAGCTGTGGGCAATCCCTACGCCAATGCCCAGGCTTGCCACACTTATAACACCCTTTAACGACCTTCTGGTTGTCTTTGCAACCAACTGGCTTGCTTCTACACTCCTTGGCCATGTGACCGTTTCTTCCGCATTTCCGACATCGATAGCGTTCACACTGGCCGTTGTGATGATATGGGCATCTTTTGCACTTAGGGTATTTCCCTTGGTAGACATTCTTGCCCTTGGTACTGGATGGTGTAGCAGTAGAGTCGCTAGTTGTTGCTGACTGGTTATGGAGTTGCATTTGTTGGGAAGAGGGAGTTTGGTTCTGACTAGACTCCCACTTGCGCTTGCGATCTTGAGGCTTCAGGTGTCCCCCACTCTTGGGTAGCTTACCCTGTGCTACCGCTTGGTTAGTCAGATGATAAGCCAAACAAATAGTGGGTTGAATGAGAGTGGGGTCTGTCGCGGTAATCAGGCTTCGAATTTGTTTAGGTAATCCACTAACGTATGGATCGATCTTTCTGTAGTCCGGGGTCACCATTTCCGGGCATTGTTTACACCATTCGTGAAATCGAGTGGTGTATTGTTCGATTTCAGATCCTTCCATTTTGTGATCCCAAAACCCCTCCAGTTTCTTGCTTTCGTTTTGTGGACGGTACTCTTCCTTCAACATTTTGACGAAATTTTCCCAGGGAATTGAGTTAGCAGTCTCCAGACTCAGTGTCTGGACATGCGAATTCCACCAAGTGAGGGCTTGTCCTTCTAGAGTCCCGGTAGCAAATTTCACTTTGTCTTCTTCTGAACACTTGCACATGTGGAAGATTGATTCGGCCCTCTTAACCCATTGGAGCAGTCCTACCGCTCCTCCTGATCCCGTGTATGGTTGAGGATGGTAGCTGAGGAAAGTTTTGAAGGTGCATCCTCTTGAGCTGTTGTTGTGAGTCTCACTCCCTGTCTTACTGTTTAAGCATGCAGCCTCGTAATCCGTAATGGCTTTGTTAATCAGTTGTTCTACCATGGCCTCGACAGCCGCAGAATCGATTGATGGGTTGTCAGTGCGCACGTACGTTCCTTGACCATCCATTTGTTAGAATCTATATACCATAGATATTGTATTACTCACTGTTAGAGTTATTGCGTGTAAGCATGTGTAGGGAGGAAATATATCATAAGCTTAAGATATCATCTCAAAAGTAGGATCATAGGTTTGACGAGATTACTATTACCAAAATGATTTGTATGAGCACAACTTGCTCATATCGGTTCTAACAATAGTACAATACTATATATAAATAAGAAATAACTACTCGGTGGAAACATCGGAGCTCGAATCTCCACTTTCAGAGGTGTACTATACAGTTTCCCAGCTGGTTGTAGCTTATCAATTGAACTTGCCAGAATTTGTATGTACCTATAAATTCACGATTACGTTGGCCACCATAATCGTCAATTTATCTTACACAGTCATTCTAGTTCATTCACTCTCAAGCTACTTAACAAATCTCGGGTTCGAAGTTTTGCTTCCTGAGTGTCGATACTAAGGTTACAATCCATAAACATGCGTCATTTGACTGGGTTTACACTCAAGGAAGGGGGGTTGGAAAAAGCGTTCGATTCGAGTTGGATCGTGCTATAGGAATCTTCTTCATAGCATAGAAGAGTTTCCCTTCGGTCTTGAGTTCGCCTTTTCGCTAATTCCCTTGCACAGGCCGTATGTGTAGTTGAGTGTCAACGCCCACTAAGGGTGCCGGATGCATGTTCGTAAGTGTTAGATCAAGACACAAAGCATATTGTTTAAGTTAAGCACATAATGTGTTGTGTGAAACTAGTGTAGTGTCTAATGTAGAGCAGTGGCTATAGTCTAAGTTCACTACATGCAAACCTAGTTCCCTATAACCAAGGCTCTGATACCAGTCTGTCACACCCCCAAATTCCCACTCGTGGTGTCAGTCCACGTGGGTGTGACGTGGCCAGGATCACAGCTCATGGTCATATAGAACGACTCTATATGAGTTAACTCAACCATACAGTTTGTAAAATAAGACTAGTTTCATAAGTTTAGCAGCGGAAAAGTTCATCATTAAAGCAGCGGAATTAAGTAATCAGAACTACATTGTTAACATTGTTTAAAATGACAAAAAAATCAAAACATAAGCCTAGGATTAGAGTCTATATGTATGCAGACTCTCTTGTGCATCTCCATGTGCATCCTAGCTCGTGCTGTTCAGTTACCTGAGAATACATGCTAAAGTGTGTCAACATAAAGTTGGTGAGTTCACAGGTTTAAGTATTGGAAAGCAGTAAAACAGTTATATATACCGGGTATGTTAAATAGTTTTGTTGGATCTACGATCCGTAGAGTGTGTCATGTCATCTTACCGAAACTCGACTGTTTCCATTTGCCTCTGCGGGTCATCGCGGAACCCGACATCAACATCGATATTACACTCGTTATGACCGCAGTCAACGTTGTTGCCGAGTGGGGCTAGTCAAACCCAGTAGTACTACGTAATAACGACTCGTTTGTACACAACTAACGGTAAGGGTAGAGAGGACTTGTTGCGATAATAGTACACTCAAAATAGTTTTGTAACATACCAGTCATATATCTAAAGCAGTTGCATAGCATTCTCACCCCAAAAGATTGGTAAAACATTTAATGAGTAAAAGTGGGGCTGTAAACTCACCTGAGTTTGCTTGAGTGCGTTCTTTCGAGAACGGAGTAGCTCGCTGGCTAGTAGATACCTATATCACATAGGTGTTATAAGTTTGTGATCATATTTGTGTGGGTCTCACAGGACCGTATTCATGTCTAAACAACTCCTGGTTGTTATGTGGGTCGCGTTGACCGTGGTTGACCGTGTCGGTCGTGTTTGACCTAACGACCCGTTGGTGAATCGTGTGTCGGTTGTGTATCGTGTAACATTCGTGTAAGTGCTCGTCGGGTGCAAAACATGCAAGTCTCGTCTATGGACAACTTACTATTTATAGTAAGTTTCCATTTATGGGAAGTTCACAAAGCATATTGATTTTATAGTTCTAGCATGCTCATTTGTCCTATGTGATCATGTTAACACATAGCACATCATCATATGAATTCACATAAGTCGTTGATAACATGTTAGCACATAAAAGTTTCCTAAAATGGAAAGTTTCCATTTTAGCGTACGTGATATCGGAAACCATCTAACTTAGCATCCAATCATCATATTACAACATTTTAAATCACTTAGCATGCATAAATCATACAACATGTTTATAAATTGGTTTTTGTAAAAATAAAGTTACTAAAAATAGTAGCTTTGTAGTTTTGCATAGAAATGATCAATCTAACACTCCTAAACCCATTTTCATGTCACCAATCATCACAATAAACCATTTACTATCATTTAAACGTGTCAAAACGATCCAAATCATCATTTATCAAGACTTTGACCCGAAAAGTTACTAAATATAGTAACTTTGTTGAAAATGACCATGAACGTTATCATAAGCACATTCTAAGTATTCAAATCATCTTTCTAACATCCTAATATCATATTCACATACATGCATGTTTACCATTTTAACCATAACATTAACTTGTAACTAAAAAGTTACTATATTTAGCAAGTTTTATCAAAAATAGCTTTTTCAACCATTTCAACATCATCTAATCATGTAGTCATCCTTCAATATCATCTATGAACATCTCTATATACTCAAAATCATCCTAAACATCATGGATCATACATGCATGGCAATATATTGTCATAAATCATCAATTTAAGCACCAAGGCTTAAACCCATCAATTTAAATCATCATAAAACATCCTCTAATCATCTTAGATCATCAAGAAGCATAATGAAACCATCAAACCCAGAAAGGAAATTCGTGCATGTGCACTATAGGTGCTTGCATGTGAGTATAAAACCTTGCATGTGTGTGTAATGGTGATTTTAAGCCGCAAGAGGTGTTGAGACTACCTTCTAAGGCTCCAAGAACACTGGAATGATGAATGAACAGCTCCTAAGCCTCCTGGAGCTGCTGGACTCGACAGAAACAGAAGGGAGGTGATGATGTTCGAGCTTGTATGTGAACTCCAAGCTTCCAACTCCAAGTTCCAAGCTTCCAATGATCCTTCTATGGCTTCTCCTGGCTTCAATGGAGGTTTTTCAGAGGTTGAAGACGCACTTGAGTGTCTGGAACTCGAGAAGTGAGAATAGAGTGGCTATAGACATGATGGCATCTTGGTTTTATAAGATTTTGCCGTCTGACACATGTCGCGTACCGCGACACGAGGCCAAAAGATGCTTCGCGCTACGCGAAGAAATCCGGAAGTCAATTCTTCGCGGTGTCTGTCGCGTAACGCGACGATTCTTCTTGTTGGGCCATCGCGTACCGCGATGGGCCTCTGGAGAGCCCAATAAGCCCTTTTTAATGGATTTGATTCGTTCGTCGTCATTTTCACGCTTCCGAACTATCGTTTGGCCTCGTTTGAATTTCCAAATTCAAGGTGTGAGTGTTTTGTGAGGTTTCGAGTGTTGTGCTACACAATATGCTCTATGTTCACCAACGTTCGTTATTCAAGACACGTGCGTTGCGTTTTGCGATAATTCTTTGAATTATCGGTGCGTTTGGTCTGTTGTGCCACGTGTCACACTAAACAGTAATTATTCTAGTGCCACGTATGAAATAATAATATAAATTATTATTAAAATAAAGTTAGTGCTGACCTGGAATTTACGGGGTGTCACATCGTCACCTGTGATGATGTCACTTGTTACTCTGAAATGGTTGCGGAAGCATAGTGGTGATGTCTCAGAGATGAGGTGTGACTTACTTGAACCGATATCACCGCACACAGATTAACTTAGAATAAATACATTACAAAGGTTTCGTAATTACATCAATATTACAGCTAAGTTTATTACACAATCTGGTTTATTTAGTTACAAATGTGTGAAGTGCATCCTCACCATGTCGTCACCGTTGTCCTGCAAAAATGTTGAGTTGAGTTCGACAGTTCATTTAAACAATATGATATGATAAGTATGTTCTCAAAAAGTTCAGTTCTGGATAACCATGAGACCCGTATCTAGTTCCTTTCGGACAGTTCAAGTTCTACGAAGATACTACCCGTCGGTAAATATCTTAATGCCTCATTATCTTAATGTCTATCACAAACATTAAGAAAGTGTTTCGTAACCAGGTATCAAACATTCACACAAAGGGAGATGCAATCCTCCCAACAAATGGGTTGTCAGCCAATAGTACTATCAATGATTCCTGTTCAGCCCCACATGGGTTCACTAGATACAGTTCACGAAATGAGGACTTTTGATACTGTGATAGAGTTACTAACGGCAAAATCCCATGAAATCACACAAAAGTCACATGAAATCACACAGATATCAGTGATGCATATCATATGTTCAGAAAACAATTTGCAGAGTTACCCCGATGTTTGTAAGACAGTAAAAAGAAAAGGGGTTGTACGAAACTCACTTGATGTCTCACAGTAGTAGGAACACTCGCAACAGGTGCTAACAGTGTAATTCTGCATTAGTTTATGTTTAATAAATTATTTATGTTCCAACTTACTGATTAAATCGTTTTGAACGTCCAATGTCCAAGACATTGTCTTAACAGTCATCAAACCGATATTTAGTATTTAATTACTTATTTTAATGTAATATCATACAATGTATGATAATGTAGGAACCTATACTGATTCAGGTTCCTAATACTAAGTTGATGACTCACTTGATTAATCAGAATAATCTCAGATTAATCAAATAGTTAATGTTATTGATTATGATGATGGAACAGTTCCTAGATAGATTAATGGCTTGGGAAAGATTAATCGTTGTTATTGATTACCCAAATATCATGAAGTGTCACAATGTAGTATTAAAATAGGTTTAATAACCATGTTTAACATACTGATCTGACTGTTATCAGAAACGTCAGATAATCGTTCCAATGAGTATGTTAATGACTGTGATTAGTTTGAAACACCTGGTTTTCACGTTGCATGTCAAAGATTAACCAAGCTAATCACCTACATTGTCATAATCAAATGGTTTAAACCATTATAACCATTGTTATGATTTCATGCAAACCGGCATTACAACGGCTCAAAACAAGAATTTACCCGTTGACAGTTCGAGTTTGTCATTCAAAATCAATCCTAGCCATCATCTAGGCAATAATCAACAACCCTAACTATATTATTACGTTCAAAACTAAGATTTAATCATTCATAATCAAACCAGAAGGTTTAAAATGAACCATTACCTATTCTGACGGATTCCAGCGGATGAAATGATGATCAGAACTTGTTTTAACACTTCTGGATGCGATCCAAACGTCGAGAGGCCTTCAAAATGAAGATTTTGATGACTTGAATGATGAAATTTTCGAAGGTGGTGGTGTTGTCGTCGATAGATGGATAAGAAATGAGGATAAGATGAAAAACTTGACTTTTTAACCAAGTTTCCGATCAGATCAGCCCCAGGCGCATCGCCCCACGCCACACGGCCACCCGGGGCGTACCGCGCGACCCATACCGGCCTTCCAGAAGCTTTCGAGTCCCGCGCGCATCGCCTGGAACCATCACTTGGCCCGGGGCGTACCGCCCCAGGGCAATTTCATCCGTTTTTCGACCGAAACTTCGTTTCGCGATTCCGGGCAATCCGTAACTCCGTTTCGCGCACGGTTTTCGCCCACGTTCATCATTTTTTCGTATACTATCATCCCATATTAATTTCGATTGTCAACTCTGCGTGGATTTTAAACATGATCAAACTCACTCTGTTGCTGACGTAACACTTCGTATGCAATTATCACATCTTTAACTATGAGTTGGATTCTACTCACTCACTAACTGGGAGTACATACAAGGTTCCCTTGGTAACTGCCAAGGTTTTTGAACAATTGAAGAAGAAGAGTGCCCAATTTTCTAGGACTTTCGTTCCTCTTCTTCCTTTGATGGAGCTTCCTGCTCCTGAAGGTGACAACTCTGTAAATCCAACAAATGCTGATCCCACACCTTAATCTACCATCCCACACCCCATCAAAGTCACTTACAAATGCAAACGAACCCCTGCACATCTCTTTACTAATGTGCAAGCTCCTTCTTCTGCTCCCACAAAGAAAAAGGCAAAAAGGACTGTAGGGGCCTAGTCCTGCCTAAGGTGCACGCCACACCTGTTGTCTCCCCACTAGGTCTTCCTCTGGATCCAGTGGATGCCCATTACCGGCCTGCAAGCCCTTAGTGCATGTCACAAAACATGCCTAAGAATATCCAAAGGGACACCCCATCATTGAGGTTCCTTCTTTTAACGGACCTCCTTTAGAGCAAGGACTGTCTCCCAGGTCCATAAGAGCTACATCCCCGCCATTGCCCCCCACCAATACTATCTCCCAGGCTCAAGGGGCCTTACATGCTGCTCTGGATGAGCTACACTCTCCCACTTCCCTAACCTTAATGAGAGTGGTGACAGAGCTGCATGCTAGGTTCCCAGACCTAGGGCCTTCAACAACAGAGGTTGACCCCAGGAGTGCTGAAGGGGTCAATACAGGAGAGGCTGCCAGTACTGCTGAGCCTTCTTAGGATCTGTAGGCCAGTGGTACAGGCAATAGGACCTCTCTTGTGGCAACTCACATTGGTGATAACTTCATTGATCTCATCATCAATGAGGGGAATCCAGGGTGCCAAGAAGACACATCTGGTGACGGAGGTGCAGGATTTTGCCTCAGGACTCCATCGCCCAATGATTCCACTCTGGTGGAGGAGGGCCCCACAACATAGGAATTGACGACCACCATAACCACCTTACAAGCCATGGTAGCTTCCTTTGAAGCTGAAGTTGCTACCCTGAGGCTGCAGGTCCAGGAAAAGGATGCAACAATCCTGGACTTGCAGCTCCGCCCACCCATAGTATGCTCCCCTTTCCACCCTGATCCTTGGCAGGTGTCCTTGGCTTCCTCTGGTGCTACCAAAAAGGGGGAGAAGGAACAACCTAGGGGATTAGGCTGTCCAACCAGAGGTGTGAGGGAGCAACCTCAAGAACCCACACCTTTCACTTCTGAATTGGATAGTGAATGGGACAAGTTCCTGGGGACTTACTTCCCATAATCTAGTTCCTCATCCTTTGATGCTGAAGAGGTATCCATGGAGATTGCTAAACAGCAAACATCTCACATCTCCATGGAGCCTAGGTCCCCTGCTGGGACCCATGAGTCCCCTTCTGGGAACACAACCCAGGTTGCCTTGGAGGACCCTATACAAGAAACAACCTCCATCTCCATGGAACCTGAGTCCCCTATTGGGACTATGGCTGCTGAAGACCTATCCTCCAACCCTGTGTTCCATGAGGAGTCTCCTAAGGAGCCTTCCAAGATGGTTGGTCAACCGGGGGGGGGGGGGGGGCAGTGGATGCTGAAGTTAACTTTGAAGCTAAAACTGTCTCCAAGGGCCCCGTCATTCTTGAGGTTTCTTCCTCAGAATAACAACTGGTCAATGAACCAATTAATGAACCAATTGGTGAGGCCACATGGTCCATCTCCTCTGGGTTGAACTTACAGGACAAAGGCAAAAAGAAACTAACCCGAGGAGGAAGCTACTCATGAGGTGAGGAGGCCTAAGAAGAAGAAGGGCCGACCAGATACCTCCATGAATGGAGAGACCATTATACTTGCAGCTCTCCTCTAAGAAAAAGGGTATGAAATTGATGATGTCCCGAACTGGCCGGTTCCCAATATGGTTGCTGAGCTGGATAGGGTGCAGCAGCTTGAACAGGATCTTGCTACGTCCAAAGCTGTTGTAGCTTCCCTCTTGAAACATAAGGAAGCTGCATTCTGAGAGAAGATGAAATAGTTTCTTCTGAACTATGGATTCTCTCGGCAACAGCGTGGTCCTATGAAGACCTCCACAATGGATCTAAGAGTAAGTGAAGTAAAAGAGAAGATATCCAAGGGAGAGTTGCCTTCTATGGACCAGATCCAGGCTCAACAGAAGGTCCTCCAGCTCAACTTTGGAATAAGAGCTGGATGGGTTCCCTCCACTAAACCCCTCTCTACACAGCCAATTAGAGAGGCAGAGGAGTATATGTCTGAGGCTGTATAGGGGCTTACTTCCCTAAGGAAGAGCCTATCACTCCTCCATCCAGTCCCTCATATGATAACATGCCACTCTCCTCAGAGATCAAGATTAAAGGTTCTTCAAAGCCAACATCTACAAACCCTGATCTTGAGGAACCTACAAGGATGGATGGGTGAAGAGATAGCTGCTGCATCTGGTGCAGCAGCTGAGGAAGCTATAGATACAGCTGCTGCCTGTGGTGCAGCAGCTGAGGAAGCTGAAGAGGAAGATGAAGCTGGAGAGGGAGAGCAAGATGAGGCACATGGAGCCATAATTGTCTATACATGTCCCTATGTGCCTAAATTTAAAAGACAAAAGTCCATAGCCAGAAAACCCAGGAAATGGATTCTTGAGCCCATCAATGTAAACATTCCTATCATTGAATGGAGCTTTGATGTTCTTGAGGACAAGTTCATCCTCGAAATGCAAAATGGCAACTTCATAAAGCTTACACAATTGGAGATATTAGCTCTCCCTGCTCCCACCTTTTTTAATCTTGATGAACTTCCTCTTCTCAACCCCGGCAATCATCCTGCAGGGAGGGTCACACCAAGACTTGTCAGGAGAAGAGCAGAAACATTAAGAGGTGAAAAAAAAGTTTTGGTAGCATCAGCCTAGGGGGAGACTGTATGATCATTTAAGGCTAGTGCTTACCAAAACACTCTCCCTGAACAAGTCATCTGCCTTCTGAAGGTGTAATTACCCTTCGGAAGACTGAATACTTCAGGAGGATAAATCTGTTCTTCCGATGGTCAGACAGAAGACAAAGCTTCCAAAGAGTGCACCATACAGGCCTCAATGATCTGGTCTTCTGAAGATCACCACAAGTTGCAGGCCTCAAAGATCTGGTCTTCCGAAGATCACAACATGTTGCAAGCCTCAATGATTTCGATGACCAATATCTCACAAAGGTGGAGAAGGCTCAACAGCTTCCGATACAGATACTTCCGAAGACTTTCATCTGCTGATGTTGCTTTCCTATTGAAGAAATATGCAGAGTTGCTTTCTACCATCAGAACCTAATCAAAAGACATTCTTGTGTTAGTCAGCAACAAGGTACAACTATCAGATCAGCAGATGATATCCTCATTAATGCCTTTTGTAGTCTAGGTATTTAATGTAAAAGTCAATGAAGTCATTTGTATTAATTGTAATTAATATGGATTGGCTTGTCCAGGCTTGTATCCCTACGAGGATACAGCTGTAGTTTGTAGTATATAATCTTTCATTTGTAACCCAACAAACGTACGAGAGTTTGCTAAGTGTCTTGTATAAGTTGCTAGTGAAAGAAATATACATTAAGCTTGAAGTATTTTTCTGTGTTCAATCTTCTTTCTTTTACTGTTGTGTTTGAGATTGAGTGATAGAGTATTCCGCATCTATCATCTCTGCAGAAGAAATCTGTCTAAGTGTTGTGATAAGTTCATAACCCGATCCAACACTGGTTCTTGAGTAATCCCCCAAATTCTGAAGAACCCTAGAAATCGTTCGATCGAATTCGAGTGTTTTGGTGTTCGTGACCCCGATCAATCATAGGGCTATTGTTCCTATGCCTACAACGAATAGAATGGTGTATGAAATTTCCTGGTAACGTATAGAATTGATGGAGATTATATGAGGTACAGTTCTTGGTCGATGAAAAACTTGATTCTTCGATTCAGGAGGCCTCGGAGAGAAGTTTTGGGTTTGTAAGAATTAGAGAGAGGTCGCGAAGATATGTGAGTGATCAATTTGGTTTAGAATTACGTGTTTTAGTCAATTAAGGTTTAATTTAGGCCGAGTTGTTCCAGCTGGTATTGACGTGTAATTTGTTATCTATTTTGGAATTGAAACCATAGATTGATTCGGTATTGAATGATAAACGCGTATGTGTTTGAATTTTGAACTTAGAATCACGCCTTGTGCGATTTTGGAGTAGAACCGGAGCTCATGGGATTCGAATCTGGAACCGGGGAAGAAGAAAGAAAGAATTGAAGATTGACAATTTAGGTCCTTAGAGTTTGTGTGGGTTTCCCTTTATGACTCAAACCTTAATAACACTAGATTAGATTTCAGAATTGTCAAGTTTGGCCCCTCCTGTTTATTATGTTTATTATTTTACGTAAGAAACTAAAAAAATAGTTTATAAATAAAAGTATTATTAAGTATTTAAAGTATTTTAATAAAACTTAATTGGTTTTACAAATTCCTATCCTATTATTATTTTTATGAAATAAATTTTAGAATTAGATTAAATCTTATAATTTTGAACATATTATTATGTATATATATCTATACATATACATAATAATTTTTATATAACAAAAGAAATCTTAATAAAAGGTTTTATTTAAGGTTTTATTATTTTACCTATAACAAAACTTGTAATATATAGATTATGTATTTAGGTATGCATGAATATGTATATATGTATAATTATGGACCAAATCGTATAAAAAATCACATAACTTTCAATTATACGAGAATTGGCACGATTACAATTTGAATTTGATACGAAAAACCCTAGGGGTTACAGACCATGAGCTAGCTTACAGGTCAAATTCATTCGATTGTGTGGAGTTGCTATTGCTCTAGTACCTTCGATGCCCTATTGCCCCCAAATTCTTTATTATTGTGGTAGTCGACTTTCCAAAAAGGGTGTGAAGGCTGATTTCTGCCATGTCTTCCTGTGCATCAAGTTGATTTAAGTCTGCTAGGAAAACTGGTGTATACTCCTCGCCGATGGCTTCAAGTAATTTGAACGTGCTTGTTTTACAATGGTGCGCACCCCTGTCCATACTTCTCCCCACATCGAAAACACTCCCCCTAAGGTGTCGGTTATGTTTTTCGGTGTAGAAAATGCGATTTTCGGCCGTTTTTTGGACTAACGGTCGTAGCTGCTGGATTTGTGACTGTTTCACCCAAATAAGACTTGGTTGTGTTGGATAAAGTAACATTATTCCTCAATTTTGTGTGGCTGACCTTGGATGAATTGTACTCGAACGCGAGACTCATTGGATTGTATATAGTCCTTGGTTTGTGAATTAAAACATCTACTACGTTGAAAAAACGATTTCTTATCTTATTGAACTTTAGTTGAAAAAATGAGTAAGCTCCGTACTTCGTCCTTGTCATATATGATGTATATATAAAAAGTTAATACAAGTTAAAACTCTCTTCAATTTTAAACTTATTACACATATAATCCAAAAAATAAAGATTGTATATACTTTTATTTAAAAGTGTGTGTAACAAAAAGTCATCAGCGTGTTCCAGTGCAAGTGCAACAAAACCATGTGGATGAGTTGTTTGAGGTGTTGGTTTGTTTGTTTCCTGTGACTAACAAATTTTGTTTTTTATTTTTTGACTTCTTTATTAAAAACGATTTTCTTCTATTACAAAATCAAAAAAACCCCTAGATGAGTTGGTTAAAGCTTTCATTGTGAATCACGTTGTCATAGGTTTGAAGCTTGTGGCGGACCTTTTTTTTATTTCAACTCTAGTCTTTTTTAAATTATAATTATAATTCTTTTAGTTTCTAATGTTTTAAACTTGACCCATATGCTATATTTAATATGTGTTTTAAAGGCTTATCGAGTATACAACCCGGTCACCAAAACAATGTAGCACAACGGGTTTTCCAGAATCGAATCAAGTTGTTTGTTTTTCATGAGTAGAACACACAATTCTTCCAACAATTAACAAATCTGAATAAGAACAATAAACTGGAATTGAAAAGAGAATAATACACAAACTTGATTCTTGAAGAACATATGTTTGTTACAAGAACCGACTTTTTTTATGTTCGACTCTTTACATCTATATATACAGCAACATACGTTATTGAGGATGACGGATTTGGTTAACTGGAGAGGAAAACTGTAATAGCGGTTTCCTCAATGACGTTAAGGACCTAATTTTTGACTCAAGCTTACTGATAGAACAGATACGATTCAATCTCCCTTTTCTCATTTACGTATTCAACATAAATAGATTACAATTTACATATGGCATCCCTATACTATACAAGAAAGACATAGCCATATAAATCTCTAAACAATGACTATCTAGTCTAATATACCCCCTCAGTCTAAGGAGGAGGATGACGAATGCTTAGACTGGATCTGAATTCATTGAATAACACCCTAGGTAATCCTTTCGTGAAGATATTTGCCCGTTGATATCGCGATGGAACATGTAGAACACGAATCTGACCAGCCTGAACTTTGTCTCGGACAAAATGGATGTCGATTTCAATATGTTTGGTACGTTGGTGCTGTATAGGGTTCCCGGACATGTAAATAGCGCTGACGTTGTCACAATAAACGAGAGAAGCCCTTCTGGTAGGAAGGCCGATCTCGAGTAAGAGATTGCCAATCCAACACAACTCAACAACCGCATTTGCGACCCCTCTGTATTCGGCTTCTGCGCTAGACCGAGAGATGGTGGTCTGCCTTTTAGACGACCATGAGATGAGATTGTCGCCTAGGAAGACACAATAACCTGAAGTAGAGCGACAGGTGTTGGGGCAGCCTACCCAATCAGCATCGGTATATGCAATAAGAGACGAGATGGGACTGCGACGGAGGTAAAGACCCATAGCCATTGTACCCTTCACATACCGTAAGATTCTCTTAAGAGCATTGAAGTGAGACGTGCGAGGAGCATGCATATGCATGCACACTTGTTGTACGACATAAGAGATATCCAGGCGAGTAAACGTGAGGTATTGAAGGGCTCCGGCGAGACTACGGTAAGGAGTCGGATTAGTCAGTAAATCCCCGTCTAGAGCACCTAGTTTACCTGCGGTATCAACTGGTGTATGCACCGGATTGCAATCGACCATTTTAGCTCTATGGAGTATGTCTAAGGAGTATTGTTGTTGTGATAGAAACATCCCGTGAGCATCCCAAGTGACTAATATACCAAGAAAATAACTGAGAGGACCGAGGTCCTTCATAGCAAACTCTGAAGATAGGAGACCTATAAAATGTTGTTTGAGAGGTGCTGAAGAAGTGGTTAGAATGATGTCATCGACATAAAGCAACATGTAGGCCGTGTCATGACCCCATTTATAGATAAACAATGAGTGATCACAAGAACTATGTTGAAAACCCAATGTGGTGACATAATCAGTAAACCTTTGGTACCATGCTCGAGGGGCTTGCTTTAACCCGTAAAGAGACTTTCATAGACGACATACGTGATTAGGGTAAGAAGAATGACGAAACCCCATCGGTTGATGCATATAAACTGTCTCATCTAAGTTGCCGTGTAGAAATGCGTTCTTAACGTCAAGTTGACGAATATCCCATCCTTGTAACAAAGAAATACTCAAAACAGTCCAAATAGTAGCCGGTTTAACCACCATACTAAAGGTTTCATGACAATCTATACCAACCTGTTGTGACCTACCATCACATACCAACCGTGCTTTGTATCGTTCCAAAGAACCATCTGATTTTAGTTTATGTTTAAAAATCCACATACACCTAATAATATTCATATCATGTCGATGAGGAACTAACTCCCATGTATTATTTTGAATAAGAGCTTTAAACTCATCAGTCATAGCATGGGTCCAAACGGGATTGGTAAGGGCCTCTGCTGGGTTACGGGGAATGGGTTCAATATCGACTGCGATGTGAAGGTTAAGTGGGGTTCGAGGTTTGGAGTTACCAGTCATACTATGGGTGTTCATGGTACGTTTTGGAGGTGGTGGTGGTGGTTGTGGTGGGGATGGTTGTGGTTTGTCAACCCAAATGTTTGGACGGTCTCTATTTATGAGGGAGTATGTTTGGAGAGGATATTTAGGGGGCTGGACCTGGGTAGTGTTTTGGGTCATTGTTGGGGTGGCTGATGTAGCAGGTTGAGCAGGTGTAGGTTCGATGTGGGAAGGTGGAGTGGTGGGCTCAGGTTGGGTGGGGGGAGGAGTGGTGGTCTCTGGTTGGGTAGGGGAGGAGTGGTGGTCTCGGTTTGGGCTGGGGGATTTGGGTTAGACACCGAAGAATCGAAAGAAGATGACCAGATCTACGGATGTGGATCCGAGGATAAGTTAGTGTGTATAAAGTCTTAATTAGGAGGAGAAGTGTTGAGTTTATAATAGGGAAAAATGGTTTCATCGAACACAACGTGTCGTGATATGATTACTTTGTGAGTGGATAGATCAAAACACTTATACCCCCTATGGTTTGAGGGGTAACCAAGGAACACACAAGGAGAAGAACGACTTTGGAGTTTATTGATGGAGACAGACGGGATGAGAGGGAAACAAAGACAACCAAAAATGCGAAGATGATCATAAGATGGGTGTTTATGATAGAGACGGTACGTGGGTGTTTAATTTTGTTTAGTCTTGGAAGGAAGAATGTTGAGAAGGTAAGTTGCCATTTGAAGGGCATGACACCAAAACGTAGGTGTTAAGGAAGCGTGTGTATGGAGAGTACGAATGATGTCATTTATAGATCGAATTTTACGTTCAGCTTTTCCGTTTTGGGAAGACGTGTGAGGACAAGAGAAACGGAATACCATACCATGTTATGTGCAAAAATCATGAAATGCTTTGTTATTATATTCAATGCCATTATCACATTGAAAAGTTTTAATGCCACGTTCAAATCGGGTTTTGATAAGAGAATGAAATTTTAGAAAAACAGAGAAGACCGATGATTTAGTTGCAAGAGGAAGTGTCCATAAATAATTAGTGTAATCATCAAGAAAAATGATATAATAATGGTGACCCCCCGAGCTAAGAGTCGGTGAGGTCTATAAATCACTATGCACAAGATAAAATGGTAAAATAGTAGTAGAAGTGGAATCATAAAACGGTAATTTCACATGTTTCCCAAACACACAAGAATGACATAATTGTTTGCTAGAATTCGTACTAAAAGAAATAAAATTCTGTTTATTCAAAACACTAAGTAAAGACGATCCGGGATGTCCCAAGCGTCGATGCCATAGATCTTGAGATAAAGCAGCAAAAGCAGAAAAATTAATGACTTTGGCAGATGATGTTGTGAGAGGATAAAGATCTCCAGCGCTGTCACATCGGAGGATAGGAATCCGCGTCCAGTAGTCCTTCACAAGAAAACCAAAAAGGTCAATTTCAATAGAGATTTTGTTGTCGGTGGTCAACCGACGGACGGATAATAAATTCTTGATAAGTTTTGAAGCCACAAGGATTTTATTAAGTTGTAGAGGTGGGTAAGATGGGGGAGTGTGGTGGACCCCGTACCGTGAATCGGTATTTGGTACCTATTGCCAACGACTATAAAGTTTTGTAAGCTATTATTTAAATAATGTGAAAGATTACCTGTCGATTGTGACATATGATTTGTTGCTCCTGTGTCGAGATGCCAGTTCTGATCAGGATTGAGAGTCATGGTGTGCATGGCTTGCTCAATGTTTGTAGGTGCATATGAAGCTTCACTGTTAGCATAAAATTGTGATGGAGGCGGACCAAGTATGCCAGTGTTGTTGCCACGCGGTGATGGGCCACGTGGAGTCTGTGTAACATTCCTGTAATTTGTATTAAATGATTATATTTAACAAATGAATTATGACGCCATTTGAAACTCGCATTTATTAGTTTAGATACATATGAATAATTATATACATATATATATATATATACTAAAAAAAATTAAACATACCTTAAATGATACATATACATGTATGTATGGAAAAATCAATTTTTATGAAATATTTAGGAAAAAGTTTTATAAAACTTGGAATTTACTTGTAAATAAATAAAAATTTAACATACTAAATTTTTATAAACTTTAAATAAATTATGCAAATAACTTTGTTTTGATTATATAAAAAAATTTAAAAGAATAATAATATATATATATATATACATATATACATATATATATTTATATACAACTACTTTATTTATATCAAATTCTATGGAATCTAAATAAATTATACAAACAACTTTGTTTTAATATTAAGAACAATGACTTATGAAAATATAATACTAGTTTTATAGAATTAAATAAATAATAACAATTAAAATGGTTAAAAATAAAGTAGGGGGACTGTTTTTGTAAAAACTTGAAACTGTTAATAAAAAGGAAAATGAGAGGGGACAGAGTTGCCAAAACCCCAAACTTCTACTCCCTTTCACCCGTTTCCTCTTTGGATCATCCATGGGTTTCAAATCAACCCATCTCCAACCCGAGTTCAATTTCGTTCAATCCTACGCGGTTACAGCTAATCTAAGTTGTTTATGGCATGGATTCGAAGCGCGTAATTGATTTCAATCAATAGTTATTACCGATTAACAGCTCATGAACGCATAAATCGTTTCCAAATATATAAACAACGACCGGAATTCAAATCCTAACCAAACGTGTATAAAAACTCAATTAATTTGACCAAAACAATCCTTTGACACCTACGAAGCATTCTGCGCACTCAAAACGAACTCTCAACTTGAAACGAAAGCAAATCAAGGCCAAGAAGCTCTCGGCTCGGTCGTCTTTCGTTCTACAGTCGAAGACCATCAAATCGTGAACACGAGTAAGTGTTTCATGCACCATTGTACTCGTCGTTGGTTAACAAACCAAAGCCCTAAGGTTTTACAATCAATCGGGTTCCATAGCAGTCGAATTCGACTAAGATCAAATTAGGGTTCTTCGGTTTTAAAGGGGGAACCAGATTGGGACTTTATGTTAACATTAATTCGGTTGCTTTCCTTCCGCGGCTTAGAGCCTAGCTCAACTGGTTAAGGCCTTCGGGTTTCACCGGATGGGTCGTGGGTTCGATTCTCTCCGGCCAGGTTAAAACCGGTTTTGGACCTTTTTAGGCCATATCTTTTTCTTTAAACATTATTTTTAAATTCTAATTTCACAGTAATTATTTTAAATAAAAATACAATTATTTTTGAAAAGAAAATTAATAATATTAAAGAAAAAAAAATATTTTTTTATTTTATATAATTAAAATATAAATAAATTAATAGAAAAATTTAAATAAGAATACTATTATATAAGATGTCAAAAACATTTTTATAAAATATATTTTTCATTTTCATAACATCCAAAATAAGTTTTAAATATTTTATTTAAAGTTTTTATCACCACATTTTATTTACTTATTTATTTTATTTATTCTAGTAATAATAATTAAAGAAAAGTATCTTAAACTCTTTACAAAATTTAAACTTTTGCATACAAATTTTATAAAATACTAGACTATTTATTTTATTTTAATATAATGATAGATTATTATATTGAAAAATCATTTGGTAAATTCCTTTAATATAAATATGTTGTAATCTTTAAAGTATCTAACAATTATTTCATAATTTAACTTTTAAGAAATTAAATTAAATTAAATAATATTGAGTGTTTATAAAATTATCTCTAAAATTTGTATATAAAAATACCATTTAATAAAATAAATATATAAAGTGATGATACACTTTTAATTTGTAAGTATATATTTAAATCTTTGTTTTGAAGAAAATAAAACTGCATAAAAATCTACCGATTTATTACTAATGATTTTAGAAAATTTTTATAAAGCATTTTGGGTCAATCCATGGATAAAACAGTCAAAATGGTTAAAAACCGGTCCAGGCCACCTTGGAGGGATTCGAACCCTCGACCGCCCAACCATAGCCCGCGCGGTTTACCGCTAGGCTATGGCGGGTTCGTTGTCTTTAGAACGTTTCTTGTATTACTTATTAACATTCTTGAATCAAACCCAATGCTATGAACCCTAATAACGAACTCATCCAAATTCAACAAATCAGTTGATTGTGAGTACGATTTAGGATAGGGCTTTTGTTCCAGATGTTAAAACGAGTGAAATAGAATCTTACGTGTTTTGATTTCAAATTGATAGTAGTTGCTAAAGCCGTGATCCTCTTGGTTCGTGAATTCAAATCCGAAGATATACTGAACCTCAGATCGTGTTTGTAGGTTTGTTTGCTTCAGAAAGGAGTCGGTAGTGTTTTTGAAAGGTTAATTTGGTTATATCTCATTGTTTAAATGGATTTCCAGTAAACTTTTTGGTCCAAGTTGTTCGGTTATGATTTGGTGTGTTTAAAGCCATTCAAACTCAAATTAATAGAGCGATTTGGTTTTGAATACGAGTAGAAACGTGTGTATGTTAATGATTTAAGGTTTAAACAAGCGTTTTCAGTCGTATTGGAAGGAATCGGTCGTGGGGAAGTTTCGAACGGGAGAGCTGTTGGTAGAAGAAGGGAGAAACGAATATTGACAGAAAATACCCTTAGAGTTTTAGGTTTGTACATTTGGTGTTTAAATTACATACACTCACAAATAAGTTTCTGTATTTACATTTCCAGTCCTTCACTTCTAATGTGTTATTTTATGAAATAAACTTTGTTATAAACTTTGTGATTAAAATTATATTTGTATATAACCTTTGTCGTAAATAACAACTTAATTTTTATTTATTACATTTTAAAAATATATAGACTTATATATTTATAAATGTGAAATCAATTTATATTGACAAATCTATTTTAATAAAGACATACTAAATTTCTTGTTAATATGATTAAACTTGTTAAAACAAGATTGGTAACAAAATTTTAGTTCTCATAATTATTATTAAGTACATAAATATATATATATATGTGTGTGTGTAACCAACTTGTGCTACTAATACAATTCGCAATGTCTTGTTTTATATAATATATATATATTATTACTAATTTATTTAACTTTTAATAACACTACTTGGTGAGTTTTCTATGTAATTATATATAGATATGAATTAATATGTCTACCCTCACACATGTATGCATGCTTTGGTAATTTAAAGATTTTTCATAATCTTTCTTTTATTATAAATGTAGCACAATTAAAATTTTAAATTAACTACAAAAATCGTAAAGGTTACACCCATGATGCCAACAACAACACTAACACAATGCCAACCCAAATGTGCAAGAGTTGGCTCATATCATTTCTCAGCAAATGGCTGACATGCTACCAACTTTGGTGACTCAGCTCAATCAAGCTGCGAATGTGAACCCAGTCCAAAACAATGGCAATGGTGGGGGTGCAACTCCAACTTGCATCTTCAAACACTTTAACTCTTGCTACCCTGCAAAGTTCATTGGTCTTGAAGGGGCAACTAGACTGCTTCAATGGATTGAAATCATTGAGAGCACTTTTCTTCATTCTGACTGCCCTGAAAACCTTAAGGTTCGTTATGCCACAAGTGTCTTTCAGAAAAGAGCACTCACTTGGTGGAATGGAGAAAAACAAACTAGGGGTTCGGATGCTGCACTTGCTTTGACCTGGACTGATGTAACATCAGTACCTGAACAGTAGTTCGGAACAGTAGATGCTACAGTAGAATCATGTATGGAACGATGTGCAATACTCGTTACGCGAATTCAATACGAGACTATTTCAGAAAACCGTGTGGGAAATCAAGATTTAACAGTCAGAATCATGTCTGACATCGCAAGTCTACTATGTGCATGTTAGATAGGACTTATTATGTATAAACGTATGCGAGAATGTGTAGTACAAAACAATAACGGACATCGTTACACGAACATTAAGCTGGCAGTGTATTCACGTGGGTGACGATTCGAACGAATATATCTGTGGGTTTAACGTTCTGAATGATATCTGGTAATTAGAAAACCAAATCGGAAAGTACAGTCGTCGTCGTGTTCGTACGGGTGACGATCTGTACGAATACGCACGAAAACGATACGATCCGACGAAACAGTTAAAATAAACGTTCTTGAACTTTAAAAATAATAAAAAGATATTTAGTTAATTTTTTAGGAATTTCAACCCAAAATAATTTGAAAATTTCTAATTTTAATATTGTTACGTTTCGTTACGCGAAATTCCGGAAACGACGTATCTAAGCGAAACCGAACGAACCCGAACACGCGAGTATTGACCCGGGCTAGTGAAAGCATTAAATGTCTCTCCCTCCCTCATTTATTACACCCACCAACCCACTATCTCTCTCTAAACCCGGCTCACTCTCTCTCCTCACTTTCTCTCACTAGAAAACCCACATAATTCACTCCAATCTTAACCAAGTCGGACGAATTTGGAGTCAAAACGACCGTAGCAACGTGTAGATCGTGAAAAGACGAAGAAACCAAGCCTTGGATCGTTGAAAACAAGCTAAAATCGAGCTCGAATGGGTTGTTTTTCTGGGTTCCTTCACTTTCGACGACCTGCAACTTTGCAAGTCGGTTTTGGAGCCTCTAAACCCATAGATCTTGCACGAAATTGACATAGGAACTTAAAGAACATCATGGATTGAAGTTAGGAACGATCGAACATGGCTGAAATCGATGGGAACCAACAGAATCGATGGAAGAACTCAAAACCCCTTAGTATCGATGGAGCTGCACTTCCCGCCCAAAGACCATCGAAACTGTTAGGTTCGATGGACTAGAATCGATGGCTTGCAGTCGAAATTGACAATCTCGATGGCCTCCAAAGATTCAAGCTCAAGTGGCCATCGATATTGCTAGTATCGATGGCCTAAGGGCTGATCAAACTGGGATCAAAGCTGTAGTATCGACGGGCAAGGGATGGCTGTTTCATCAACATTACTAACCAGAGGGCCATCGATATTACCTTGGGTGATTGAGATTAGTTAATTTAATGTTATCCAAGTTATCCAAGCTTGGAACTAACCAAAAACATTGAGAAACGAAGTCGTGGGAGTCGTTTGAACATGTGTATGTCAGGTGGGAAGCTTAGGGGTTTTCAAAGTGTTAGTCGATTTTCAAACTCACCGATACTAAGATTTTGTAAAAGAAAACATAATCCCAACTCTTTTAACATATAAAAACATGTTTTAACAATCAAACGAGGTTAAGATACTTGGGTTTTACCAAATAAAATCATAAGTATGGGGTTGGTATCGACAAAGGTCAAAGGTGGTTAACCTAAGTGTTAACCAAATCCCAAGACCTTCAATATTAACTTAGTATCTTCTAAACTAATAACCTAAGTTTACATAACAAATTCATAATACGTTAAAGGTTTGGTAAATGGCTATGGGTCACAAGAGAACTAAAGGCACTAAGGAAGATCAATGGAACTCAAGAAGTGAACTAAGTATAATATGGGTTGATCTTGTGTTGTCAACCTAAACACTTAGCAATTTCACATCATGGGTAACAACTTAGGTTATTCAAAGAGGAATGATCTTAGTTAACAAATTCAAGTAGTAACACGATTAAAGGATACTAACGAAGATCTATGCAAGGGACTTGATGTTAACCAAGTTAGGTTGAATAAAGTTCTAACATGTTTAACTTATATTTTCATAAAATAACTTAGACTTATATTAAAATGTAATGTTTAATCACTTGTAACCATAGTTTTATAATAATCATCATAACTTATTTTGTTAAAATATTATAAAGTAATTTAAAGGATTTTTCTATTAAATAAACTTAAACTTTTCTAGTATTAAATGAGATTTATGAATGATGATTTACTAAATAGTAAAGGCTTTAAATATCATAAACCGTATGTAAATAAGGTTGAGTCTTAATTAGTCAAGGGATAAGGGGTTCAAATAAAGTATGCTAACCTTAAAACACTGAAAGGGAATCATAGTAACACACTAGTAAAGTCTTAGGACACTTAGTTGCACACCGAGACCAGAACCCAATATCTATCAACTGTAAATACTTATTATTTACAAATCATAAATCAACTCAGGTACTGAAGATACTTAGTTTACAAAGAACGAGCGAGCGCGTTTCTAGATTATTCAAGTAGTCTACAACACAGGTGAGTTCATTGTCCCTTTTCTAAACTTTTTTGTTTTATACTGCGGGGCTGAGAAGCATGTTTACTGATTTTCATAATGATCATGTGTTTGAATGCTTTTGTATAAATGCTTTTATATAGATGCTTTCATATAAATGTTGTCATATTTCATTTATTATATGTTTCACTACGGTATATCCTATGGTGAAATCATCGGCAAATCCTATGGAAATCCTATAGAAATGCCTATGGTAATTCCTATAGTATCCCTTAGGACGCATCCTATGGTGTCAAGCATTGGTATATACATAGTAAAAAAATGGGTTTTGACGATCAAGATGACCAATGGTGACCATCTGTCACGTTCATAAGTCCTGCGAATTCAAGAAGTCCTAGCTAGACATGCTTGATTCCAGGCCACGTGTGCGACTTATAGATGGATGCCACTTGCAGACTAAGAATTCTGGCGGATAAATCTAGACTAACTCGAGTTTGACCTAGAACGACTATAAGTCTTCGTATTAATATTTTAAGTTGTATAAATGTACAATTAAGGTGTTTTAATGAAACGTTTCTGAAAATTATAAGAATAAGCCATGTGCTTCTTCTTCTATTTTAAATTTATAAAACGTTTTGTGGAGTCTTTTCGACGATCATGGTTGATGTTCTAGTGACGATCAATGTCACACCCCTGCGCCGCGTGCGGAATCCACGGCGCGGTGACGTATGAATGGTCGAATCATGCACAAGTATTGATTAAGAACAACCACAATGGATTACTAGATTTCATAGTGTTTAGACAATTGTTTAGTTACAGACAATCTATCTACCAAAAGAATGACAACTACAGACCCAAAATATAGTTTACAAAATAAAACTTCAAACAAGACAATTAAACAATCAGGATTTAGTGTGTTTCTAATCCATCCTAGCCTGTTTCTTCATCTTGTTCTATCTTAGAATGGTCTCCTTAGTTGTGCCTTAGAAAGCCTTAAACCTGATTACCTGAAACACGTGAAAAGTAACTGTTAACTACAAAAGTAGTTGGTGAGAACAATAGGTTTAACCTTTGTAAACATGAATTGGTAATGTAAGGCATATGAATAAAGCAACAAATGAATTTCATGGATGAGTTGCAACCCAAACTAACATCAAGTCTGTCAAACGTGTGCAAACAGTCAAAAGACTGTTTACTAGAAAAGCCAACATATAATCAGGTCCCAAACTACGTTTGGAGTCAGAAAATATATTAGCAACTTTGATAAAACCATAATGTAACCAAATCTGCAGTTAGCTTATAAAACAAATTTAAATGCTAACTCCAGACTTTGGTCTGTCCCAATGTGTCCGCTTTCCCTTGATGTGATCACCCAGTACTAACACTAATGAATATGTAACTTGATGTGTTTATAAGTTTGTTAACAACAGTGGACACCATGCTTTTGAACTTTGCTTTAAACCATTGATTAATGCCTTATTTGATAACATGATTTGAAAACCTTGTTTGAATACCATGAATTGAATCGTTGTTTGAATACCATGAATTGAATCCCTTCTTTGAATACCATGAATTGAATCCCTTGTTTGAACATCATCATGAAAACTATTGTTTGAAATAAATTGTTTGAAACCTTGATTGAATACTGAGAGTAGTGTCCTTGTATAATAACAAGGTTTATACAATATTATTTTCAAAAACATGAGTTTATGTTAAAAGGGTTTATAAGTCACATTATTTAAAGTATTTGTCATTTCTAAAAACCTTTTGAATAAAACTGATATAAAACCGTTTAAAGAACCTCTTTGAAACCTTTTTAATAGAAAGTGTTTATCAGTTGATGAAATCCATTAAAATAGTTGATGAATCTTTTGAATTTGTACAGGGAACCTGTAATGTTTGTAATGTAACATGCATCTTGTATATGAAATACGATTGTAAGTAGAGTATTTGATCACGTGTTCCACCCCAAGACAGTTGAAAAACAGTAAAAGAGGGGCTAATGTTCTCACCTGTTCGCAGTAGACTTTGAACTACAACAAATAGCAAGTAGCAAACAGGACTTCTAACCGGTTCCTATATCATTGTAATCATACATAGAATATAAGATTTATGATATTGTATTCATTGATTGATTGACTTTTGTTATCATGATCTGATTAACCATTGTGTAACTTGCTTTTATGATTGAAAAATGTTACGCGAATCCGGATTTGAATACTTATGATCTCATTTAAGTTATCAAGAAAAGAATGACAATTCAGTTTAAGTTTTATGCCAATTGAAGTGTTTCGTTTTCAAGATATGTTGTAACCCGAATAAATTGGGCCCAATACTTATCGTTGGGTCAATTTAATCAAAATGGGCCAAATGGTTGGGCCAAGAGCTATGAATGTGGGCCTTAGTCAATCGGGCCGAAGATCAAGCACCATGGATTGAATTTCTTGGACCAAATCTTACAACTTTGGCCTAATGGTTTATACATGGGTCAATTAGTGTAATACATGGGCCAATTGGTGAAATGGGCTAGGCCGACAAGAAGATAGGCCACACAAAAGAGTTTGGGCCTAAGTGCTTAATCAAACCACCAGGTACAAGCCGGTTGCTATGTTGGGCCAATCCACGTGAGGTGCGCCGAGAGTCGACCAGCGAACCTATGGGAAAGGTTCGTCCCTTGGTTCGCATGGTAGAGGGGTTCGTGGCTTCTGGTTCTAGGTTCGTCAACTGATGGGGGAAAAGGTTTGCCACTAGGGTTTGCTTAAGAACAATGGTTCGCCTGCATGGGAAGGTTCGCCTCCATGCGAAGGTTCGGCGAAGCAGGAGTGGTTCGGCTGGTCATGGAGGTTCGCCGGATGTATGAAGGTTCGGCCATCAACAGGGTTCGCCTGCCTAGAATGGTTCGTCACCTAGGGTTCGCTAGTCAAGCATGGTTCGTTGGATGAGGATGGTTCGGCTAGGATGCATGAGAAGGGTTCGCCACCTTTAGGCTGAAGGTTTGCCGTGCCATGTGATGCAACCCCCCGACGAACCTGTTATCATCTCCACCATCCGACACCGATCCTTTAATCCAACCATTTCCATGTCATGATTACTTGCAAACCCAAACTCGAAATGTTGTAGGTTCGATTGATAGGGCTTAGAACCGGCTAAGACTTAGGTTTAGACGAACACACATAGAAAACCCTATTTTCGTGATTCTTCATTCGATCATACCTCGTTTTTGGCTGGGTGAAAGCTCAGATCCGTGGTATCTTCTTGTAGAGGACATCAAGGGCTACACGTGGGCACCAAGAACACCCAAATCCATGGAGAAACGAAGGAGATACGAGGCTTGGAAGATTGAAGTTTTAGTGAGAGGGAGGGTTCGCGAGTTTAGTTCTAGAAAGAGGATGGGGCTGCAATAAATGAAAGAAATAAGGGGAATTAAGGGTTTTTATGCCCCGGGTGTTTCCCCGCGTGTTCGGTCTCGCTCGGTGTCGGGTTCGCGTATTTTTACGTACGCGTCCTTTAAATTTATAAAGTATTATTTTGAATTGTTTTTGATGAGTTTCAAAATTGTAAAAATGTAAAAATAATATATTTTAATTATTTTTACTCTTCGTTCGTTGTCGGATCGTTAAACAGATACAATTACGTGTATACCCGCAATCGCGTGCGTTTTTCGATCGTATTATTTATTTATTGTCGTTTAATCATAATTATAAGTTCAACATTCGTATTATTATAGATCGTCACCCATAATTATACTCAGTCTCGCTTACGTATAACGATTTTTGTTTAATTAATTCGTTTGTCATAGTATTCGTCTAAACACTACGCACTAACACTATCCCATTACACCGAACGCAGTATATATATAGGGCATACCCCAGAGTCCGCTACCTGCCTTATCTGACGCCGTCCCACCACTGTTTCGATATAATACGATACTGTTCTTGCCTAGCGTAATTGACTGTAATTAAATAATATATACTTGTTCCTGATTTACTAAGATCCTATAACACACAAACACAAATTCTGAACATATGAATCACATTGACTGATTTGACATAAACACACATTGTTCTAACACTGTTTACGACTACCATGACTAAATGCACAAATGTTACAGTCTCCCCTAGTTAAGGGAATTTCGTCCCGAAATTAACTAGCCGAAGGTATTGTAAAAAGATGAGGGTACTTAAGCTTCATCTGGTCTTCACGTTCCCAGGTGAACTCAGCACCACGTTTGCCCTCCCATCGTACCTTTACGATCGGGATGCGGCTATGTTTAAGTTTCTTGACTCCATGATCCATGATTTCTACAGGACGTTCTATGAATTGCATGTTGTTTTGAATCTGTATGTCTTCCAGTGGAATCTGAACATCATGATCTGCCAAGAATTTCTTAAGATTCGACACATGAAATGTATCGTGAACATTGCTTAGCTCCACCGGAAGTTTGAGTTTGTAGGCTACGGGACCAATCCTTTTCAGGATCTCAAAAGGTCCAACGTACCTTGGTGCAAGTTTCCCTTTCTTCCCGAATCGGACAACGCCTTTCCAGGGAGAAACCTTGAGTAGAACTCGGTCACCGACTTGAAACTCAAGCGGTTTCCGACGTCGATCGGCATAACTCTTTTGTCGATCTCTTGCGGCCTTAAGCCATGATTGAATGATTGTGATCTTGTCTGTTGTTTCTTGAATGAGTCCTGGTCCTACGACCTGTGAGTCACCAACCTCGGTCCAGCAGACCGGTGATCGGCACTTCCTACCATACAAGGCTTCAAATGGTGCACATTGAATGCTTGTATGATAGCTATTGTTATATGAAAACTCGATAAGTGGAAGATGAGTGTCCCAACTCCCACCAAAATCGATCACACAAGAACGAAGCATGTCCTCGAGTGTTTGGATAGTCCTTTCGCTTTGACCATCGGTTTGGGGATGATATGCCGTGCTAAGATTAACACGAGTTCCCAAAGCCTTTTGCAATGATTGCCAAAAGCGAGAAGTGAAACGACTATCGCGATCAGAAATGATTGATGTTGGAGTACCATGACGTGCAATGATTTCGTTGATGTACAGAGTGGCTAACTTCTCCATTTTGTAATCCTCTCGGATTGGGAGAAAATAAGCAGATTTGGTGAGTCGATCAACGATCACCCAAATCGAATCGTAACCTCGCGGAGTTCTCGGCAACTTAGTTATGAAATCCATGGAAATTTGTTCCCATTTCCATTGAGGAATTTCAGGTTGCTGCAGAAGTCCCGAAGGCTTTTGATGTTCTGCTTTGACTTTTGAACATGTTAGGCACTTTCCCACGTACAATGCTATGTCTTTCTTCATTCCCGGCCACCAGTAAGATGCCCGTAAGTCTTGGTACATCTTATCTGCTCCAGGATGAACTGAGTATCGCGACTTATGAGCCTCATCACAGATGAGTGTGCGCAATTCTTCAGACTTTGGAATCCAAATACGGCCGTTGAGATATAACACCCCATCAGCACGAGGTTCTAGTTTCTTCTCAATTCCGCAGTCTAAGTCTGCCTTTAGTTGATTGTCTATCACCACTTGTTGTTGCGCAATACGAATTAAGTCTTTCAAGTTTGGTTGTGTGTTGATCTCCATGGCTCTTACACGAATTGGTTTGACTGGTTCCTTGCGACTAAGAGCATCCGCCACCACATTGGCTTTACCCGGATGATAATGAATCTCACAGTCGTAATCAGTTAGAAGCTCAACCCAACGTCGTTGTCTCATGTTGAGTTCTTTCTGGTTGAGAATGTGTTGCAGGCTCTTGTGGTCTGTATAAATGACACATTTAGTACCATAAAGGTAGTGTCTCCAAATCTTTAATGCAAAGACCACAGCCCCTAACTCAAGGTCATGAGTAGTATAATTTTTCTCGTGAACCTTAAGCTGTCTTGAAGCATATGCAATCACCTTGTCCCGTTGCATAAGTACACAACCGAGACCAAGGTTTGAAGCATCACAGTAGACAATGAAATCATCACTGCCTTCTGGAAGACTAAGAATAGGGGAGTTGCATAACTTCTATTTAAGGAGTTGGAATGCATCTTCTTGTTTCTGTCCCCATATAAATGCTTGACTTTTCTGAGTCAGAGTGGTGAGTGGCAAGGCGATCTTCGAAAAGTTCGCGATGAACCTTCTATAATAACCTGCCAGACCCAGAAATGAACGAATCTCTGTTGGAGTAGATGGGGTAGTCCAGTTCTTAATCGCTTCAATCTTTGCTGGATCTACGTGTATCCCATCCTTATTGATAACATGCCCTAAGAAATGGACTTCTTTAAGCCAAAATTCACATTTAGAGAATTTAGCATAAAGTTGTTCAGCTCTTAGTAAGGCTAAGACTTTTCTCAAATGATTCTCGTGTTCTTGCTCCGTCTTGGAATAAATCAGTATATCATCAATAAAGACAATAACAAACTGATCTAAGTATGGCTTGCAGACTCGATTCATCAAGTCCATGAACACTGCCGGTGCATTGGTCAGTCCAAATGGCATAACCACGAACTCATAGTGTCCATATCGAGTCCTAAATGCAGTCTTTGGTATATCCTCATCATTTACTCGTAACTGATGATACCCGAATCGTAAGTCAATCTTAGAGAAGCAAGTTGCTCCCTGTAATTGATCAAACAGATCATCGATCCTAGGCAGAGGATATATGTTCTTGATTGTCAACTTGTTTAGTTCACGATAATCGATACACATACGAAACGAACCGTCTTTCTTTTTGACAAAGAAAACCGGAGCTCCCCATGGAGAGAAACTCGGTCTAATGAAACCTTTGTCTAGAAGTTCTTGAAGTTGACTAGACAGTTCTTGCATCTCAGACGGTGCTAATCGATATGGTGACTTCGCCACTGGGTTTGCTCCAGGGACGAGATCAATTCTGAACTCCACTTGCCGGATTGGTGGTAGTCCAGGCAAGTCTTCTGGAAATACGTCTGGATAGTCTCTGATGACTGGTACGTCTGCAACTGCTTTCTTTTCAGGTTTCTTCTCTATCACGTGAGCCAGGAACGCATAATATTTCTTCTTCAGATACTTCCTCGCCTTGATGCACGATACAATCTTCAATCCGCGGCAGGGTTTCTCGCCGTAAACTAACATCGTTTCACCGGACGGTAGAGGAATTCGAATAAGTTTCTCTGAGCATACAATCTCGGCATTGTTTTTGGATAGCCAATCCATTCCTACTACGACTTCGAAGCTTCCGAGTGTCATAGGAATAAGATCGATGAGGAAAAGATGGTCGTTTAATCTTAATTCACAACCATGTATTATAGAATCTACAACAATGGTCTTACCATTGGCTACTTCTACGGTATAGGGAGCAGTAAGTATAGATAGTTGCATATTTTGCAAAGAAGCAGTATGAGCAGAGATAAAGCTTTTATCAGCACCAGTATCAAATATGATAGAAACTTAATGACCATTAATGAGAAATGTACCCGTGACGACTGTCGGCTCCTCGCGTGCTTCGGTAGCTCCGATAACAAAAGCACGAGCAGTAGCAGTGTTGTTGTTGAGACGTGGACATTGGTTTCTGAAATGTCCCTCTGCTCCACAATTATAACAGACCCTTCCACCTGTAACAGTAGGAGTAGCAGTGGCAGTTGTTGCAGCAGCAAGATGAGCAGATCGGCATGTAGCTGCCAAGTGTCCCATCCGCCCACACTTGAGACACTTTTTGCATGGGGTAGTGGGTAGATGATGGTATTGACATTTGGTGCAGAGTGTAAACAGGCCAGTATAGAGTTTTCTGGCAGTTGCAGGTTGTGGCATCGCCGTAATGGGTGTGGCATGAGTGGGTGTAGCTGTAGTCAGAGCTGCAAAGTTCTTGATTGTCTTGTGTTTCTTCTTCTTATGTTGGTGCTGCTCAGGCTTCTTGCCTTCATCAATCTGCGCTTTCTTGTATCCCTTTCGGGTGAGCACCCCAGATTTAACATACTCTTCAGTAAGAGTAGCACCAAGTTGAATGCTGCCTCCAAAGTATTCCAGTTAGGTTCCCCATGACAGTTCCCCTGACCACTAGTGATTAAGCAATGATCTCATCCTGCGGGATAGAGTAGATAATGTTGGCACCAAAATACACAACTGTATGGAAACGAGTAGTATCTTTTGTGTTTCGACTGTCTTGTACCAAGTTCACATTTCCACCCAAGTTTCTTCAGCTCATGTCGTGGACAAAACTTTTCCACAAGTAGATTCTTGGATCCATCCCAGGTAAAGCTAATGCGACCTCTCGTCATCTGGTGTTCTTCTCAGACGTCAGCGTGAGTGCGCCTTTGTGAAAAGTGCTTGAGGCCATCTTGACCTTCAGATTCAGGACATCCTGTGAAATCAAGATTGTCTCTTTTCTATTGCAGTAGGATTATGATTGTGTACCATGGTTCTTAATTTACTTGTAATTAAAACCTTAGGTTTCTGTATATGTGTCCTAGGTTGATTAACCTAGTGATGTGTTAGTTTAACACATCCGTTTTTGTACATATTCGAGTCAGTTTTCATTAGTTTTGTATATATTTTGAGTTGATTTTAGTCCCTTTTTACATTTTAGTGTTTTTGTGCAGGAATGTGTCCCGGAGGAGCGGAAATGAAGGCAAACGGGCGTCGGAATCAAGAGCGGGTGAACAAGCGAAGAAAATCAAGAGATTTTGACCTAGGCGGTACGCCTATCGAGGTCTCTTGGTCCCAGGCGATGCGCGCGGCATCATCAGCCGCCAATCATCCAAATAATCCGCGCGTAACGCCTGACCTTCTGCATCCACGTCAGGCGTTACGCCCCAGATGATTTTTGAGCCTAAAACCCTAATTTCAAGCCCTCTATAAATGGATCGCATTCCAGCCGTTTTATGGGTCTTCTTTTGCGTCTTTGGAACCCTAATTGAGCCTAGGAGCTGCTGGAGCTTAACAATGGAGTTTGGGGCTTGATTAGGGCTTGTTGGAGAAGAGAAGAAGGACCATTTTAAGTATTTTCCCTTTCTTTTCTTAGTTTCTTAGTTTAATCAGTAGTTAACATGTATTTAAACTATTATCAGACCTGCTTTGTTACTGTTGAGATGATTATTGGCTAGATCTATGGTTGTATCTAGGTTTTGGATGATAAAGTTGTGAACTTTGTTGATTTTGGACTTGATTTATGCTCATGGATGATATATGCTTTGTAATCAGCTGTAAAGTTTGGAACTTTGATGATATTTGCATGTGTTGAATGATTATATTTGGTGTATGTTTGATCCACATGTGTTTAGGAAGGTCTTTCCACACATAGATGCATGTTAGGCCTATTACTTCATGTTTTAGGTTAGTTTATGGGTTGTTGATCACAGTCCATAGGATTAGACTTCATCAAGTATGGTTATTTGCACGTGTGACCTAGCCTAGAAATCCGGGAGGTGATAGGTTAGATGGTTGGTCTCTGACACTTGGGATATTTGAGTTAAACGACCCGGGAGGGCGTTGTCTTAGATCTACTTAGTGTTAGTGTCAATCCATGTCAAAGTTGCCAACTTTATAGCTCTCTAGTGTCTTAGGATACAAACGGGTGGAGAAATCCGGGAGGTGATTCACCCGTTTGAGTGCAAATGCATATCTGGAAAATCCGGAAGGTGACCCGATAGACTAGTGCATACATTACAGCCTTAGGATTCCCATTTGAGTTGCCTGGTATCTGATCTGGGTCCCACTAGGTATTCCTTAGTCTGTTCCTTAAGATCCTAGTCTTCATCCTTCATAGATCAGTCTAAGTCAGCATCTGTCATACTTTTGAATCCCAGCCTAGATACACCAGTTTTCCTTACTGCAGTTAGATTCCAGTTTCATTATCAGTTTAGTTTGTTGTTTTTAGTGTAGTTGTTTGTATTAGTTTCCTTAGTCAGTTTCAGTCTGATTAGGTTATCAGTTGCACCAAACCCCCCTTTTTCTCTTTTATTTTATTTTGTTCACAGCCTAGGTTAGTTTTGTCAGACTAGTGTCCTTAGGGTTCGATATCCGGTCTTCCACAAGCTATACTGTCATCGATAGGTACACTTGCCTACGTAGCGGTCTAGTTTAGGATTTTCGATTATTACTAGGTGTTTAGGTCAAAGTCTAGGTCTAGGGCTAGTTAGAGTGTCTTTAGCATAGGTTAATTAGCTTTAATGTGGTCTTGTTTTTAGGGTACGGACCGCTCGCATCAAGTTTTTGGCGCCGTTGCCGGGGACACTAGGCAATAGCGAAACTAGCTTTGATTGTGTCTGTGTTTCTCTTTGTTTTATTTTTATTTTTATTTGTGAGTCTTTTGTAGTGAGTCTTGTGAGTCTAGGTTGTATTTTTAGGTTTCAGGTCTTGTTTCTAAGTTCAGTGCTTCATGTATGTGTATAGATCTAGAGAGGATCTGAATGCATGGTTTAGATATGCCAGGGGAAAAAGAGATAGAGAAATCCAAGATATCATTAAGTGCATAACAGCATCCCGTGTGAAAAATCAGGGACGATTTACATACGACCAGGATGGTAACTACTTGGGATTTCAATTTCAGCATGATGATGAAGAAAAGGAGGAGGAAGGTGAAGTTGATTTGGAAGATGAAGTCACTGAAGAACAATCTTGGGAAGATGAGTTTGGTGAGGAGCTGCTTGATATACCATCTGTTGTAGTGGAGGATTTGCATTTTGACCCACTTGGTGATCTACAGATGTTAGAGAAATTGTTAAATGGAGAACTAAGTGTGGGTATCCAGGTGGAAGCTCAAGAGTTTGTTGAGGAGACCATAGAGATGGAAGTTGAGCTACCTATGATCGAAGGAGAAGTGTTAGTGGAAGAGGTAGAGCGCCAGAGCCGGCCCGTAGGGAAGATAGAGGATGGAACTCCACTGAAATTCACATAACCTCGGGAGAAGGCAACAAAAAGGAAGGTAGTGGATCCAAACCGACTGAAGAAAGGAGAACCAAGCCAGCAAGGTTTGTGCACAGCCATTCTCCTCATTACTTGTCACGCATTAGGTTTGGTCCAGGGAAATTCAAATATTGGTGGCCTGACCCGTTCACAAGATGTGAGATGTTCCTTCGTTCCATTCGTTTGGTTTTCATAGATAATCATGAGCAAAAGGAATTGAACGGGTTGGACAGAGGATGGATTAAGGAGAAGCCTCCTGACTAAGGTTATCTTAGGGATTCGGGCTTCGGCCCAACTTGTATATAGTGTACATAGTTTTAGTTTAAGTATATCGATTTATGGGTGATTGGTGATGTATTTGTGCGTGCACGACTATATTGGATTCAAGTGTGGGTATGGCATCATGCATGTTCGATACTTCCATTTCGGACAGTTGATTGAAACTCATTGCTTATAATTCAATTACATTTTACATCATTAGTCACTTAACTTGATTTTTCTTTATTACTTTTAGGTTAATTTTAGTTCTTAATTTTGTAGGGGTTTAATTGCTTTGATTTCTATGTTGATTTTGTTTTCGATAGCATTAATGAATTTAGTTTTATTTTATTTTGCTAGTTTAAATTAGATTACTTAGAAAGTTAATTAAATTAATTGCCTAGCTTAATTTTGTTTTACTAGATTTAATTTTAGTTAAATTTAATTTTAATTAATTTTGCCTAGTTCAGATTAGTTATAATTTAGGTTAATTATGTTTAAGTTTATTCTAAGCTATTAGGAATTAATTAGTTTTAAGTAATTAAACTTTTATAATTTTCTTTTATTTACTTAAAAAAAAAAAACACCGTCCATTAATGTATGTATATAGTATATTAAAAATAATAATAAAATGTATGTTTGTAAAATTTGTAAAACAAATTTGTATAAGTTTAATAATTAATAACAATTAAATATATATTATTTTGTATGTAGATGTAATTGTATATGTATATGTTTTGTAACATAAGTGTAAAATATGTAAGATGATGTATGTATGTAGCTTATGTATATTAATGTAAATGTAAATGTAAATTAAAATAGATAATAATATTGTGTATTTTAAATAAAACTCTTGTAAAAATACATTGTATTTTTAAATAATAAATTCCTTAAGTATATGAATAAAATAAAATTGTATATTATAAAAAATAATATTATTCAAAAATAAAATTAATAAAAACAATTGTATTGTGAACTATAAATTTAGTATGTATTTTAGAAGTAAATAAGTTATATGTATGTATCATATTGTAACCTAACAAATAAATTTGTAACCTTGTACTATTACTTATATTAAATTAATAAATACTGTATGTACAATAATATAATAAATATGTATAACATATATGTATAATACTTTTAACATAAATAAAATTTATACTTGTAGAAAATAATTAAACACAAATTGTATGTAAAATATGTATGTATAATTTTTGTAACTTATTAAATAAATTGTATACTAAAATAAAAGTTGTATATTTATATCAAATGTTGTTTGTAATATTTTGTTGTTGTTATTGTTGTATGATTGTTTCAAATTGTATATTATTGTTTATGTTGTAACTTTGTTCTAATGTTGTTTGTATTATTGTAATTCATTTTTTTTGTTGTATTAACAATTATATATGAGTTGTGATTGTATATAGAAAGGTGCGCGGCTTCACTCACGACATGAATGCAAATTATCAGGGAGTCCGCCTCTTTACCTTGTTCTATTCTAGTTTTTATTATCTTTCGCCAGTTCTAAATCCACATTGAGGACAATGTGTTGTTCTAAGTGTGGGTATGACAGGCTGGCGCCTTTTAATTTTAATTTTAATTTTAAATTTTGTAAATTAGGTCGTTGTATAGTTGAAGTCAAATTTTGAATAAAATTTTTGAAATTTTTGTAAAAAAATAAAAACTTGTAATTAAATAACTCAATTTGTAAATATTTTAAGTTAAAAACACAAAAAAAAAATTGAAAAAAATTCACAAAAAGATTTTTCTTTCAATTGAGTCAGTTGTAAATATTTAATCAAGTCAGTTATTGAGTCTTTTCTTTTTCAGTTAATCTAGTTGGTTTGTTTGAGATCTTAATTTGCAGTCTGGTTTTAACCATTCGTACTCAATTACATTCGGGTGGCGACTACTTAGACTATTTCAGTTCCAAACGACCGGCTGTGATTATCTTATTTTTGGATCAGACTCACTCGTGCTGATATTGCGTGATCAGCTAAGTCTTTTCCATTTTTACCTTATTTTTGTTTTTCTGTAAATATTCGTTTGTTTATTTATTTATTTTGCATTCTCTGATTGAGTCTAGAGTTTTAGGATGTATATAGCTAGAATCTTGAAAAATGTCCTTGTTCTGGCTTGCATTTTATAAATGGAAGATGATCGGACTATGATTAGGGCTTAGGTTTTATAGGCTAACTTGTGTATTGATTTGGGATTTGTTGGTAGGCCCAGCCGATAGAAAGTTCCTTAGGATTTGATAGAATAAACTTAAATTCAGGATTCTTGTGGGTTTAAGACTTGGAAAATTCGGGAAATCTGAAACTAAGTAATAGTGAATAAAGGAACCTCTGTAAACTAACAACCTAGATTTCTTAAAATTTAAACCTGGCACATATGTTCTCTTTTTATGAAAATAAATCCGAGACTTATGGCGCCCGCTAAATAAAAGAAATTCCACAATCCACTAAGTGAGCTGAGCCTGTGCAAATAAAAGAAAGAGAGAATAAGAGCTAAAAAGCAGTTGTCATACCCCGGCTCATAACCGAGTGAAACAGTGCTGTAATACGCTCAAGTGAGGTAAAAGAAAAAATAAAAATGAGAGAATAAAAAGGCAAAATGCTCACACATTCATCCATCTCCATCATTAGGTTAAAATTTTAACTTTATCTAGGTAGTTTGCATACAGAGGTAGGTTTAAGTCTTTTGATTTAATCCTGTGCCTTGAAAGCTGTTGTTTAGGATTAAGATAACTCGTTTTGACCAAGGGATGGGATCCATAAGACGAATGATTTGACTTGAACATAAATAAATCATGATTAGGGAACTTGAAATTGGTGTTTGGGTTTAGATTGGACCATTATACCAATAATCATGGTTAATACCCAAGGATTTAAGATTGCTAAATCGTTGCATATTAAAAACCAAGCCCTGATCTATGATTCCATTTTGTTAGCTTTTTCGAGGACGAAAAAGGTTTAAGTGTGGGTATTTTTGATGTGTTAGTTTAACACATCCGTTTTTGTACATATTCGAGTCAGTTTTCATTAGTTTTGTATATATTTTGAGTTGATTTTAGTCCCTTTTTACATTTTAGTGTTTTTGTGCAGGAATGTGTCCCGGAGGAGCGGAAATGAAGGCAAACGGGCGTCGGAATCAAGAGCGGGTGAACAAGCGAAGAAAATCAAGAGATTTTGACCTAGGCGGTACGCCTATCGAGGTCACTTGGTCCCATGCGATGCGCGCGGCATCATCAGCCGCCAATCATCCAAATAATCCGCGCGTAACGCCTGACCTTCTGCATCCACGTCAGGCGTTACGCCCCAGATGATTTTTGGACCTAAAACCCTAATTTCAAGCCCTCTATAAATGGATCGTATTCCAGCCGTTTTATGGGTCTTCTTTTGCGTCTTTGGAACCCTAATTGAGCCTAGGAGCTGCTGGAGCTTAACAATGGAGTTTGGGGCTTGATTAGGGCTTGTTGGAGAAGAGAAGAAGGACCATTTTGAGTATTTTCCCTTTCTTTTCTTAGTTTCTTAGTTTAATCAGTAGTTAACATGTATTTAAACTATTATCAGACCTGCTTTGTTACTGTTGAGATGATTATTGGCTAGATCTATGGTTGTATCTAGGTTTTGGATGATAAAGTTGTGAACTTTGTTGATTTTGGACTTGATTTATGCTCATGGATGATATATGCTTTGTAATCAGCTGTAAAGTTTGGAACTTTGATGATATTTGCATGTGTTGAATGATTATATTTGGTGTATGTTTGATCCACATGTGTTTAGGAAGGTCTTTCCACACATAGATGCATGTTAGGCCTATTACTTTGTGTTTTAGGTTAGTTTATGGGTTGTTGATCACAGTCCATAGGATTAGACTTCATCAAGTATGGTTATTTGCACGTGTGACCTAGCCTAGAAATCCGGGAGGTGATAGGTTAGATGGTTGGTCTCTGACACTTGGGATATTTGAGTTAAACGACCCGGGAGGGCGTTGTCTTAGATCTACTTAGTGTTAGTGTCAATCCATGTCAAAGTTGCCAACTTTATAGCTTTCTAGTGTCTTAGGATACAAACGGGTGGAGAAATCCGGGAGGTGATTCACCCGTTTGAGTGCAAATGCATATCGGGAAAATCCGGAAGGTGACCCGATATACTAGTGCATACATTACAGCCTTAGGATTCCCATTTGAGTTGCCTGGTATCTGATCTGGGTCCCATTAGGTATTCCTTAGTCTGTTCCTTAAGATCCTAGTCTTCATCCTTCATAGATCAGTCCAAGTCAGCATCTGTCATACTTTTGAATCCCAGCCTAGATACACCAGTTTTCCTTACTGCAGTTAGATTCCAGTTTCATTATCAGTTTAGTTTGTTGTTTTTAGTGTAGTTGTTTGTATTAGTTTCCTTAGTCAGTTTCAGTCTGATTAGGTTATCAGTTGCACCAAACCCCCCCTTTTTCTCTTTTATTTTATTTTGTTCACAGTCTAGGTTAGTTTTGTCAGACTAGTGTCCTTAGGGTTCGATATCCGGTCTTCCACAAGCTATACTGTCACCGATAGGTACACTTGCCTACGTAGCGGTCTAGTTTAGGATTTTCGATTATTACTAGGTGTTTAGGTCAAAGTCTAGGTCTAGGGCTAGTTAGAGTGTCTTTAGCATAGGTTAATTAGCTTTAATGTGGTCTTGTTTTTAGGGTACGGACCGCTCGCATCAAGTTTTTGGCGCCGTTGCCGGGGACACTAGGCAATAGCGAAACTAGCTTTGATTGTGTCTGTGTTTCTCTTTGTTTTATTTTTATTTTTATTTGTGAGTCTTTTGTAGTGAGTCTTGTGAGTCTAGGTTGTATTTTTAGGTTTCAGGTCTTGTTTCTAAGTTCAGTGCTTCATGTATGTGTATAGATCTAGAGAGGATCTGAATGCATGGTTTAGATATGCCAGGGGAAAAAGAGATAGAGAAATCCAAGATATCATTAAGTGCATAACAGCATCCCGTGTGAAAAATCAGGGACGATTTACATACGACCAGGATGGTAACTACTTGGGATTTCAATTTCAGCATGATGATGAAGAAAAGGAGGAGGAAGGTGAAGTTGATTTGGAAGATGAAGTCACTGAAGAACAATCTTGGGAAGATGAGTTTGGTGAGGAGCTGCTTGATATACCATCTGTTGTAGTGGAGGATTTGCATTTTGACCCACTTGGTGATCTACAGATGTTAGAGAAATTGTTAAATGGAGAACTAAGTGTGGGTATCCAGGTGGAAGCTCAAGAGTTTGTTGAGGAGACCATAGAGATGGAAGTTGAGCTACCTATGATCGAAGGAGAAGTGTTAGTGGAAGAGGTAGAGCGCCAGAGCCGGCCCGTAGGGAAGATAGAGGATGGAACTCCACTGAAATTCACAGAACCTCGGGAGAAGGCAACAAAAAGGAAGGTAGTGGATCCAAACCGACTGAAGAAAAGGAGAACCAAGCCAGCAAGGTTTGTGCACAGCCATTCTCCTCATTACTTGTCACGCATTAGGTTTGGTCCAGGGAAATTCAAATATTGGTGGCCTGACCCGTTCACAAGATGTGAGATGTTCCTTCGTTCCATTCGTTTGGTTTTCATAGATAATCATGAGCAAAAGGAATTGAACGGGTTGGACAGAGGATGGATTAAGGAGAAGCCTCCTGACTAAGGTTATCTTAGGGATTCGGGCTTCGGCCCAACTTGTATATAGTGTACATAGTTTTAGTTTAAGTATATCGATTTATGGCTGATTGGTGATGTATTTGTGCGTGCACGACTATATTGGATTCAAGTGTGGGTATGACATCATGCATGTTCGATACTTCCATTTCGGACTGTTGATTGAAACTCATTGCTTATAATTCAATTACATTTTACATCATTAGTCACTTAACTTGATTTTTCTTTATTACTTTTAGGTTAATTTTAGTTCTTAATTTTGTAGGGGTTTAATTGCTTTGATTTCTATGTTGATTTTGTTTTCGATAGCATTAATGAATTTAGTTTTATTTTATTTTGCTAGTTTAAATTAGATTACTTAGAAAGTTAATTAAATTAATTGCCTAGCTTAATTTTGTTTTACTAGATTTAATTTTAGTTAAATTTAATTTTAATTAATTTTGCCTAGTTCAGATTAGTTATAATTTAGGTTAATTATGTTTAAGTTTATTCTAAGCTATTAGGAATTAATTAGTTTTAAGTAATTAAACTTTTATAATTTTCTTTTATTTACTTAAAAAAAAAAACACCGTCCATTAATGTATGTATATAGTATATTAAAAATAATAATAAAATGTATGTTTGTAAAATTTGTAAAACAAATTTGTATAAGTTTAATAATTAATAACAATTAAATATATATTATTTTGTATGTAGATGTAATTGTATATGTATATGTTTTGTAACATAAGTGTAAAATATGTAAGATGATGTATGTATGTAGCTTATGTATATTAATGTAAATGTAAATGTAAATTAAAATAGATAATAATATTGTGTATTTTAAATAAAACTCTTGTAAAAATACATTGTATTTTTAAATAATAAATTCCTTAAGTATATAAAATAAATAAAATTGTATATTATAAAAATAATATTATTCAAAAATAAAATTAATAAAAACAATTGTATTGTGAACTATAAATTTAGTATGTATTTTAGAAGTAAATAAGTTATATGTATGTATCATATTGTAACCTAACAAATAAATTTGTAACCTTGTACTATTACTTATATTAAATTAATAAATACTGTATGTACAATAATATAATAAATATGTATAACATATATGTATAATACTTTTAACATAAATAAAATTTATACTTGTAGAAAATAATTAAACACAAATTGTATGTAAAATATGTATGTATAATTTTTGTAACTTATTAAATAAATTGTATACTAAAATAAAAGTTGTATATTTATATCAAATGTTGTTTGTAATATTTTGTTGTTGTTATTGTTGTATGATTGTTTCAAATTGTATATTATTGTTTATGTTGTAACTTTGTTCTAATGTTGTTTGTATTATTGTAATTCATTTTTTTGTTGTATTAACAATTATATATGAGTTGTGATTGTATATAGAAAGGTGCGCGGCTTCACTCACGACATGAATGCAAATTATCAGGGAGTCCGCCTCTTTACCTTGTTCTATTCTAGTTTTTATTATCTTTCGCCAGTTCTAAATCCACATTGAGGACAATGTGTTGTTCTAAGTGTGGGTATGACAGGCTGGCGCCTTTTAATTTTAATTTTAATTTTAAATTTTGTAAATTAGGTCGTTGTATAGTTGAAGTCAAATTTTGAATAAAATTTTTGAAATTTTTGTAAAAAAATAAAAACTTGTAATTAAATAACTCAATTTGTAAATATTTTAAGTTAAAAACACAAAAAAAAAAATTGAAAAAAATTCACAAAAAGATTTTTCTTTCAATTGAGTCAGTTGTAAATATTTAATCAAGTCAGTTATTGAGTCTTTTCTTTTTCAGTTAATCTAGTTGGTTTGTTTGAGATCTTAATTTGCAGTCTGGTTTTAACCATTCGTACTCAATTACATTCGGGTGGCGACTACTTAGACTATTTCAGTTCCAAACGACCGGCTGTGATTATCTTATTTTTGGATCAGACTCACTCGTGCTGATATTGCGTGATCAGCTAAGTCTTTTCCATTTTTACCTTATTTTTGTTTTTCTGTAAATATTCGTTTGTTTATTTATTTATTTTGCATTCTCTGATTGAGTCTAGAGTTTTAGGATGTATATAGCTAGAATCTTGAAAAATGTCCTTGTTCTGGCTTGCATTTTATAAATGGAAGATGATCGGACTATGATTAGGGCTTAGGTTTTATAGGCTAACTTGTGTATTGATTTGGGATTTGTTGGTAGGCCCAGCCGATAGAAAGTTCCTTAGGATTGATAGAATAAACTTAAATTCAGGATTCTTGTGGGTTTAAGACTTGGAAAATTCGGGAAATCTGAAACTAAGTAATAGTGAATAAAGGAACCTCTGTAAACTAACAACCTAGATTTCTTAAAATTTAAACCTGGCACATATGTTCTCTTTTTATGAAAATAAATCCGAGACTTATGGCGCCCGCTAAATAAAAGAAATTCCACAATCCACTAAGTGAGCTGAGCCTGTGCAAATAAAAGAAAGAGAGAATAAGAGCTAAAAAGCAGTTGTCATACCCCGGCTCATAACCGAGTGAAACAGTGCTGTAATACGCTCAAGTGAGGTAAAAGAAAAATAAAAATGAGAGAATAAAAAGGCAAAATGCTCACACATTCATCCATCTCCATCATTAGGTTAAAATTTTAACTTTATCTAGGTAGTTTGCATACAGAGGTAGGTTTAAGTCTTTTGATTTAATCCTGTGCCTTGAAAGCTGTTGTTTAGGATTAAGATAACTCGTTTTGACCAAGGGATGGGATCCATAAGACGAATGATTTGACTTGAACATAAATAAATCATGATTAGGGAACTTGAAATTGGTGTTTGGGTTTAGATTGGACCATTATACCAATAATCATGGTTAATACCCAAGGATTTAAGATTGCTAAATCGTTGCATATTAAAAACCAAGCCCTGATCTATGATTCCATTTTGTTAGCTTTTTCGAGGACGAAAAAGGTTTAAGTGTGGGTATTTTTGATGTGTTAGTTTAACACATCCGTTTTTGTACATATTCGAGTCAGTTTTCATTAGTTTTGTATATATTTTGAGTTGATTTTAGTCCCTTTTTACATTTTATTTTTGTGTTTTGTGCAGGAATGTGTCCCGGAGGAGCGGAAATGAAGGCAAACGGGCGTCGGAATCAAGAGCGGGTGAACAAGCGAAGAAAATCAAGAGATTTTGACCTAGGCGGTACGCCTATCGAGGTCTCTTGGTCCCAGGCGATGCGCGCGGCATCATCAGCCGCCAATCATCCAAATAATCCGCGCGTAACGCCTGACCTTCTGCATCCACGTCAGGCGTTACGCCCCAGATGATTTTGGAACCTAAACCCTAATTTCAAGCCCTCTATAAATGGATCGTATTCCAGCCGTTTTATGGGTCTTCTTTTGCGTCTTTGGAACCCTAATTGAGCCTAGGAGCTGCTGGAGCTTAACAATGGAGTTTGGGGCTTGATTAGGGCTTGTTGGAGAAGAGAAGAAGGACCATTTTGAGTATTTTCGCCTTTCTTTTTTAGTTTCTTAGTTTAATCAGTAGTTAAACATGTATTTAAACTATTTATCAGACCTGCTTTGTTACTGTTGAGATGATTATTGGCTAGATCTATGGTTTGTATCTAGGTTTTGGATGATAAAGTTTGAACTTTGTTGATTTTGGACTTGATTATGCTCATGGATGATTATATGCTTTGTAATCAGCTGTAAAGTTTGGAACTTTGATGATATTTGCATGTGTTGAATGATTTATTTTGGTGTATGTTTGATCCACATGTGTTTAGGAAGGTCTTTCCACACATAGATGCATGTTAGGTTAGCCTATTACTTTGTGTTTTAGGTTAGTTTATGGGTTGTTGATCACAGTCCATAGGATTAGACTTCATCAAGTATGGTTATTTGCACGTGTGACCTAGCCTAGAAATCCGGGAGGTGATAGGTTAGATGGTTGGTCTCTGACACTTGGGATATTTGAGTTAAACGACCCGGGAGGGCGTTGTCTTAGATCTACTTAGTGTTAGTGTCAATCCATGATCGGACTATGATTAGGGCTTAGGTTTTATAGGCTAACTTGTGTATGATTTGGGATTTGTTGGTAGGCCCAGCCGATAGAAAGTTCCTTAGGATTTGATAGAATAAACTTAAATTCAGGATTCTTGTGGGTTTAAGACTTGGAAAATTCGGGAAATCTGAACTAAGTAATAGTGAATAAAGGAACCTCTGTAAACTAACAACCTAGATTTCTTAAAATTTAAAACCTGGCACATATGTTCTCTTTTTATGAAATAAATCCGAGGACTTATGGCGCCCGCTAAATAAAAGAAATTCCACAATCCACTAAGTGAGCTGAGCCTGTGCAAATAAAGAAAAGAAAGAGAGAATAAGAGCTAAAAAGCAGTTGTCATACCCCGGCTCATAACCGAGTGAAACACAGTGCTGTAATACGCTCAAGTGAGGTAAAAGAAAAATAAAAATGAGAGAATAAAAAGGCAAAATGCTCACACATTCATCCATCTCCATCATTAGGTTAAAATTTTAACTTTATCTAGGTAGTGTTTGCATACAGAGGTAGGTTTAAGTCTTTTGATTTAATCCTGTGCCTTGAAAGCTGTTGTTTAGGATTAAGATAACGCGTTTGACCAAGGGATGGGATCCATAAGACGAATGAATGTTTGACTTGAACATAAATAAATCATGATTAGGGAACTTGAAATTGGTGTTTGGGTTTAGATTGGACCATTATACCAATAATCACGGTTAATACCCAAGGATTTAGATTGCTAAATCGTTGCATATTAAAAACCAAGCCCTGATCTATGATTCCATTTTGTTAGCTTTTCGAGGACGAAAAAAGGTTTTAAGTGTGGGTATTTTTGATGTGTTAGTTTAACACATCCGTTTTTTGTACATATTCGAGTCAGTTTTCATTAGTTTTGTATATATTTTGAGTTGATTTTAGTCCCTTTTTACATTTTAGTGTTTTTGTGCAGAATGTGTCCCGGAGGAGCGGAAATGAAGGCAAACGGGCGTCGGAATCAAGAGCGGGTGAACAAGCGAAGAAAATCAAGAGATTTTGACCTAGGCGGTACGCCTATCGAGGTCTCTTGGTCCCAGGGCGATGGCGCGCGGCATCATCAGCCGCCAATCATCCAAATAATCCGCGCGTAACGCCTGACCTTCTGCTCCACGTCAGGCGTTACGCCCAGATGATTTTTGGACCTAAAACCCTAAGTTCAGCCCTCTATAAATGGATCGTATTCCAGCCGTTAGGGTCTTCTTTTGCGTCTTTGGAACCCTAATTGAGCCTAGGAGCTGCTGGAGCTTAACAATGGAGTTTGGGGCTTGATTAGGGCTTGTTGGAGAAGAGAAGAAGGACCATTTGAGTATTTTCCCTCTTTTCTTAGTTTCTTAGTTTAATCAGTAGTTAACATGTATTTAAACTATTATCAGACCTGCTTTGTTAGTTGAGATGATTATTGGCTAGATCTATGGTTGTATCTAGGTTTTGGATGATAAAGTTGTGAACTTTGTTGATTTTGGACTTGATTTATGCTCATGGATGATATATGCTTTGTAATCAGCTGTAAAGTTTGGAACTTTGATGATATTTGCATGTGTTGAATGATTATATTTGGTGTATGTTTGATCCACATGTGTTTAGGAAGGTCTTTCCACACATAGATGCATGTTAGGCCTATTACTTTGTGTTTTAGGTTAGTTTATGGGTTGTTGATCACAGTCCATAGGATTAGACTTCATCAAGTATGGTTATTTGCACGTGTGACCTAGCCTAGAAATCCGGGAGGTGATAGGTTAGATGTTGGTCTCTGACACTTGGGATATTTGAGTTAAACGACCCGGGAGGGCGTTGTCTTAGATCTACTTAGTGTTAGTGTCAATCCATGTCAAAGTTGCCAACTTTATAGCTCTCTAGTGTCTTAGGATACAAACGGGTGGAGAAATCCGGGAGGTGATTCACCCGTTTGAGTGCAAATGCATATCGGGAAAATCCGGAAGGTGACCCGATATACTAGTGCATACATTACAGCCTTAGGATTCCCATTTGAGTTGCCTGGTATCTGATCTGGGTCCCATTAGGTATTCCTTAGTCTGTTCCTTAAGATCCTAGTCTTCATCCTTCATAGATCAGTCCAAGTCAGCATCTGTCATACTTTTGAATCCCAGCCTAGATACACCAGTTTTCCTTACTGCAGTTAGATTCCAGTTTCATTATCAGTTTAGTTTGTTGTTTTTAGTGTAGTTGTTAGTATTAGTTTCCTTAGTCAGTTTCAGTCTGATTAGGTTATCAGTTGCACCAAACCCCCCCTTTTTCTCTTTTATTTTATTTTGTTCACAGTCTAGGTTAGTTTTGTCAAACTAGTGTCCTTAGGGTTCGATATCCGGTCTTCCACAAGCTATACTGTCACCGATAGGTACACTTGCCTACGTAGCGGTCTAGTTTAGGATTTCCGATTATTAATAGGTGTTTAGGTCAAAGTCTAGGTCTAGGGCTAGTTAGAGTGTCTTTAGCATAGGTTAATTAGCTTTAATGTAGTCTTGTTTTTAGGGTACTGACCGCTCGCATCTCCTAGGTTCCCAATACTTACAGTATTGAGTATAATGATTCCATGTGTGAACTTCAACTAAAGAATACTGTAACACATATTCTAAGTTATGAAGTCCTAATGATAATGAATACCTGAATATGATAACATGATAAGGATTTCAGATCGAAGATTCTAAGAATACAGATCTTTGCCTCTAAATTCCTCTGATGAACATGATAAGGATTTCAGATCAAAGATACTAAGAATACAGATCTTTGCCTCTAAATTCCTCTGATGAACATGATAAGGATTTCAGATCAAAGATACTAAGAATACAGATCTTTGCCTCTGAATTCCTCTAATGAACATGATTGAGAATTTCAAATCAAGGATACTAAGAATACAGATCCTTGCCTCTGAAATCCTTTAATGAACATGATTGAGAATTTCAGATCAAGGATACTAAGAATACAGATCCTTGCCTCTGAAATCCTTTAATGAATATGTGCTGAGGAATTTTAGTTCGGATTCTAAAATTATAGAATTCCAATCCAAATTCCTTGACTCGATATCTAATCTTAGAAAAGTATCCCTAAGATCTTTCAAGCTTAATGTAGACTTAATGCTTACTTAAGTTTACTTAGATCCTAAGTATCCTCAAGCCTATAGCACTTAGTCCTATGGGGTAGCTTAGGTTATAGTCTAGGTCATTAATTATTGGGTTTTTCCTAGTTCTCTACAACCTTGGATCTGATATCAACCTGTCACACCCCAGCGCCGCGTGCGGAATCCACGGCGCGATGACGTATGAATGGTCGAATCATGCACAAGTATTGATTAAGAACAACCACAATGGATTACTAGATTTCATAGTGTTTAGACAATTGTTTAGTTACAGACAATCTATCTACCAAAAGAATGACAACTACAGACCCAAAATATAGTTTACAAAATAAGACTTCAAACAAGACAATTAAACAATCAGGATTTAGTGTGTTTCTAATCCATCCTAGCCTGTTTCTTCATCTTGTTCTATCTTAGAATGGTCTCCTTAGTTGTCCCTTAGAAAGCCTTAAACCTGATTACCTGAAACACGTGAAAAGTAACTGTCAACTACAAAAGTAGTTGGTGAGAACAATAGGTTTAACCTTTGTAAACATGAATTGGTAATGTAAGGCATATGAATAAAGCAACAAATGAATTTCATGGATGAGTTGCAACCCAAACTAACATCAAGTCTGTCAAACGTGTGCAAACAGTCAAAAGACTGTTCACTAGAAAAGCCAACATATAATCATGTCCCAAACTACGTTTGGAGTCAGAAAATATATTAGCAACTTTGATAAAACCATAATGTAACCAAATCTGCAGTTAGCTTACAAAACAAATTTAAAAGCTAACTCCAGACTTTGGTCTGTCCCAATGTGTCCGCTTTCCCTTGATGTGATCACCCAGTACTAACGCTAATGAATATGTAACTTGATGTGTTTATAAGTTTGTTCACAACAGTGGACACCATGCTTTTGAATTTTGCTTTAAACCATTGATTAATGCCTTATTTGATAACATGATTTGAAAACCTTGTTTGAATACCATGAATTGAATCCCTTGTTTGAACATCATCATGAAAACTATTGTTTGAAATACATTGTTTGAAACCTTGATTGAATACTAAGAGTAGTGTCCTTGTATAATAACAAGGTTTATACAATATTATTTTCAAAAACATGAGTTTATAGTAAAAGGGTTTATAAGTCACATTATTTAAAGTATTTGTCATTTCTAAAAACCTTTTGAATAAAACTGATATAAAACCGTTTAAATAACCTCTTTGAAACCTTTTTAATAGAAAGTGTTTATCAGTTGATGAAATCCATTAAAATAGTTGATGAATCTTTTGAATTTGTACAGGGAACCTGTAATGTTTGTAATGTAACATGCATCTTGTATATGAAATACGATTGTAAGTAGAGTATTTGATCACGTGTTCCACCCCAAGACAGTTGAAAAACAGTAAAAGAGTGGCTAATGTTCTCACCTATCTGCAGTAGACTCTGAACTACAACAAATAGCAAGTAGCAAACAGGACTTCTAACCGGTTCCTATATCATTGTAATCATACATAGAATATAAGATTTATGATATTGTATTCATTGATTGATTGACTTTTGTTATCATGATCTGATTAACCATTGTGTAACTTGCTTTTATGATTGAAAAATGTTACGCGAATCCGGATTTGAATACTTATGATCTCATTTAAGTTATCAAGAAAAGAATGACAATTCAGTTTAAGTTTTATGCCATTTGAAGTGTTTCGTTTTCAAGATATGTTGTAACCCGAATAAATTATCGTTGGGCCGATTTAATCAAAATGGGCCAAATGGTTGGGCCAAGAGCTATGAATGTGGGCCTTAGTCAATTGGGCCGAAGATCAAGCACCATGGATTGAATTTCTTGGCCCAAATCTTACAACTTGGGCCTAATGGTTTATACATGGGTCAATTAGTGTAATACATGGGCCAATTGGGTTAGACATGGGCCAATTGGGTTAGACATGGGCCAATTGGTGAAATGGGCTAGGCCGACAAGAAGATACGCCACACAAAAGAGTTTGGGCCTAAGTGCTTAATCAAACCACCACTCGGGCCACATGGCTGGTACAAGCCGGTTGCTATGTTGGGCCAGATGTTGGGCCAATCCACGTGAGGTGCGCCGAGAGTCGACCAGCGAACCTATGGGAAAGGTTCGTCCCTTGGTTCGCATGGTAGAAGGGTTCGTGGCTTCTGGTTCTAGGTTCGTCAACTGATGGGGGAAAAGGTTTGCCACTAGGGTTCGCTTAAGAACAATGGTTCGCCTGCATGGGAAGGTTCGCCTCCATGCGAAGGTTCGGCGAAGGAGGAGTGGTTCGGCTGGTCATGGAGGTTCGCCGGATGTATGAAGGTTCGGCCATCAACAGGGTTCGCCTGCCTAGAATGGTTCGTCACCTAGGGTTCGCTAGTCAAGCATGGTTCGTTGGATGAGGATGGTTCGGCTAGGATGCATGAGAAGGGTTCGCCACCTTTAGGCTGAAGGTTCGCCGAGCCATGTGATGCAACCCCCCGACGAACCTGTTATCATCTCCACCATCCGACACCGATCCTTTAATCCAACCATTTCCATGTCATGATTACTTGCAAACCCAAACTCGAAATGTTGTAGGTTCGATTGATAGGGCTTAGAACCGGCTAAGACTTAGGTTTAGACGAACACACATAGAAAACCCTATTTTCGTGATTCTTCATTCGATCATACCTCGTTTTTGGCTGGGTGAAAGCTCAGATCCGTGGTATCTTCTTGTAGAGGACGTCAAGGGCTACGCGTGGGCACCAAGAACACCCAAATCCATGGAGAAACGAAGGAGATACGAGGCTTGGAAGATTGAAGTTTTAGTGAGAGGGAGGGTTCGCGAGTTTAGTTCTAGAAAGAGGATGGGGCTGCAATAAATGAAAGAAATGAGGGGAATTAAGGGTTTTTATGCCCCGGGTGTTTCCCCGCGTGTTCGGTCTCACTCGGTGTCGGGTTCGCGTATTTTTACGTACGCGTCGTTTAAATTTATAAAGTATTATTTTGAATTGTTTTTGATGAGTTTCAAAATTGTAAAAATAATATATTTTAATTATTTTTACTCTTCGTTCGTTGTCGGATCGTTAAACAGATACAATTACGTGTATACCCGCAATCGCGTACGGTTTTTCGATCGTATTATTTATTTATTGTCGTTTAATCATAATTATAAGTTCAACATTCGTATTATTATAGATCGTCACCCATAATTATACTCAGTCTCGCTTACGTATAACGATTTTTGTTTAATTAATTCGTTTGTCATAGTATTCGTCTAAACACTACGCACTAACACTATCCCATTACACCGAACGCAGTATATATATAGGGCATACCCCAGAGTCCAGCTACCTGCCTTATCTGACGCCGTCCCACCACTGTTTCGATATAATACGATACTGTTCTTGCCTAGCGTAATTGACTGTAATTAAATAATATATACTTGTTCCTGATTTACTAAGATCCTATAACACACAAACACAAATTCTGAACATATGAATCACATTGACTGATTTGACATAAACACACATTGTTCTAACACTGTTTACGACTACCATGACTAAATGCACAAATGTTACAATCAAGTTTGAGGTTCTTGTGACGATCAAGGTTGACGTTCTAGTGACGATCAAGTTTGAGGTTCTTGTGACGATCAAGGTTGGCATTCTAGTGACGATCAAGTTTGACGTTCTTTTGACGATCAAGTTTGGACGATCAAGTTTTGACGATCAAGTTTTGACGATCAAGTTTTGAGGTGGTAAGGAGTGAGACGCTTAATTATCATCAACAACAATATCATATGTGGTCCGGTATGTGGTGGGATGTCGGCTGGGTCGGTTGTAGGCTGGCCCTATGTAAGCCCTATATATAAGCATACTTGGCTGGATATGATAGGTGTTGTTGGTGAGGTTAAGGTTGTCACTTTGGAAAGGTTTGTGAATTTCATTTTCAAATACTAAACTATATGAACTCACCAACCTAGTGTTGACTTTATGTTTACATGTCTTCTCAGGTGACGAACAGCCTTAGACATCAAGACACAGGACTTTAGCTAGTATGCCTTGTAATGGACCTAGCTGCTTTTGTGTGCATACCTTTTGTCTTCAACATGTGAATCACTTTTGCATATCTTGTATAAATACAAGATAGAAGAATATCATGATTCTTTTGATAGGTTTACTTTGTTAAATTATTGAATGACGTGATGTAATTTAACTTTGTAATCCTATATATCTACTTGTTAAATGAAAGTTAGTTTTATTCCTATATCATGTGCTATGTATACAATCTCATCACACCGATGCGATCGCGCCCAGGGACTATTCCGCCCGGCGGGAAAGTCGATCCAGCCCGCCGGCCCGGGGTGTGACAACTGAGGTCAAGCAACTTATGATTGATGAATTCTGTCCTCGCAATGAAATGAGGAAGTTTGAAGCTGAATTCTGGGAGCTCAAGCAAGAAAGTGGGGAGAACCTTGTTTATACAACCCGTTTTCATGAACTCAGTTTGCTTGTGCCACACTTGGTCACACCTTTGTCTCGGGCCATTGAAAACTATATTGGTGGCCTTCCTATGTAGATTCAAGATACTACTTTTGGTAGCAAACCTACCACACTTGAAGATGCAATCAGACTTGCTGCAACCGTAACGGACAATCATGTTAAGGCTGGCACTATAACAAGGAAGGGGGCCAAGAAGGTTGAATCCAAGTCAACCTCTAATGAACCTACAAAGGAGGTCAAAGTTGAAACCTCAAACACTTTAAAATTCAACCACCGAAAGCGAAAGGCCAAAAACTTTGCGGTGGTGACCCCTGCTGTACCCGTAAACCAACAAGCCCCAAAACCAAACACAAAACCATATGTGGGGGCAAACCCTCTTTGAAACACTTGTCGTTATCATCACCCATCAACCCAGCCTTGCAGAATTTGCACTAACTGTGGGATGTATGGCCATTTTGCTAACTACTGTCGAAATAGGTCACTTGTGCAGCAAGGTCAACAAATTCAACCGTTAAACCAACAACAAGCTGCACCTGTCAATACTGCCTTAGCCAAAGGAAGGGCTTGCTACGAATGTGGCGACCCTAATCATGTTAGAAACCAATGCCCAAGGCTTGCGGGCAATTATCAAAGGGTTGCACGAGCTAGAACATTTCAACTAAATGCCCAAGCAGCCCAAGCTAATCAGGATGTGGTAAATGGTACGTTTCTGATCAATAATTGTTATGCCTCTGTGTTATTTGATTCTGGTGCTGATAGAAGTTTTGTGTCATATGAATTTGAACCTTTACTTGGTAGAATAAGAACTAAACCAGATAGACCATTTAACGTGGAAGTGGCTGACGGTAACTCGATTGATATTGACTCTATTATTCTTGGATGTACTGTGAACCTTATGGATCACGTTTTCCCAATTGATCTTATACCTATGCCTCTTAGAAGCTTTGATGTTATCATAGGCATGGACTGGTTAGCCACTCATCGAGTTGAAATCATTTGTTTTGAATAGTTCATTCGTATTCCACTACCGTCGGGTGAAACTCTAAGAATCTTTGGTGAGACGCCTAGTAGTGGTCTTAAACTTATGTCTTGCACTAAGGCTCAAAAGTACCTACGTAAGAAATACATAGCCTTTCTTGCCCATATTGTGGAAAAGAAAGAAAAGGGTAAAAGTGTTGAAGATATTCCAATCATTCGCGACTATCCTGAAGTCTTTCCTGATGATCTGCCAGGAGTTCCACCAGTTCGACAAGTCGAGTTTCGTATTGATCTTGTGCCTGGTGCCAATCCAATTGTAAAATCCTCTTATCGTCTTGCACCTTCTGAAATGCAAGAACTAGCAAGCCAACTTCAAGAATTATCTGATAAAGGCTTCATTTGTCCAAGTCATTCATCTTGGGGTGCATCGGTTCTTTTTGTTAAAAATAAGGATGGGTCATTCCGAATGTGCATTGATTATCGCGAGCTCAACAAACTCACCATCAAGAATCGATATCCTTTGCCTCGTATCAATGACCTATCTGATCAACTTCAAGGATCAGTTTGGTTTTCTAAGATCGATCTTCGTTCTGGTTATCATCAGCTACGTATACATGAGGATGACATCCCTAAAATAGCCTTTCGAACTAGGTATGGTCACTATGAATTTTTGGTTTTGCCCTTTGGACTAACCAATGCACCTGCGGTTTTCATGGATCTAATGAACCGAGTGTGTAGACCATACTTGGACAAATTTGTGATTGTTTTTATAGATGATATTTTGATCTATTCCAAAAGCAAAGCGGACCACGAACAACACCTTAAGTTGGTTTTGGAGCTTTTAAGAAATGAACAACTGTATGCCAAATTCTCTAAATGTGAATTTTGGCTTAAGGAAGTTCAATTCTTAGGGCACATTGTCAACGAAAAGGGTAGTCATGTGGATCCGGCAAAGATTGAAGCCGTTAAAAATTTTAGTACACCAAAGACTCCAACTGAAATCCGATCATTCCTTGGACTCGCCGGTTATTATCGACGGTTCATCTCAAACTTCTCAAAGCTTGCTGTTCCACTCACTACCTAGACTCATAAGGACAAATCTTATGAATGGGGGCCAAAGCAAGAATAGGCATTCCAAGTGTTAAAGAAAAAGCTTTGTGATGCTCCTATCTTGACTCTTCCCGATGGTAATGATGATTTCGTGGTCTATTGTGACACGTCTAATCAAGGACTTGGTTGTGTTCTTATGCAACGGGGTAAGGTTATTGCCTACGCGTCAAGACAATTGAAGATTCATGAAAAGAACTATACAACACACGACCTTGAACTTGGTGCGGTCGTTTTTGCCTTAAAGATTTGGAGGCATTATCTCTATGGCACGAAATGTGTGGTCTTCACTAATCACAAAAGCCTTCAACACATTCTAAACCAAAAGGAACTCAACATGAGGCAACGACGTTGCGTTGAACTTCTTAACGATTATGATTGCGAAATTCGTTATCATCCCAGCAAAGCAAACGTTGTTGCCGATGCACTCAGTCGGAAAAGTCATATTCAAGTTCATAGCATTCGAATTCAAACCAATCTTCATAATGACATCTTTGCGGCTCAACAAACACCATTGACCCAAGGCAATTTGCATGATGAAATGTGTAACATTTGTACATTTGGTCAAAGTCAAACATGAACAGTAACAGTACAACGTGTAATCGTATTCAATGAGTCAATGTGAGTTGTATGAACATGCTTGTATGCCATAGGAATTACTGTAATTTAATAGTCAAGTATATCTATATTTAATTATACTCGGATACGCTAGGCAAAAACACTATTGTAATATATCGAAACGGTGGTGGGACGTCGGGGGATCTGGCAGGTAACCGGGTTCTCAGTAAGCCCTATACATAAACTATGTTCGGTGTATTGGGATAGTGTTAGTGCGTAGTGTTATGACGAATAATATGATAAATAAATCATTTAAACAAATCGTAATGCGTAAGCGAGACTCAGTATCATTATGGGTGACGATCCATAAAGATACTATTGTTAAACTTATCATTACGAATGAATGTCGATAAATACAAAAAACGACCAAAAACGTACATAATTTCGGGTATACACGTAATTACATTCGTTAACGGTCTGATAATCGACGAACTGTAAAAATAGAAAGATATTATATTTTTCGTTTTACAATTTTGAAACTCATCAAAAATAAACAAAGAAATCTAATTTACAACACTAATTATCTAATTACGTCGCGTTACGACGCGGACGTAAGAATACGCGAAACCGAAACCGAACGAGCCCGAACACGCGGGGAACCACACGAGGCTTAAAAGCCTTTAATTTCCTCTTTTTTCTTCATTAATGACAGCCCTCATACTTTTTCTCTCTAAGAATCTCGTTCATGTCTCTCTCTCTCTAGAAAACCAACACAAAATCGTCCATAACTTCTTCAAATCTTCACCAAATTGAGAAAACAAGATATCAAAACAATCCTCTCGACGAAAGGAAGCTATTGATACCAAGGATCGGCCATAACTCTATCTCAAACACCCGGAATCTTAGTGAGAAGGTTCGGATTTTTAGGGTTTTTACTATTCATCTTCTTCTTCATGTGAAACCGATTTTTAGTCACTTTAAACTCGAAGTCCATGCTCGAAATCACCATAGAACTTTTAGGACAAGCTTGGTTTATGGTTTGGAGGGCTGGGTCGAGCTAGTTCGACCGTGACAAGGGGTGTCAAGGGTGATATGACTGGGTCGATGGCTGCTCAGGGGACACTGGACTTCCATTGGACTTGGCAAGCTCGATGCTTCACTAGGCCACCTCAAACCACCAGGAACATCACGATTGAAGGCTTCCAAGTCAACTGGCTCAGAGTACCATCGATATTGTACATTCCCGACTCCAGACCATCGATTCTAGACACCATCGATACTGCCAGTATCGATGGGGATGCTGTGTAACCGGTTGTGCTTGGATCGAAGTTTACAACACCTATAACCTTCCTAAACATCTGGGATTGCCATGGATTGTTACTGACAAAAGATCCAAGGGATTTGTAGCAAGTTAGAGGTCGTGATGGACAAAATCGAAGGCTGCATATCGAATTTAAGACCCATCGATAGTATTAGTGTCGATGGGCACTGGTTTGGTGTTAGCCAAACTTCAATTCGTGATGAGCAGCCATGCGAGCCTCTAAGGCCGACTTAAATCACCTAGATCACTTGCATCATGGTCATCCGAGTAAGTTAGTGCCAAATTTTTAACGAAAGGGGTAGTATCGAAGGCTGCCATCGACATTAAAAACCCCATCGACAATGCTAGTGTCGATGGGCATCATTTTGAGTGTTAACCGAACCCTAGAATCGTTATGGGCAGCCATGAAAGCATTGAAACCAGCTTAAACTACTTAAGTCACTTATATAATGGTCCTCCAAGGATGATAGACTCGATAACCTGATCTTATGAACGTGGGTGTGACAATCCGACTTTTCACACTAACCTTGTTAACGGGAGTTGGTGCTATCACAGGCCCAACAAAAATTAAAGAAGGCCCGGTAAGGCCCAATGGAGTCTATGTAAGCCCAACAGAGCCAATGTAGGCCCAATAAGCCAAGAGAGGCCCATTAAGGCCCAATAAGTTTAAGTAAGGCCCAATGTAAACAGAGTAGGCCCAGAGAAGGCCAAGGTAGGCCCAGGAAGGCCAGTGAGGCCCAATTGTAATTAAGAAGCCCAACTGGACAAATCAAGTTCGAAACTAGTTCAGTTATTCCGATTTATGACAATTCGGGGTTTTGGTGAAACTTTGTAAACTAAATTGTTATGTAATTGATCAAATCAAGTTTAAGGAATTAGAAAGTGTTGAAATCAGTCTCAATACACTTTAATTTCAAAATTTAGATTTGTATTTAAGTTAAAAGTCTAAAAATTGACTTTAGAAGTCAAAATACAATTGGGATAAATATGATTTAATCGAATTTGGCATGAAACGGTTGAAATTGATTAAGTTAAACATTTCAATTAAGTGTAGTGATGATTATTAATATCAATCATGCGTTTTAAGACCCTACAACTTCGTATTAATCATGGATTAGAAACCAAAAGTTGTAACCGTAGCCTCACCTCTAGAATTAGTATAATTCGGTTATCATTCACACAATTGAAGCCTAAGAACTACTAATCGGCACTCTTAGAGGGATTATCACAAAGCAATTCAATCTGGGAAGCTCTGGCTAGAGGATTCGATCGTGAGGTGGCCGAAATCTAACATAGAAGCAAATCTATTTCAATTGGTTATCAAAACAAGTAAGTGTTTATTCCTAAACACTCTGAAATGGTCGAATAAGGATAACCACATCCTAATTTTATTTTCTAACATCGGATTAATCATGAACGAATTCTAGGGTTCATATGGAAGTCGGATTTGGGGGTTTTTAACCAAATGGGCTTTAAAATCGAATTAAACTATACAAATAGTTTCAGAAGGGTTCGATTTAACTAAACCATGTATTAATTTCATTAGGTTACAACGATTTGATGGATTTTAGTTCTAGGGTTCTTAATGAGAATCGGTTTTGGGGGTTTTGATTTTAAAGAGTTTAAAAATAAAATTAAATGGCATGGGTAGTTTCAGAAAGTCCCGATTTAGGTTAATGCTATGTAAATTTCATTAGGGAATTACGAATTATAAGATTTTGAATCTAGGGTTCTTAAGTTTAAAACGAATTGGGGTTTTCGATCAAAGTCGGATTATGAATCAAATTAAACTATATATATAGTTTCGGTTTAACCCAGTAATGATAAACCATATGGTGTTGATGATAATCGAATTCGAATCGGGGTCCAAATGGGGGCTAGTATGCTTCGGCTAAAGAGAAAGGGGGAAACCGGTTCGGTAGTGTTTAAAACAATTATTTTCTGATAACCATCGCGATACCCTAGCGGGCTTGACTGGTTAGTTGCGTGGGTGTGGGAGTTGAGGGTCGCGGGTTCGAGTCCCGGCCCAACCATTTTTGGATTTTAAACATTATTTTAGTATTTTGAGCATAACTCTTTCGTTTCAAGTCCGATTCAATCCGTTCAAGTTGCGTTGGAACCGTAACGAGAATACGAACGTGTTGAAATGATAAAATTCATATTTAATCCGAACACGAAATCGCGTATAATTACGATTATTTGAATAAAATCAAATATGATTTTATTTAAACGATTTCAATGACACACGTACTTTCGTATGCGCAATTTTAGCAAATCCAACATACGTGTGTTGACACGTATGTGATTTTAAGCACAAAACGATTATTCGAATAACACTAGGTTATTGTTTAAACACAGATTCTTCGTAGAAGGATTTCTTTCACGAGCTTTTAGTGTGTGATCATTCTGCTATCATCAAAGGTGCGTACACAGCCCCTTTCTTATTTTAAACTGTTTTGGGGGAGAAAACATGTGCAACAAACTATTTTTAGATACATATCACTTGCATGAGTTATCTGTTTACATTATGTGACAATATATCAACTTGAAAGTCCTTACACACCTCGAACCGTTTAGTTTGCTGTAATGCAAAGCGTGATAGTTGGAAATAGATCTATTAGGTTTGACAAACCTCACCTGGTAGATGGGATCTACGCAGGTGTTTGACTGACCAAACACATTTTTTTACTATTGTTGTGATAGACAATAGTGGCAAGGCGAAAACATGCTATAGCATGGCAATTAGTCAGCTTCGGTGTCGAACACGTATGTAAATAGTTTATATGACTAGCTATCATGACTGTGCATTTGTGATTATGTTATCTACAAACTTGTTATTCAAACTGCTGTTTTGAACACTATGATTACTTAAAACCTGTGTTATGCACCAACCTTTGTGTTGACTTGATTTGCATGTTTTCTCAGGACGCTAAGGCGCGCGTAACAGCTGGCATGGACTAGGAAGATAGAGTCTCATGCATTATAAACTTTGAACATTTGAATTTGAATATTTCAGTATTTTGATTTGTAATGTTTTACTTATCAACAGTTTATTGGTTTCGATTTGAAACGCTTCCGCAACTTTTTGTAAACTCTGATTATTATGTTTTAAAGACCAACGTATGTTTTGAAATTCATATAGAGGTCTTCGCTATGTCTAATGATCTGAGATCCTGGTTTGTCACGTTCCCAAACGGTATGATTCCGTTAGTTGAAATTTGGGGGTGTGACAGATTGGTATCAGAGCCATTGGTTATAGCGAACTAGGTTTGCATTTGTAGGCCTAGACTATGACTGTTAGACATTAGACACATCTGCTTATACGTATTGCTTAGAAATTACATATGACATTATGTAATTGACTTGCTTACGTATTCCATGGCACTGCACTTACATATGATATTATGTAACAGGCATGGCTTCATCATCAGTTCCTTATGTTATCATTGATGATTCCGAGGACGAGGAGCCGATAGTTCCGGCACCACCATCATCACCACCACCACCTATTCCATCACCTCCACCGTATGGGATGGATGACTCAGACCCAGACGAGGATCCAGACGAGTATCCAGAGGAGGATCCAGAGGAGGATCCAGATGAGGATCCAGTTGAGGACCCGGATGAGGATCCGGAGGAGGCACCATGGGTGAATACTCAGGGACTCTATGCTGCAGGACCATCTACACATCCACCACCCGCACTAGATGCTCCTGAGCCTAAGAGGCGAAGGACGGACGCGGAGGAGATCGCCAAGTTGCGCGAGGACTTGGATGAGACAGAAGACAAGCTTATACAGAGATCTCAGGAGTTATGGGATGCCATTGAGAGGCAGGATGAACTTGCCCATCTAGTTCATGACATGCGGGATGAGATGGTGAACATGATTGGTCGTCTAGAGGAGTCAGAGAACCGAGCCGAGATCTTGGAGGGCAGGATTGAAGCTTTGGAGGATTTAGTGGTAGTTGAGAATGAGGAACAGGATGAGGATGAGGATGAGGAGGAGGAACCAGCACCAGTTGCTGAGTCCGATCCTGAATCCACCGTTGAGGACGACTGATTATTTTTCTTTTACTTCTTGTTTTATTTAAACTTATTAGGAACGGGTTGTGTTCCTACATTAGTAGTTTGAAATTTTGTATTTCATTTCAAAAGTATTGTACTCAAAGAAAGTTTCTATTTATGGAAGAATTATTGTTTGTTTCCAACAACTGTGTTGATTATATTACATGTTGTGTTTGTTGTTTTACTTACACATGTTACATTGGATTTTGACTTCGTGCTAACACTTCTTATAAATAGGAAACTAATGGCTGAGGGAAACGTACATATGACTGTTGCTGAGCTCAACGAGCTAATTAACAACAGAGTCGCAGAGGCTATTGCACAGTATGCTCAGACACACAACACAGGGCCACAGGGTCCAGCTGGGGGATTGGTTAACCCACAAGTTTGCACGTTCAAGATGTTCTTGGACTGCAAACCTCACAATTTCAAAGGGTCGGAGGGAGCCATAGGACTTCTCCGATGGATTGAAAAAGCAGAGTCTGTGTTCGAGATGTGCAACTGCCCTGATGACAGCAAGGTGAAATTTGCTACTGGAACGTTGGAGGGTCCAGCACTGACTTGGTGGAACTCCAATGTTCAGACTCTGGGGTTGGGAGAAGCAAATGCATTGACCTGGAACAACTTCAAAACTTTACTACAAGAGGAGTATTGTCCTCGTAGTGAAATGCAGAAGTTGGAGGAAGAGTATTGGCACCTCAAGATGGAGGGGTCAAACATTGAGGAATACACGACCAGATCGCATGAACTGGCCAGACTGCTACCACACATGGCTACTCCAGTCAGTAAGTGGATCGAAAGGTACATTGGAGGACTAGTGCCTCAGATTCAAGGGTTGGTGACTTCAGCAAATCCCACCACTATCCAACAAGCTGTTCGTCTAGCACATCAGCTTACTGATCAGGCAGTGTTGCAAGGGACCCTGCCTAAGCGAACATCTGCTACCAAGGTAGGAGATCACAAGAGAAAGTGGGATAACAACTTCAAGGGTAACAACCAACAGCAGAATAGGAAGCAGGACTCAAACAAGTCCTATCATAATTCCAACAGTGGTCAGCAATCATCATCATCGGGGGGCTATATTGGTAAGCACCCCAAGTGCAACAGGTGTGGTTATCATCATGCGGGTAACCAGTGTGACAGAGCTAAGTGCCAGAGGTGTGGCAAGATTGGGCATGCGGCTAAGGATTGTCGCGGAGAGCTGCAGAACAACAATAACAACCATAATAACAATCAGAACAACGCACAGAAGGGTTGTTTCGAGTGCGGCAAGATGGGGCATTTCAAGAAAGATTGCCCACAACTTAAGAAAGGCGGGGACAACAATGGTAATGGTAATGGAGGTGGCAACGGTAATGGCAATGGCACCAACAACAACAACAACAATAACAACAACAACAACGGTGCTAGAGGCAGGGCGTTTGTGATCGGAGGACGTCAAGCGCGGGAGGATCCCAACATTGTTACGGGTACGTTCCTCTTAAATAATCACTATGCCTCTATGTTATTTGACACCGGTGCCGATCGGAGCTTTGTATCTAGTTCACTTGTTAAGTTGCTAAATGTTAGTCCCACTGCCTTAGATAGTCCTTATACTGTGGAATTAGCTGATGGTAAGTTGATTGTAGTAGAAAACATTTATAAGGGATGTATCCTTGATTTGATGGGTCAGACATTAGAGATTGATTTGATGCCTATTGCTTTAGGCAGTTTTGATGTAGTCATTGGCATGGACTGGTTGTCCAAGAACCAGGCTGAAATTGTATGCCATGAAAAGATTGTTCGCATACCTCTTCCGCAGGGAGAGACATTATATGTACAAGGCGAGAAGAGCAGTACGCCACTGCGTCTCATATCTTGTATAAAAGCACACAAGTGTCTGCGGAAAGGTCATACGGCAGTTATAGCACTTATAACTGAAAAGCCGGTAACTGAGAAGAAGATTGAAGATATACCAATAGTTTGTGAATTTCCAGAGGTGTTTCCAGAAGACTTGCCGGGATTACCGCCTATCCGACAGGTGGAATTCCGAATCGATCTTACACCAGACGCAGCACCGATAGCTAGGGCGCCTTATCGACTTGCACCGTCAGAAATGCAAGAGTTATCCACACAATTGCAAGAATTGTTGGATAAGGGTTTCATACGACCTAGTTTTTCACCGTGGGGAGCTCCAGTATTGTTTGTAAAGAAGAAGGACGGAACTTTTCGTATGTGTATCGATTACCGGGAATTGAATAAGGTTACTATCAAGAATCGGTATCCGTTACCCAGGATTGACGATCTGTTCGATCAGTTGCAAGGTTCGAGTTACTACTCGAAGATTGATCTCAGGTCGGGTTATCATCAACTAAGAGTCCAGGAGGAGGATATTCCGAAGACAGCATTCAGGACACGCTATGGCCATTATGAGTTCTTGGTCATGCCATTTGGGTTGACAAACGCTCCAGCTGTATTCATGGATCTCATGAATCGTGTTTGTAAACCTTATCTGGATAAGTTTGTCATTGTTTTCATTGATGACATTCTCATCTATTCAAAGTCTGAGGAGGAACATGCTGAACATCTTCGATTACTGCTAGAGTTATTGAAACAGGAACAACTGTACGCTAAGTTTTCGAAATGTGATTTCTGGATGTGAGAAGTACAGTTCTTGGGTCATATAGTTAATGAAAAGGGCATACATGTTGATCCAGCGAAAATTGAAGCGATTAAGAATTGGGAAGCGCCAAAGACCCCTACCGAGGTACGACAATTCCTTGGTTTGGCGGGTTATTATCGACGATTCATTGAGGGTTTCTCAAAGATCGCTCAACCACTTACAGCCCTTACGCACAAGGGAACAAAGTATAACTGGACTGATAAACAGGAAGCTGCATTCCAGTTATTGAAACAGAAACTCTGCAGTGCACCGATTCTGTCCTTACCGGAAGGAACGGAAGACTTTGCAGTGTATTGTGACGCATCTGGACAGGGTTTAGGATGTGTGTTGATGCAACGTGATAAAGTGATCGCTTATGCTTCCAGACAATTAAGAACACACGAAAAGAATTACACTACTCATGACTTGGAGTTAGGAGCAGTGGTTTTTGCTTTAAAGATTTGGAGGCATTATCTGTATGGAACTAAGTGTACTATTTACACTGATCATAAGAGTTTACAACATATCTTTGATCAGAAGGAACTCAATATGAGACAACGACGATGGGTTGAGTTGTTGAATGATTATGAGTGTGCGATTAAGTATCACCCGGGAAAGGCTAATGTCGTAGCCGATGCTTTGAGCAGAAAAGATACAACGGGAACAAGACGGGTTCGCGCACTAATGATGACGATACATACCGACTTACATGACAAGGTACACAGTGCTCAGATTGAGGCCTTGAAAACGGAAAACTTAGTACCGGAATCTTTACGAGGAATGGAAGAACAATTGAATGTTAAACCTGATGGAATTCGTTATTTCATTGATCGAATGTGGATACCTTTGTATGGAGGTTTAAGGGAACTCGTGATGGACGAAGCACACAAGTCTAGATATTCAGTCCATCCGGGATCAGACAAGATGTACCATGATTTGAAGGCACTGTATTGGTGGCCTCATATGAAAGCTGATATTGCTAAGTACGTTAGCAAATGTTTGACCTGTTCGAAAGTCAAAGTTGAATATCAGAAGCCATCTGGCTTACTGCAACAACCAGAGATACCGATGTGGAAGTGGGAACAGATTTCGATGGATTTCATTACTAAGTTACCCCGTACACCGACTGGTTGTGATACGATATGGGTAATTGTTGATCGATTAACGAAATCTGCACATTTCTTAGCAATCAAGGAAACTGATAAGATGGAGAAACTGACTCGTATTTACATTAAGGAAGTAGTAGCACGGCATGGTGTGCCAATTTCTATTATATCAGATCGGGATGCCCGGTTTACTTCCAATTTTTGGAAATCTCTTCATAAGTCATTGGGGACTCGCTTGGATATGAGTACCGCTTATCATCCACAGACCGACGGTCAAAGTGAACGAACGATTCAAACGCTCGAGGATATGTTACGAGCTTGTGTAATTGATTTTGGTGATAGCTGGGAGAATCATTTACCGTTGGTGGAATTCTCTTACAATAATAGTTATCATACAAGTATTCAAGCAGCACCGTTTGAAGCGTTGTATGGTCGCAAATGTCGTTCACCAGTTTGTTGGGCTGAGATTGGAGACAGTCAGATTACAGGTCCTGAACTGGTGCACGAGACAACAGAGAAGATAGTTCAAATCCGGAACCGTATGGCAGCGGCTCGGGATCGACAGAAGAGTTATGCAGACAAACGTCGCAAGCCGTTGGAATTTCAAGTAGGAGACCGAGTTCTTCTAAAAGTATCACCTTGGAAAGGTGTGATACGATTTGGCAAGCGCGGAAAGCTTAGTCCACGTTACGTAGGACCTTTTGAGATTCTGAAAAGGATTGGTCCGGTTGCGTACCAACTCAAACTACCGGATGAACTCAGTGGAGTTCATGATGTTTTTCACGTATCGAACTTGAAGAAATGTCTTTCTGACGAGACATTGATTGTACCGTTGGAAGAAATACAAGTAGATGAACAACTGCGATTCATTGAAGAACCAGCAGAGATCATGGACCGAGAGGTCAAACAACTGAAGCAAAGCAAGATTCCAATAGTCAAAGTCCGATGGAATTCAAGACGTGGTCCTGAATTCACATGGGAACGGGAAGATCAAATGATGAAGAAATATCCTCATCTATTCAAGACAGCTACTGCTAACACGGAGAGCGCACGTTAAATTTCGGGACGAAATTTCCTTCAACAAGGGGATGACGTGATGCTTTCACACATCAACACTGCAAATTTCAAACTGTAAGCACAAACGTTTTATTTATTCAATTGATTTTGTTACAAATATTTGTGCTACATTACATTTTATATGTTTTATGTGCTACATTTCATATGTTACATGTTATGGTAGTACATACACGATTGGTTACATACATTTTGCTATGTGCGGGGTTGCATAGTACATTACATTGGTTACATACACTTTGCTATGTGCGGGGTTGCATAGTACAAACAGTTTCAGACACTCACTATGTGTGAGGTTACACAACACAGTATGATCAAACACAAACAGTCACAGTTAGGTGAACTAACTAGTGTACACGCAAACAGTCACATTGAACGATCACAATTGAGTTGTGATGTTGCAAGCATTAGATTTTGTGTGTGAGTACACACAAACACACAGAATGATCAAATCACACTAACACGTACGATTTAAACTCGTAAGTAGTTTCCTAACTACTCTTAACACTTGTTAATTTTCGGGACGAAAATTCCTTCAACAAGGGGATGATGTGACAATCCGACTTTTCACACTAACCTTGTTAACGGGAGTTGGTGCTATCACAGGCCCAACAAAAATTAAAGAAGGCCCGGTAAGGCCCAATGGAGTCTATGTAAGCCCAACAGAGCCAATGTAGGCCCAATAAGCCAAGAGAGGCCCATTAAGGCCCAATAAGTTTAAGTAAGGCCCAATGTAAACAGAGTAGGCCCAGAGAAGGCCAAGGTAGGCCCAGGAAGGCCAGTGAGGCCCAATTGTAATTAAGAAGCCCAACTGGACAAATCAAGTTCGAAACTAGTTCAGTTATTCCGATTTATGACAATTCGGGGTTTTGGTGAAACTTTGTAAACTAAATTGTTATGTAATTGATCAAATCAAGTTTAAGGAATTAGAAAGTGTTGAAATCAGTCTCAATACACTTTAATTTCAAAATTTAGATTTGTATTTAAGTTAAAAGTCTAAAAATTGACTTTAGAAGTCAAAATACAATTGGGATAAATATGATTTAATCGAATTTGGCATGAAACGGTTGAAATTGATTAAGTTAAACATTTCAATTAAGTGTAGTGATGATTATTAATATCAATCATGCGTTTTAAGACCCTACAACTTCGTATTAATCATGGATTAGAAACCAAAAGTTGTAACCGTAGCCTCACCTCTAGAATTAGTATAATTCGGTTATCATTCACACAATTGAAGCCTAAGAACTACTAATCGGCACTCTTAGAGGGATTATCACAAGCAATTCAATCTGGGAAGCTCTGGCTAGAGGATTCGATCGTGAGGTGGCCGAAATCTAACATAGAAGCAAATCTATTTCAATTGGTTATCAAAACAAGTAAGTGGTTATTCCTAAACACTCTGAAATGGTCGAATAAGGATAACCACATCCTAATTTTATTTTCTAACATCGGATTAATCATGAACGAATTCTAGGGTTCATATGGAAGTCGGATTTGGGGGTTTTTAACCAAATGGGCTTTAAAATCGAATTAAACTATACAAATAGTTTCAGAAGGGTTCGATTTAACTAAACCATGTATTAATTTCATTAGGTTACAACGATTTGATGGATTTTAGTTCTAGGGTTCTTAATGAGAATCGGTTTTGGGGGTTTTGATTTTAAAGAGTTTAAAAATAAAATTAAATGGCATGGGTAGTTTCAGAAAGTCCCGATTTAGGTTAATGCTATGTAAATTCATTAGGGAATTACGAATTATAAGATTTTGAATCTAGGGTTCTTAAGTTTAAAACGAATTGGGGTTTTCGATCAAAGTCGGATTATGAATCAAATTAAACTATATATATAGTTTCGGTTTAACCCAGTAATGATAAACCATATGGTGTTGATGATAATCGAATTCGAATCGGGGTCCAAATGGGGGCTAGTATGCTTCGGCTAAAGAGAAAGGGGGAAACCGGTTCGGTAGTGTTTAAAACAATTATTTTCTGATAACCATCGCGATACCCTAGCGGGCTTGACTGGTTAGTTGCGTGGGTGTGGGAGTTGAGGGTCGCGGGTTCGAGTCCCGGCCCAACCATTTTTGGATTTTAAACATTATTTTAGTATTTTGAGCATAACTCTTTCGTTTCAAGTCCGATTCAATCCGTTCAAGTTGCGTTGGAACCGTAACGAGAATACGAACGTGTTGAAATGATAAAATTCATATTTAATCCGAACACGAAATCGCGTATAATTACGATTATTTGAATAAAATCAAATATGATTTTATTTAAACGATTTCAATGACACGCGTACTTTCGTATGCGCAATTTTAGCAAATCCAACATACGTGTGTTGACACGTATGTGATTTTAAGCACAAAACGATTATTCGAATAACACTAGGTTATTGTTTAAACACAGATTCTTCGTAGAAGGATTTCTTTCACGAGCTTTTAGTGTGTGATCATTCTGCTATCATCAAAGGTGCGTACACAGCCCCTTTCTTATTTTAAACTGTTTTGGGGGAGAAAACATGTGCAACAAACTATTTTTAGATACATATCACTTGCATGAGTTATCTGTTTACATTATGTGACAATATATCAACTTGAAAGTCCTTACACACCTCGAACCGTTTAGTTTGCTGTAATGCAAAGCGTGGTAGTTGGAAATAGATCTATTAGGTTTGACAAACCTCACCTGGTAGATGGGATCTACGCAGGTGTTTGACTGACCAAACACATTTTTTTACTATTGTTGTGATAGACAATAGTGGCAAGGCGAAAACATGCTATAGCATGGCAATTAGTCAGCTTCGGTGTCGAACACGTATGTAAATAGTTTATATGACTAGCTATCATGACTGTGCATTTGTGATTATGTTATCTACAAACTTGTTATTCAAACTGCTGTTTTGAACACTATGATTACTTAAAACCTGTGTTATGCACCAACCTTTGTGTTGACTTGATTTGCATGTTTTCTCAGGACGCTAAGGCGCGCGTAACAGCTGGCATGGACTAGGAAGATAGAGTCTCATGCATTATAAACTTTGAACATTTGAATTTGAATATTTCAGTATTTTGATTTGTAATGTTTTACTTATCAACAGTTTATTGGTTTCGATTTGAAACGCTTCCGCAACTTTTTGTAAACTCTGATTATTATGTTTTAAAGACCAACGTATGTTTTGAAATTCATATAGAGGTCTTCGCTATGTCTAATGATCTGAGATCCTGGTTTGTCACGTTCCCAAACGGTATGATTCCGTTAGTTGAAATTTGGGGGTGTGACAGTGGGAATCAAACACAATCACCCATCGATATTGATAGTGTCGATGGGTGAGTTGTGTGGATCGGCTAAGTCATTAATCCATGGATAAGGACCTTAAACACTTCATCAAACACTTGAGATGATCATAAACGTTTAACTCATTAACATTTCACGGAAATCATGTGAACAAGGGACAACAACTTCATAAACATATGTTACATTTATGCATGACAAACCCTATGCCTAATATAACATGACACATGTTTTCATAAGTCAACCATCATTTCAAGAGTTCAATCAAGTTTTCAAGCTAACACAACATACTTAAAACATAGAAACAAGTGAATTCCAACATGGTTCATAAACAAGTTAACACCATTCAGTCAAGGGATCAAAGTTTACAACATATCAATAAAATCTTATACTATATGTATGATTACAATGTTATAGGAATCATTAGAGGTCTTGTTGCTTGCTAATTGTACAGGATCTGAGTCTACTGCTGTCAGGTGAGAACATTAGCCCCTATTTTGCTGCTTTATAACTGTTTTGGGGTGAAACACGTGATCAATCATTTTCAAGGGTACAACTAGTCAATCACTGGTCATATGATGCTTTTACAAAGATCAATGGTTATTTCTTTAACCAATTGGACTTTACAAAGTGTTAAACTCTTTTATCAAATCTTCTACATGAACTGGTTTTATAAATTATTTCCCCCACATCTGTTTTATGAACTGTTAAACTCTTTGGAAAAGTATAAGTTTTATAAACCTTTAACTAGTAAAATTGGTGTTTTCAAAGAAATATTTTAAACTCTACCTTGTGTATAACAATGTACTTATCAAAGAGTATTTCAGAGGCAAAGATCTGTATTCCTAGTATCTTTGATCTGAAATTCTCATCAAGTTATTCAAAACAACGGTATTCAATCAATGTATTCAATCAATGGGGTTCAAGGCAAGGTAATCAATCACTGGTATTCAAAACAATGGTATTCAATCAAGATTTTTCATTAAATAGTCATGGATGGCCATTATTGTGAACAAGCTTATACACATCAAGACACAATCACTGGTTATTCTTATTCTCATTCTCATTCTCATTCTCAATCTATTAACGTTAGTACTGGGTGATCACAACAAGGGAAAGCGGTACACTATGGTTATGCCAAGGCTGTGGTAATTGTTCTAAATTTGTTTTAGGTAATAACTACAGATTGGAAGCATTACGGCAATATGGATTTGCTGCTAATTAAGTTTACTAGCATACGTCATATTGGCCGGGTTACGGCAACACGGATTTGTCTTCTGAGTAAACTCGTTAGTACAACTCGTGTTGGGCGCGCTTTATTGACTTCGGTTCTAACTCCAAATGTAATTTGGGACTTGATTTCTGCGTTGGTGTTATTAGTAGACTTTCATTGACTGTTTGCACACATTATTCTTACTTGAAGAAAGTTTGGGTCACAATTATCCATGACATACATATTTAATGCCTAATCACTGTTTATTCATGCTATTTACAAATTTTAAACCTATTGTTCTCACCAACTACTTTTGTAGTTGACAGTTACTTTTCACGTGTTTCAGGTAATCAGGGTTAGAGCATATCAAGGACAACTAAGGAGACCATATTAAGATAGAACAAGATGAAGAAACAAGCTAGGATGGATTATAAACTCACTTAATCCTTATTGTTTAATTGCCTTATCTGAGTCTTATTTTGTAAACATTATTTTTGGATCTGTAGTTGTCATTCTTTTGGTAGATAGTTAGAATGCTTGTAACTAAACATTGTCTAACCTTTTGAAACATAGTAATGCATTGTGGTTTTTCATCTTTCAATACTTGTGCATGATTCAACCATTCATACGTCACCACGCCGTGGATTCCGCACGTGGCGCAGGGGTGTGACAGGTTGGTATAAGAGCCAAGGTTGTAGAGAACTAGGAAAAACCCAATGGTTATTAATGACCTAGACTATAACCTAAGCTACCCCATAGGACTAAGTGCTATAGGCTTGAGGATACTTAGGTTCTAAGTAGACTTGAGTTAGCATTAAGTCTGTACTAAGCTTTGAAGGTCTTAGGGACAAATGTTTTCAAAGTTCAAGAAATCTAGGGCCGAGGTTCTGTGTTCGTAGAACCTGGACTAGATTTCTCATCATGTTATCAACAGGAAATTTCAGAGGCATGAATCTGTATTCTTAGTTTTCCTGATCTGAAATTCTCACGAATAGACAATCATTCATTGTATTCATAAGAACTTTAGGTAGCTAGATGATATCCAGCTTGCCTAGACAAAAGTTCTTGGTCATTGTACTCAACACAGTAAGTGTTAAGAAGCTAGAATGAATATTCCAGGACACATAGACATGAAAACTTAAGGTCTTGATTTCAAGTAAATCAAAACCACTGTTTTCTCCATCATAGACATATTCATAGAACAAGAGAACAATCATGAAACAACCATTGAACAATTGTGGGTTGGGATCCTAGCTTCAAATACAAGTGGCGACTTAACCATGGCATACTGAGGTAAGTGGTGGGACGTCGGTCGGGTTGGCGCAAGTTGGCTCGGAGTAAGCCCTATATATTAGCTTATTTCAGTATGGCAGGGGGAATTCAGCGTGACTATTTGAAGTGAAGATACGGGAGCAACCAGGATCACTAGAACATTATTCAATCATTATGTGAACAATCATTGTGTTAATCAATCATGGGTGAGACAAATCATTGTGTGAATCAATCATGTGAACAGGTTTTATGTGTAAACTTAAGTGATAACTTAAGTGATTACACACTTAGTACCTACTAACATAGGTTAACATGACAATTGTAGAACACACATGTCAACCTAGTTCTACAAGTTAACCCTGTTAGTACGTGCACACATAAGTACAGTCATAATACAATCATAATCACTGGAAGAATTGCATATTCATCATTACAATTGAATGATAATAATAGTAGTATGAAAATATCACTAACTTTATCTTGAAATTCAATTGTATGATTTCACGTTACTGACCCACTTGTGGCTTTCTCTTCGTAGAATGCCTCCTCGACGTAATCCTAATGGCGAGGGTTCAACAAGTGGTGAAGATGATGAAATCAACAAGATCGCCCGAGCTATCTCTCTTCATATGAAGGAGGTTATCCCGGGGATGGCTACTGACATCACCAACAACCTTTGGGGAAGTACTGGTGAAACAGCAACCAACAATTCTAACACCAGCCACACTGGAACTGCTACATTCACTTTCAAGCAGTTCAACGATGCTAAACCTCCCAAGTACTCTCGTACTGAAGGAGCTACAAGCCTACCGCAATGGCTTGAAAGCATCGAGGACATCCTCGACTTCACCGGATGTCCTGAAAATCTGAAGGTCAAGATGGCCTCATGCGCTTTCCACAAAGGCGCTCTGACTTGGTGGAATACCGAGAAGAACACCAGAGGCCGAGAAGTTGCTTTGGCCTTACCGTGGGAAGACTTCAAGAAATTGCTCGTGGAGCAATTTTGTCCTCGCCACGAACTGAAGAAACTAGAGGCCGAGATGTGGAGCTTGGCCCAAGACAGCGGGGAAAATGCTAAGTACACGACCCGTTTCCATGAGTTGTGTATTCTAGTACCACATCTGGTTACTCCTCTATCCCGAAAGATAGAGAAGTACATCGAGGGATTGCCCCTAGTCATCAGGGGAAACGTCATGGAAAGTAGCCCCTATACTCTGGAGGCGGCTATTCATCTGAGTGCCACTCTTACTGAAGAGTATGTCAAGGCTGGCCTACTCACTCGAAAGGGGTATTAGAGGCCTCAGACTGAAGAACACAAGAAACCTGAGCAACACCAACCCAAGAAGAAGAAGCAAAAGACAATCAAAAACTATGCAGCAGCAACTGTAGCTACTCCCATCACTGCTATGCCACAACCTGCTGCGGCCAGGAAACCCTACACTGGCCCGCGTCCACTTTGCACCAAGTGTCAATATCATCATCTTCCTACACTTCCATGCTGGAAATGTCTCAAGTGTGGAAGATTTGGACACTTAGCAGCAACGTGTCGTTCCACTCATCTTGCTGCTGCCACTGCTACCACTGTTCCTGCTACTACAGGTGGAAAAGCCTGTTATAACTGCGGAGCAGAAGGACACTTCAGGAATCAGTGTCCACGTCTTAACAACAACACTGCTACAACTGCCACTGCTCGTGCTTTTGTCCTTGGAGCTACCGAGGCACGAGAAGAACCGGCAGTCATCACAGGTACATTCCTCATCAACAACCACTATGTTTCAATCTTATATGATACTGGCGCGGAAAAAAGTTTTGTCTCTGCCTCTATTGTATCATTATTTGACATGCAACCATCAGTACTTACTACTCCATATACGGTAGAAGTAGCTGATGGTAAGCACATGCTCGTAAATTCTATACTTCGTGGTTGCAAACTCATGTTGAATGATCAATCGTTCACCATTGATCTCATTCCAATGACACTCGGAAGCTTTGAGGTTGTTATTGGAATGGATTGGTTATCAAAGTATAACATCGAAGTCGTCTGTTCGGAGAAATTGCTTCGAATTCCATTACCGTCCGGCAAAATGATGCGGGTATACGGCGGGAAGCCCTGCCGCGGATTGAAGATTGTGTCGTGCATCAAGGCGCGGAAGTACTTGCAGAAGAAATACTGTGCTTTCTTGGCACATGTAGTAGAGAAGAAACCGTAGAAGCAAACGGTTAAAGACGTACCAGTTATCAGAGACTACCCGGAAGTATTTCCAGAAGACTTGCCCGGACTACCACCAGTCCGACAAGTGGAGTTTAGAATCGATCTCGTCCCTGGAGCAAACCCAGTGGCGAAGTCACCTTATCTATTAGCAGCGTCTAAGATGCAGGAACTGTCTAGTCAACTTCAAGAACTTCTAGAAAAAGGATTCATTAGACCGAGCTTCTCACCATAGGGAGCCCCGGTTCTCTTTGTCAAGAAGAAAGACGGTTCGTTTCGTATGTGCATCGATTATCGTGAGTTGAACAAGTTAACAATCAAGAACAGATATCCTCTACCCAGGATCGATGATCAGTTTGATCAATTGCAGGGAGCAACTTGTTTCTCTAAGATTGACTTACAATCTGGGTATCATTAGTTGCGAGTAAATGATGTGGATATTCCCAAGACTGCGTTCAGGACTCGATATGGACACTACGAGTTCGTGGTTATGCCATTTGGTCGGACCAATGCCCCGGCAATGTTCATGGACTTGATGAATCGAGTTCTGCAGGCCTTAACTAGATCAGTTTGTTATTGTCCTCATTGACGATATACTGATCTATTCCAAGACTGAACGGGAACATGAGGATCATTTGAGGAAGATTCTAGAACTGCTAAGGACTGAACAACTTTATGCCAAATTCTCAAAATGTGAATTTTGGCTGAAAAAAGTTCAATTCTTAGGTCACGTTACCAACAAGGATGGGATACACGTAGATCCGGTTAAGATAGAAGCGATTAAGAACTGGACTACCCAATCCACTCCAACAGAAATCCATTCATTTCGGGGTCTGGCAGGCTATTATCGAAGGTTCATCTCGAACTTTTCAAAGATGGCTTTGCCACTTACCACTTTGACCAAGAAAAGTCAAGCGTTTATATGGGGACAAAGGCAAGAAGATGCATTTCGACTTCTTAAACAGGAGTTATGCAACTCCCCTATCCTTAGTCTCCCAGAAGGCAATGATGATTTCAATGTCTACTTTGATGTTTCAAACCTTGGTCTCGGTTGTGTACACATGCAATGAGACAAGGTCATTGCGTATACTTCAAGACAACTTAAGGTTCATGAGAAGAATTACACTACTCATGACCTTGAGTTAGGGGCTGTGGTCTTTGCACTGAAGATTTGGAGACACTACTTTTACGGTACCAAATGTTTCATATACACAGATGTGACACCCCTATCTCTTACACGTTTACACGTGACAAAATATGGTCCCAGTTAATTTTAATCACCAATTTGTATCAAAATTCTATACGGAAGCGTGAAATTTTAATCAAATAAGTTAAACACACTTAATTATTGTTTAAAACATTCAGATATCAACAAAACATAGTGTATTTAAGTTATAACCACCAAAAACCAACATAACGAGTGATTCTGCTCCAAAGCGTGCCCGATCTGATCGCCCGATGCATATCTATTTTTGACCTGTAAACATCACATATAAGCTCACAATTAGTTCATATGAACTAAGTAAGATCATTCACATATCATACTCCAATATGTATTTGCACATAACACACGATTATACATTAATTTCCCTAAAACGGGTCATTTTCACCATTATGATCATATGATCTAATCCAAATCTATATTCAGCACCTCTGGCTAATGTAAAACACCATAATTACCATATATACTCTATTGGCTCATTCAATTACCCACACTCTAGTGGTTTCGACAATTAGTCCCTGGATTAACCGGTTATTCATACTCTAGTGGTTTGACTTATTACAAATCAATCATTCGATTACCCACACTCTAGTGGTTTAATCTATTAAAAATCGACTCATTTGATTATCCACACTCTAGTGGTTTAATCTATTAAAAATCGACTCATTCGATTATCCACACTCAAGTGGTTTAATTTATCAATTCTGCCGACTCTCCCGGCTATCCACACACTTGTGGTATTATTACTCAACTACCGGCTCATCCGGTTATTTTAATGCAACTATATTGCATATATGTTTCATCTTGAAACTTAACACATTCAATTTAATGGATTTCTCATCCAATAGTTTCTATCACTTGTTTAAGCATTCTTCACATAATTCAACCACTCAAGTAGACTCTTTCTACTACATATATGTGATGTTTAGTAAATCGAAATACTTACCTTATTCAAGCTATTAGTCTGCACCTATGACTTCCTTTCCAGCTCTTTGACTTTTCTCTTGACTTTCACCACTAGTCCCTAGTTGCATTTTCACACATATACAACTATATTCAATACGCATAATACAATTTCACGTATAACACATTGATTCAAACTCATTTGAATCCCATTATTCATTATGTGGTGTTCATAAGTCAAGTTACCATTTTACCCATCTTGATTATGTCAAAATCATTGACTTTCAATTCTCAAGCATTTAATCAAACACTTAACATGCACCCATTAATTTAGCTAATCTTGGTAATATTAAAACACTAATCAACCTCCCTTTAAACTCCAGACTCACCAATTCATTACTTTTATACAAGATTAGTCAAAATTGATGCATATCGCATTCAAAACCACGATTCAACCATCCTACTAGTTAGCAAACACAATGATATGGATTTCATGATAACCGGACATTATAACGGCTCACAACAAAAATTTTACCGTTAAAATATAAAGTTCTTCGTATCTAATTATTCCTAGCCATCATCTAGGAAATAATCAATCACAATAATCATTATAATATGTTCAAAAACTAGATTTAATCCATACACTATCAAACCAGTAGGATAAAACGAATCGTTACCTTTTTTAATGGATTTCTGGTTGCAATACAACAATCCGAACTTGTAGAAACGATTCCTGGCTCAACCTGAACGTTTGGATGGCTTCAAAACTTGATTTTGATAGTAAAATCTCAATCAGAACATCTGTATGTGTGTTTGAGGTCGAAAGAAGTAATAAATAAAAATTCTGCTTGAATTCTGACATTTCAATCGTTTTTTTCAAACCGCCATAGGTCTCGCGCACCGCCTATCGCGGTCGTTTGGCTCCAGGCGTACCGCGCGGGGTCTCTGATTCTCAGATATTTTTGATCCCTTGCGTACCGCCTAGAGTGGCAATGCGGTCCTAGGCGTACCGCGCGGGTCCCCAAATTTTGATATTTTTGCATTTTTCTCCGTTTTACGATTCTGAACAATCTGGAACTTCGTTTCACACACTGTTTTCACTCATACTTACGATTCCCCTCCTTTCTGGGTTATATTAACACACATACACATGAATTTTTATTTATTAACTCACATGACCATAAAACCGGTCGTTACAACAGACCACAAGTGCCTACAACACATTCTCAATCAGAAAGAGCTCAACATGAGACAACGGCATTGGGTTGAGCTTCTAACTGATTACGACTGTGAGATTCATTACCATCCGGGTAAAGCCAATGTGGTGGTGGATGCTCTTAGTCGCAAGGGACCAATCAAACCGATAGGTGTTAGAGCCATGGAGATCAACACACAGCCGAATTTGAAAGACTTGATTCGTATTGCTCAAGAACAGGTGGTGATGAACAATCAGTTGAAACAGGAGTTAGACTGCGGAGTTGAAGGTAAATTGGAACCTCGATCAGATGGGGTTCTATACATTAACGGCCGCATGTGGATTCCAAAATCAGAAGAATTGCGCATTGTAGGATCAGATGTTCTCATTTGATCAATAGCAGCGGAATTCAACGATGAATTAGCTCAAATTAGCAAGAACAAAGTTAATCTAATAGAACAGTAAAGCACAGATGGTTATAGAAAGAGAATTCTGTAAAAGGAATAATTCATTCAATTCGTACTAACTTCGTTAAAGATACAATGTGTCAACTGCCCTAATATAGAAGCAGTGACGTCTGATGATGTCACAAGATGTTGACATCTAACAGACAAAAGATAACTACTGAAAATAACTAAACTACTGAGAATGTCTTCAACATCTGAAGACATCCTCTTACAACTACTGAAAAGATAAAACTACTGAAATAGCACTACAACTACTGAAGGCTGACTACAACAGCTGAAAGCTAACACTTCAGCTGTTGTGAACAACATCTGAAGACTTGCTCTTCAGAGCTTGTAACTCCTCAGATCTTCTCTTCAACAGTTGTTTGTCTTCAGCCGTTGTGCTCTTTTTCAGTTGTTGTGAGCCTGTGGGACTTAGAGGATTTTCTGATCAGGCTCATTGGTTCTTTTGGTCCAACAAACTCCCCCTGAACCAATGCAGCCAAAACCTCTAATTATTAGTTGTCCCACTTATTGTTGATTTTCCAGGCAGAAAGATGTGTCTTTTTCCTTAGAGATCAGCTTCTAAGATGACCAATTAAGTGTAGGCCTGGATGACAGCAGCTACAGAAGATCTAACAGTTGAAGAATGAGAGAGAACTCCAATTGGGGAATGGACTAAGAGTTGTTGCCTCTCTCATTGAAGCTACTGCCCATGCACAAGTTTAAAAGATTATCTGACATATGCTTCCAGAAGAACTACTTGATCTTCAATGGTTAGTTGCTCTGGCTCACCTTCAAAGAAGAACTCAGGTCCATAGTATTCAGAGAGGTACCTGCATGTAGACCCATTGTGCAATTCAATCCTTGTGATTTCTCTGTATACGAATTCATCTGGATGTTTTCCTTCCAGGAACAATTGTAGCTCATTCTTCTTTACCCCTTCCATTCTTTTGTATACCAGCCCCTTCTTGATCATTTTGTTTTCCAATAGCTTGGACACTGGCATCTTAGCATTGTAGACTTTTTTAAAATCATCAATGATTTCCCAAGGGTCTATCACAAACCCAGCCATAATGTCAGCACTTATCACCTTTTTGATTCTTCCTCTGTAGTCTTGTGGAATGTTTCTTTTGTGTATCCTGTGTTGCACCCTTGGGTCAGGCCATACCCGGATTACTTCTTTCCTGTACTGGAAGGTATGCCTTAGTGCAAACAATCTTTGTGCTTCCTTTCTCATGACTGTTAGTGAGGAAGTCTGAGGGTAGTCTTTGTCTACCAATCTCAGAATTTTGTCATCATATAATCTCTGACTTTCTTCTTCTTCTATCTTCACTTTTACAGCTTGCATCTGAGATTCAGGAGTCATTACAGGAATAATGGAAGACTCAGGCTTTTTCAGTTTTAGAACAGTTGACAAAGGTTGCCTATCTTCATCATCTTCCTCCTGAATCAACAGCTTTCTCCTCTTCTTGAGAGGTGCATCAATTGTTTTGACAGCTTTTGATTTTGAGATGGAAGTGGCTGATTTTGGAGCAGGTTTCTGAAAGTTAAGCATGCTGGAAGTGAGTTCCTGTTGAGATTTTTTAAGCAGCTCCTTCTTTTTCTTCAGACCTACCACATCCATTGCTTCAACAATCAGTTCTTTGTTAGGAGTCTCAGAGCTGCAGATCATTGTTGTAACTTTGATAAGATTATCCCTATCCCAAGCCCTGATCTCAGCAACTGATCTCCCTAAGAATTTGGCTACAAATCTAGACATGACATGAAGTCTCTCACTTTCTTCCTTGTCATATTGATTCCAAATATTGTCTATGTGATTTATTTCCAATTCCCTGATCTTCTTATTCAGATCTTCAGGTTCAGCATTTTCCTTGAAAAGGTGACTTATAATCTCATCCATGGCTTGAAAGTGAACTTGATCAGCCTGTTGTACTAGCTTCTGAAGCTCAGACATTTCAGGCTCTATCACATCAGCAGCCTTTTCAACTACAATCTTTTCAGCTTTTTCACTTGAACTCTCTTTTTCTACAATCTTTTCAACGACATCAGCCTTGGAAGATTTCTTCTGCCTTTTGTAGGTAAATTTCAGAGGAGATGCAGGCTTTTCAGAATCTATAGGAGAGGCAGGCGTTTCAGAATCTATAGTTTCAACTTGCACACTCACTTCTTGTACATCACCAGAGTCTTTTCCTTTTGTCTCTATGACAGGACTAGACTCCCCCTTTTTGGCTGCAGTTGGTGTAGGAGGTTTAAGGCTAGAGAGAATTGTTTGAACTGCACCATCTATCATTGTTTGGATTTGTGTTGGTGAGGGAAGTAGTTTGTCAAGAGAATTAGAAATAAGGGTTTGAAGTATGGGAGTGAGGAGAGGAAGAGCAGCAATGAAAGCAGCAACAAATGCTTCTGGGGGGTTTGAGCCTAGAGGATTTGTGCCTGAAGCAGAGGCAGGTGGTTGTTGTTGTTTTGGTGTGGAGGATGAAGTGTTTTGGTGACCTCCAGAAGTTGAAGGTGCCATCTGTGGGTTAATAGGGGAAGATGGACTTTTGTCCTTGGACATCTTGGTGAGCAGCTCATTGAGTCTGCATACCTCAGCCTCAAGGAGTTTGTTCTGATGTAGAACATCAGCTAGAGTCTGTTGGTCATCATTAGCCTTGGCTAAATCATCTGACCTCCTGATAGTATCGGAATATACCTGAGTTGAGTGTGGCTCAACATGTTCAGGTGCCCCTTTGTCTTGGTACTGGGGACTTCCAACCTCAGGGTTAAGCCCTTCATCAGTTGTTGCCTCTGACAGGGTCTTAGCTATGTTACTACCAGCAATCACTCCAAATGATGGAGGTGAAGAAGTAGCAGCCCTGTCAGATGTCAGAATCTCTCTGTCCACACTAGGAGATCTGATGTGGTAGTCAAAATCCTGTGGGTTATCAGAAACACTTTGATCCTCCCCCTCAATGTTGGAGCTAATCCCAGTTGTAATAGGTGTCTGGGTGGGGATAGGAGTGTTTAACTGATCCAGGATTTGGTCAATTACAAAAGTTGGGCTTTGTTGGGTGGTTTCAATAGTAATAGGCGATGAAACAGAGTGCACCCGGGGAGAATGGTGCTGTTCAATAGAAACCTTTTCAAATGAAAGAGGTTCTAGAAGTGTGTCTACCCCTTCCATGGTTGCACCAAGTTCCTGTTGAGAGGAAACCTGGGCGGTTTCAGCTGGTGGAGTCTGATGGACCACTGGCTGACTACTTCTAGTGGCCATATCATGCCTTGGTGAGGCATGGGCAGACTCAGGGGACTCATTTCCCTGAGCAGCCTTTTTGGGCTTTTGAGATTGTGGTTTGGTGGGGACTTTGGATTTTGATTTTGAAGTGGAGACTGTGGGTTCCCGAAGCTTGGGTTTGAGCTTTCGGGCAGCCTCTTTGAGAGTGGGGTTGGTGTTGTGTCGGGAATATACCTTAAGTAGAACTGCTGGAGCAGAGATCCCCTGACCAACAAGGCCATTTTGATTTAACTGTTTTTCTTTGATGGCCATGATAAAACGTGGGTAAAGAAGCCATCTAGAAGAAACAGGTTTAGAAGCATGTTCAGTTAATTCAGAAAATAGGATTTGTGAAAAATTTAGTTTTTGAGATTCAAGAATGGAGAATAATACCTGCTGCCACCTGGAGGACATCTGGTCCCATGATGATGATTTTGGAGCTAGACAGATGTTGATCATGTGGAAGATAAGACGCTCCGGATCATTGAAATTCTTCTTGTACAGAGTTGAATCGCTTAAGTCACCTTGGTATTCATGACTTGTGAAACAGAGGTCAAGTAGGTTCTTTGGGAATTGGGTGAATAAGTTTGCATCATCAAGTTGAAGAACCTCCCTCAGTTCGGCGGGACTGATGTGGACAGTGTGTCCATTGACTGTAGATCGAAGAGAGAGAACACCAGTGCCGATGTTGATGAGCTCGACATTCATCCAAAATTGATGAATGGATTCGACATGAAGTGTGGGATTGATAAGAAACGCAGTTTGGAATTGCGATGCATTCATGAGATCAACGGCTTCATCAAATTTTGACCAGAATGAGGATTTGGTGAGGTAGGCAACAGAGTTATGACGAGGTTTAAGGTTCATGGTCGCCATGGAAGCAAATACTTGAGAGGGAAGATAGGTTTTTGAAAAAGATAGAAAGTTCTGATGAAGTGGTAATGAAACAACTGAAGAAGGTTTGATATAAATAGAGAATGGGAATATGTTCTTCAGATGTTATAAAAAGAAAACAGCAGAGGTTGAAACAGCTGAAGAGTAAAGTTACTCATCAGGTGTTGGTGACAGTTTTTGTTCATCAGCTGTTTTCATCACGTACTCATCAGACTTTGTGAAACATCAGATTTTGGAAAAATTTGTCATCAGACCTTGTGAACAAAAGTTGTTCATCAGGCGTTGTGAAATATTTTTGACCTTCAGTACTTTGTCAACCAAAACCCATCAGTACTTTTAACTGAGAAGATTGGTAAAGGTCATATATTTCCTTGAATCAGTACTTGTGATATTTATCAGTATTTACTGAAAATATCAAAAGTGGCAAGGTTATACAAAAATTTGAGTTGTGGACAAAGGGAATATTTTTGTATTTTTGAAAATTTTATCTGGTGGATGGAATTTTATTAGAATGAAAACCAATTTATTCAAGTTGCAGCATACCAAGCCTTAGAACTAAATTTTGAAAAGTTGAAGTGTCTAAAGGCTTAGTAAAGATATCTGCAAGCTCATCAGCACTAGGAACAAACTTTGGATCAATCAGACCCTTTTCAAAACAATCCCTTATAAAATGATGTCTGATTTCAATATGTTTTGTCCTAGAGTGCTGAACTGGATTCTTGACAATACAAAGAGCTGAGGCACAATCCATTAACAATGGTGTCTTAGACTCTTTGATGCCATAATCCAAAAGTTGAGTCTGAAGCCAGAGAATTTGTGAAGTACAGCTTGCAGCAGCAATGTACTCGGCTTCAGCTGTTGAAGTGGCCACAGATGTTTGTTTCTTACTTTGCCAAGAAACCAGACAGTTTCCCAGAAACTGACAACCACCAGAGGTTGATTTTCTGGTAAGTTTGCATCCTGCATAGTCACTATCAGAGAAAGCAACCAGCTTGCAGGAATGCCCAGTGGAGTACCAAATTCCCAGAGATTGAGTGCCCTGCAAGTATCTGAAAATTCTTTTAACAGCAATCAAATGGGATTCTTTAGGTGCAGCCTGAAATCTAGCACAAACACATGTAGCAAACATAATGTCTGGCCTAGATGCTGTGAGATACATCAAGGACCCAATCATACATCTATAAAGAGTTTCATCAACTGATTTACCTTTCAAATCTGCATCAAGTTGTGTGGTGCTGCTCATGGGGTTAGAACATGGTTTACAGTTTTGCAAATCAAATTTCTTTAACAAATCTTTTGTGTATTTGGCTTGATGAATAAAAATGCCATCAGTACTTTGTTTGATTTGAAGACCCAAGAAAAAATGTAATTCCCCCATGGCACTCATTTCAAAATGTTTGGTCATTAACTCAGTAAACTCAGCACACAACTTTGGATCAGATGAAGCAAAAATTATGTCATCAACATAAATTTGAACAAGAAGCTTATGCTGTCCTACTTTCTGTATGAACAAAGTTTTATCAATGGAGCCTCTATTGAAATTATTTTTAAGAAGAAAAGTGGATAGAGTGTCATACCAGGCTCTAGGTGCTTGTTTCAGCCCATAAAGAGCTTTATCAAGCTTGTACACCCAATCAGGATGTTTATTGTCCTCAAAACCTGGTGGTTGGCACACATACACTTCCTCTTTTATTTTACCATATAAGAAAGCACTTTTGACATCCATTTGAAAAACTTTTAGTTTGTGTAAGGCAGCATATGCTAAAAACAATCTAATTGCTTCCAGTCTAGCTACAGGGGCAAAGGTCTCATCATAATCAATACCTTCTTCCTGAGAGAACCCCTGTACAACCAGTCTGGCCTTGTTCTTAACTATTTGACCATTTTCATCAGTTTTATTCCTAAACACCCATTTAGTTCCTATTGCACACTTACCTTGGGGTAAAGGAACCAGCTCCCAGACTTTTTGTTTCTGGAACTGCAACAGCTCCAACTGCATAGCTTCCACCCAGCCATTGTCTTTGAGTGCTGTGTGATAGTTCTTGGGCTCTTGCTGACTCACAAATAAAGCATGAAGACAGAAATTTGACAATTGACTTCTTGTGGAAACACCAGCATGAATGTCACCCAGAACTTGAGATAATGGATGATCCTTCAGTTCTTGATATGGAATAAGATCAGTGCAAGTATTTGTTGGAGGTTCAGTTGCTGCAGATGTTGATGAAGAACCAGGGAACAGTTCAGCAGGAATTTCAAATGAAGTAGAAGATTCTTGAATTTCATCAGCATTTGTATTGGGAGGAACAACTGGAGCAGGAGGAGCATCAGATTTAGCAGTCATGGGCAGATTATCACTAAATCTGAACATATGAGTACTTGCATCGTCATCATCAGGACTTCCTTGTATGTTTTCAGTAGAAACTTTTGATGAAGCTGCATGAGATACATCATCTGTCACAACAACAGACTCAACTGGAGATTGATAGGATTCATGTTGCAAGATGTCTAGATTAAACATCTCAACAGGATTTTGTGGAATAGAATCTTTTGGGCATTCATTGAATTTGACATGAAGAGTTTCTTCAACCACCTTTGTTCAGCAGTTGAACACTCTGTAAGCCTTGCAAGTTGAAGAATAGCCAACAAAATATCCTGCATCAACTTTGGAGTCAAACTTTTTAAGTTGATCTTTGGTATTGAGGATATAGCAATGACACCCAAAAGCTCTCAAGAAGGATATCAAAGGGGTCAAATTATGAAGCAGTTCATAAGGAGTTTTCAACCATCTTTGATTCACCAAAACCCTGTTGTGCACATAACAAGCAGTATTGACAGCTTCTGCCCAGAAGGTCAATGGCAAGCCAGAATCAGCCAACATTGTTCTGGCAGCTTCAATCAAGGTTCTATTCTTCCTTTCAACTACTCCATTTTGTTCAGGAGTTCTAGGGATGCTGTACTGCCTCTTGATTCCCTTAGACAGATAAAATTCATCCAGAATATGGTTTCTGAACTCTGTGCCATTATCACTCCGTACACACTTGACAGGAAGAGAATATTGCTTCTCAACATACAACACAAAGTTTATAATGGACTTGGCAACTTCATCTTTTGAGTGCAAGAAGAAAGTCCAGACAAACCTTGAGTAATCATTAACAATTACTAAGCAATACTTCTTCTTTGCCATACTCATAACCTTTACTGGCCCAAACAAATCCATGTGCAACATTTGCAAACAACCAGTGGATTTGAGATCACCAATTGGAGGAAAAGAAACTTTGTGTTGCTTCCCTTTCAAGCAAGCAGTGCAATTCTCATCACAACTAAAATCCTTCATTGGAAGACCTCTAACTAACCCATGTTTCACCAGTTGATTCATGTTTTTGAGATTGACATGACCCAACCTTCTGTGCCACAGATTAGATTCCTGGAGAGAGGCCTTTGAAAATAAACAAGGATGACCTTTAACAGAGATTTTCTTTGATAAATCAAAGGCATAAACCTTTCCCACTCTGTTAGCCTTAAGGAGAGTATACTCATCTAAGACTTTGCCAATCAAAGGCAACACTTCAGAAGACAATATTCTATAGTCTTGCTTGGTGAAAAGAGAAATATGACCCTTATCACACATCTGACTGACACTCAGAAGATTATACTTAAGATTCTCTACGTGATTCACATCATCAAACCTTATCTCACCATTTGTCACAAAACCTTTTCCTATAATGTAACCCTTAGCATCATTTCCAAAAGACACAAATCCCTTCCTTCCTGTAAAATAGTCATTAAGAAGAGATCTGCTCCCAGTCATATGCATGGATCCTCCACTGTCAACATACCAGATGCAATTTTGGCATGCTGAAGGACCCTGCATACATCAACACACTCAGTTAGACTTTTGGACCCAAACCATTTTGGTTTTGGGTCTGTTAACACATGAAGAAACAAAATGTGCATTGTCAGTTGAAGCAACACTTGAATCATTCTTATCAGAAGATTTAGCCTTGACTTTGGATTTTGGTTTCTTCTTCTGAAATGAGACAACAGATGCCTCTGCTAAATTGACTCTGCCTAGTAATTGTTGCATCATTAACATCAGTTGATTATGGTTTTGTGTCAAGATTTTGATTTCATTAGACACATTAGGACCTGACTTTTGATTTTTGTGTTTTCTCACCTTAATTTCTTTAATTGATGAAGAATCTTTCAAGTGTTGTTTCTTTGAATCTGGAACAACCCCTTTACCTTTCTTTGAGTTACTGGATTTATTTCCTTGTGAGGTTTTTCCAGATTTTGAAACTACTGATGATTCTGGTACAAACTTGGAACGAAATTCAGTTTTCATTTTGAGTATGTTTTTGTTTTTATGCTTTATTTTGTTGAATTTAGAGCCTTTTCTGTACCAGCATTCATCAGAGGAATGATTAAACAGCCTACAAATTTCACAAGGCACCCTCTTTTGCTTTCCCTTGTGAATATCTACAAGTACTGATGACTTAGATACTGAATTTTTATTCTTCAGAACATTTGAAACATCAGTATTTGTAGACATTTTAACAACAGCTGATGTGTTGACAACCTCTGAAGAGTTATTCTTCAGCACTTGTCTATCAACACTTTTCTCATTATCAGTTGTAGCATTATCAGCTTTTTCTACAACTACTGATGAGTGACTCTGACTTATCAGAAGCCGTGCATCTTTCTCTCCAGTGCCATGCCCATCTGACTTAACCAGTTTTAAATTTAATTTATTTGAAACATTTTCATCAGGATCAATCTCAATTAAAACACTATCCTGACATGTTTCATCCTGGATAACATTTGTACATCCAAGAGAATAAGAATAAGTTTCAATATCCATAGTTTCAGACTCAGATTTGCATGCACTTGAATCACTTTCAAATGATTCTTCAGCATCAGATTTTTCTGAAGATTTGGTGGATTGGTATACAATGTCCCCTTCAGACTCACAGTTAAGATTTTTTGGTGTATAATCAGTTGGAGGAGCAGTGTGATTGTATCCAATACCAAACTTCACATTTGATGCTGTTTGCTTGTTTAACAGCAACTCAAACCCCTTGCAAGATTCAACCCATTTTGCACATTCTACTTGGGTTGCTGCAAGTGTTTGTTTCAGATCATTGTGTTTTACAAGCATGACTTCCACCCTAGCCTTTTCATCAGACAACTGACATTTGAGTTTATAAGTTTCAGACTCTTTTTCAGTCAAAATTTTCTCAAATTCATTTTTATTCTTAGTCATGACCCTTTCTAAATCCAACTTCTCATTGATTAACTCAACATTGATTTCTCTAATGAAAGCAAATGCTGAAACACATGACTCTGAACACAACTTAGCTTTGGATTCAGATGATACCTGGGATGTTGAAGAAGTTGAACTTGAGGTGTCAGTTGAATCAATAGCCATCAAAGCAAGATTCCCAAATGGATTGTCTCCACCATGTGGACCAGCTTCAGAGTACAGCTGCATATTGAAATCAGATAAGTCATCAGGTAAACTACTCCAATCAGCTACTCCAGGGGTGAAGAAGCTCTGATGTTGTTGTTGTTGAGGCTGTTGATTGGTTTGAGATTTGCTGGGGTCAGGAAGAGCAGGGGATTGTGAAGGAATTAATGCTGAAGTGTGAGTAGGTTGAGGCATGTAAAAGCAGGGATATGGATACGGCATAGGACTTTGTGGAACAAAATGGGCTGGATAAAATTGTTGTTGACTATTTCCAGAAGATTGTTGTCCTTTGTTTGGTGTGTTGTTGTTTGGAAATGTCACAAAAGGTGCAGAAGAACTAGGTCCAGTAGATTTGCACTCTCTAGCAAAATGACCAAGCCTGTGACACTTGTGGCATCTCAACTTCCCTTTGTCAAAACCAACCTTGGTTTTGCCAGATAATCCGGGAAATTTTCTTCCAGTTCTTTTGTAGAACTTTTGAGATCTGATGTTGATTAATGCCATCTGACTTAAAATATCCATTTCCTCCAGATCATCATCTGGGATTCCTTTCAAGTCATCCATCACAAGACACAAATTATCACCATAATTTCCTGCATTTCCATCAACTCCCACAAAAGCATGTTCAGCATGGTTAGTAGAAAAATCAATATGTTCATCATAAGAACATTCAGACCCATTAAACTCGGACTCGTGACCAATCAAAGCAGTATTGCCGGGAATAAAGTCATCAGTGAGCTTGCCAGATGAAGACAGCTTTCTTTTCTGTTCTACCTCTCTCTCAAATGTTAAGAGTTTCCCATGGAGTTGGGTGAGGGATAGGTGTTCTAGATTTGCACTGGAGCGTAGGACAATAGTATAAGTATCCCATCTCTCAGGCAATGATCTAAGAAACCTGTTGTTCATCTGACTATTGGTATATTCATGTTTAACCATTTTCAACTCAGAAATCAGACAGGAGAACCGCTCAAACTGTTGAGTCAATGACTCACCCTTCCTATGAGAGAATGTCTCATACTGTTGAGCAAGGATTTCTCTAGTATTTGCTAAAACCTCATCAGTTCCACCGAATTGTTCTTTCAGTGCAACCCAGAGATCATGAGCAGTATCATGATGCATCAAGCCAGAATAAATCTCATTCGGCAAAGCCATGGCCAGAATACCATGAGCTTTCGCATCAATTTCAAACAGTCTAATATCCTCATCCGAATACATATCTGAAGGTTTCGGAATCATTAGTTTAGTTTCAGGATCAGTGATCATGGGTTTATAAGGACCATGCACTACAGATTTCCAACATCCTGCACTATTAATTGACAGGTGATGTAGCATTCGACGTTGCCAAATGTTGTACTCACTCCGAACCAGCATTGGAGGCTTGGTTGCGGAGCCTGTATTGTGCGGATCATTGTTTGGAGTAGTCATGATCTCAGATTCACGCAATATCAATGAAATTCAAATGAATTAATGTAAATTCCAACCAATTGATTTAACACAGATTGATATTAAAAAACAAATCAACAGAAGTTAACAGAAAACTTCAATCTATAACGAATTCTTACTAATCGGCTAATTCGATCAACCAGAGAACTGAATTGAGCAGTTTCAGAGATCAATTGTATAATCGATCAATGATTAACCTTCTCTGATACCATTTGTAGGATCAGATGTTCTCATTTGATCAATAGCAGCGGAATTCAACGATGAATTAGCTCAAATTAGCAAGAACAAAGTTAATCTAATAGAACAGTAAAGCACAGATGGTTATAGAAAGAGAATTCTGTAAAAGGAATAATTCATTCAATTCGTACTAACTTCGTTAAAGATACAATGTGTCAACTGCCCTAATATAGAAGCAGTGACGTCTGATGATGTCACAAGATGTTGACATCTAACAGACAAAAGATAACTACTGAAAATAACTAAACTACTGAGAATGTCTTCAACATCTGAAGACATCCTCTTACAACTACTGAAAAGATAAAACTACTGAAATAGCACTACAACTACTGAAGGCTGACTACAACAGCTGAAAGCTAACACTTCAGCTGTTGTGAACAACATCTGAAGACTTGCTCTTCAGAGCTTGTAACTCCTCAGATCTTCTCTTCAACAGTTGTTTGTCTTCAGCCGTTGTGCTCTTTTTCAGTTGTTGTGAGCCTGTGGGACTTAGAGGATTTTCTGATCAGGCTCATTGGTTCTTTTGGTCCAACACGCATGCTCATCTGTGATGAGGCACATAAGTCGCGATACTCAGTTCATCCGGGAGCCGATAAGATGTATCAGGACTTGAAAACATCTTACTGGTGGCCCGGGATGAAGAAAGACATAGCTCTATACGTAGGGAAATGTTTAACATGCTCAAAGGTCAAAGCAGAACATCAGAGACCTTCAGGACTTCTACAGCAACCAGAAATTCCTCAGTGGAAATGGGAACAAATTTCCATGGATTTCATAACCATGTTGCCGAGAACACCGAGAGGTTACGATTCGATTTGGGTGATCGTCGATCGACTCACCAAATCTGCTCATTTTCTCCTGATCCGAGAGGATTACAAAATGGAGAAATTGTCAACCGTATACATCAACGAGATCATTGCGCGTCATGGTACACCAACGTCAATCATATCTGATTGCGATAGTCGTTTCACTTCTCGCTTTTGGCAATCATTAGAGGTCTTGTTGCTTGCTAATTGTACAGGATCTGAGTCTACTGCTGTCAGGTGAGAACATTAGCCCCTATTTTACTGTTTTATAACTGTTTTGGGGTGAAACACGTGATCAATCATTTTCAAGGATACAACTAATCAATCACTGGTCATATGATGCTTTTACAAAGATCAATGGTTATTTCTTTAAACAATTGGACTATACAAAGTATTAAACTCTTTTATCAACTCTTCTACATGAACTGGTTTTATAAACTATTTCCCCCACATCTGTTTTATGAACTGTTAAACTCTTTGGAAAAGTATATGTTTTATAAACCTTTAACTAGTAAAATTGGTGTTTTCAAAGAAATATTTTAAACTCTACCTTGTGTATAACAATGTACTTATCAAAGAGTATTTCAGAGGCAAAGATCTGTATTCTTAGTATCTTTGATCTGAAATTCTCATCAAGTTATTCAAAACAACGGTATTCAATCAAAGTATTCAATCAATGGGGTTCAAGGCAAGGTAATCAATCACTGGTATTCAAAACAATGGTATTCAATCAAGAGTTTTCATTAAATAGTCATGGATGGCCATTATTGTGAACAAGCTTATACACATCAAGACACAATCACTGGTTATTCTTATTCTCATTCTCATTCTCATTCTCAATCTATTAACGTTAGTACTGGGTGATCACAAGGGAAACCGGTACACTATGGTTACGCCAAGGTTGTGGCTATCGTTCTAAATTTGTTTAAGGAAATAACTACAGATTGGTAGCATTACGGCAATATGGATTTGCTGCTAATTAAGTTTACCAACATAGGTCATATTGGCCGCGTTACGGCAACACGGAGTTGTCTTCTGAGTAAACTCGTTAGTACAACTCGTGTTGGGCGCGCTTTACTGACTACGGATCTAACTCCAAATGTAATTTGGGACTTGATTTCTGCGTTGGTGTTATTAGTAGACTTTCATTGACTGTTATACACTCATTGACTGTTTGCACACATTATTCTTACTTGATGATAGTTTGGGTCACAATTATCCATGACATACATATTTAATGTTTAATCGCTGTTTATTCATGCTATTTACAAATGTTAAACCTATTGTTCTCACCAACTACTTTTGTAGTTGACAGTTACTTTTCACGTGTTTCAGGTAATCAGGGTTAGAGCATATCAAGGACAACTAAGAAGACCATATTAAGATAGAACAAGATGAAGAAACAAGCTAGGATGGATTAGAAACTCACTTAATCCTTATTGTTTAATTGTTTTGTCTGAGTCTTATTTTGTAAACATTATTTTAGGGTCTGTAGTTGTCATTCTTTTGGTAGATAGTTAGAATGCTTGTAACTAAACAGTGTCTAACCGTTTGAAACATAGTAATGCATTGTGGTTGTTCATCTTTCAATACTTGTGCATGATTCAACCATTCATACGTCACCGCGCCGTGGATTCCGAACGTGGCACAGGGGTGTGACAAAATGTCTTGTGGTGCTGAACTTCAATTAGAAACCAAGTCTGAAGGTTTGCTTTACTTCTTGAATCGCATTTGGATTCCCAATCGCAACTATCTTCGACTCACAATCATGAATGAGGTTCATAAGTCTTGTTATTCCATCCATCCTGGTGCGGATAAAATGTACCAAGATCTCCGAGTCCATTATTGGTGCCCCGGCATGAAGAAAGACATTGCCGAGTATGTAGCAAAGTGTTTGACTTGTTCTAAGGTCAAAGCCGAGCACCAATGACCTTCTGGTTTGCTTGTTCAACCCGAAATTCCCATGTGGAAATGGGAAAACATCTCTATGGACTTCATCACCAAAATCCCAAGAACATCTAGTGGTCATGATAGTATATGGGTGATCATTGACCGTTTGACTAAATCTGCTCATTTCTTACCGATTCGCGAGAACTATCCAGTGCGAAAGCTAGTTCGTATCTATGTTGATGAGATTGTAAGCCAACATGGCGTACCTCTTAGCATCATTTCTGATCGCGATGCTCGTTTTTGGGAATCACTTCATGAATCGTTTGGTACTTGTTTTGACCTTAGCACGGCTTATCATCCTCAAACGGATGGTCAAACCGAGCGCACGATTCAAACTCTTGAAGATATGCTTAGGGCATGTGCCATTGACTTTGGTGGCAATTGAGATAATCATTTACCGCTAGTCGAGTTCTCGTTTAACAATAGTTATCATGCGAGTATCGGCATGGCGCCTTTCAAAGCTCTATACGGTCGTAAGTGTCGTTCGCCTATTTCTTGGACTGAGATTGGTGAAGTACAAATCACCGGTCCTGAATTGATTCAAGAAACGACTGACAAGATTCATTTGATTCGCGACAATCTGTTAGTTGCTCGAAGCCGACAAAAGAGCTACGCTGACAAACGTCGTAAGCCTTTGGAATTCCAAGTTGGTGACATGGTACTCCTTAAAGTTTCACCTTGGAAAGGAGTCGTTCGATTTGGGAAGAAAGGTAAACTTGCTCCACGCTACGTTGTTCCTTTTAAGATTCTTGAAAGAATTGGGAAAATGGCCTACAAGCTTGATCTGCCTCTCGAACTTAGCAATGTTCATCCAACATTTCACGTGTCGAACTTGAAGAAATGCTTGGCTAATGAAAATCTTCAAGTACCTCTCGATGATGTTCGCATTGATGTCTTGATGCATTTTATTGAGAAGCCGGTAGATATTATGGATCGACACGTTAAGCAACTCAAGCGAAGCCGAATTCCAATCGTTAAAGTCTGTTGGGAATCAAAGCATGGTCACGAGTTCACTTGGGAACGCGAAGACCAAATGAAAGCAAAGTATCCACATTTGTTCATTACAGTTTCTTCTTAATTTCGGGACGACATTCCTAAAAGTAGGGGGACTGTAAGATTCCTGTAATTTGTATTAAATGATTATATTTAACAAAGGAATTATGACGTCATTTGAAACTCGCATTTATAAGTTTAGATACATATGAATAATTATATACATATACATATATAAATATATATATATATACTAAAAACAAATTTAAACATACCTTAAATGATACACATACATGTATGTATGGAAAAATCAATTTTAAAGAAATATTTAGGAAAAAGTTTTATAAAACTTGGAATTTACTTGTAAATAAATAAAAATTTAACATACTAAAGTTTTATAAACTTTAAATAAATTACGCAAATAACTTTGTATTGGTTATATAAAAAAAATTTAAATCAGTAATAAAATATATATATATATATATATAATAACTACTTTATTTATATCAAATTCTAGGGAATCTAAATAAACTATACAAACAACTTTGTTTTAATATTAAGAACAATGACTTATGAAAATATAATACTAGTTTTATAGAATTAAATAAATAATAACAATTAAAATGGTTAAAAATAAAGTAGAGGGACTGTTTTTGTAAAAACTTGAAACTGTTAATAAAAAGGAAAATGAGAAGGGGCCGAGTTGCCAAAACCCCAAACTTCTACTCCCTTTCACCCGTCTCCTTCTTTGGATCATCCATGGGTTTCAAATCAACCCATCTCCAACCCGAGTTCAAATCCGTTCAATCCTACGCGGTTATAGCTAATCGAAGTTGTTTATGGCATGGATTCGAAGCGCGTAATTGATTTCAATCAATAGTTATTACCGATTAACAGCTCATGAACGCATAAATCGTTTCCAAATATATAAACAACGACCGGAATTCAAATACTAACCAAACGTGTATAAAAACTCAAATAATTTGACCAAAACAATCCTTTGAAACCTACGAAGCATTCTACGCACTCAAAACGAACTCTCAACTTGAAACGAAAGCTAATCAAGGCCAAGAAGCTCTCGGCTCGGTCGTCTTTCGTTCTACAGTCGAAGACCATCAAATCGTGAACACCCGTAAGTGTTTCATACACCATTGTACTCGTCGTTGGTTAACAAACTAAAGCCCTATGGTTTTACAATCGATCGGGTTCCATAGCAGTCGAATTCGACTGAGATCAAATTAGGGTTCTTCGGTTTTAAAGGAGGGAACCAGATTGGGACTTTATGTTAACATTAATCCGGTTGCATTCCTTCCGCGGCATAGAGCCTAGTTCAACTGGTTAAGGCGTTCGGGTTTCACCGAATGGGCTGTGGGTTCGATTCTCTCAAGTCGGGTTAAAACCGGTTTTGGACCTTTTTAGGCCATATCTTTTTTTTTTAACATTATTTTTAAATTCTAATTTCACAGTAATTATTCTAAATAAAAATACTATTATTTTTGAAAAGAAAAATAATAATATTAAAGAAAAAAAATATTTTTTTATTTTATATAATTAAAATATAAATTAATTAATAGAAAATTTTAAATAAGAATACTATTATATAAGATGTCAAAAACAGTTTTATAAAATATATTTTTCATTTTCATAACATCCAAAATAAGTTTTAAATATTTTATTTAAAGTTTTTATCACCACATTTTATTTACTTATTTATTTTATTTATTCTAGTAATAATAATTAAAGAAAAATATCTTAAACACTTTACAAAATTTAAACTTTTGCATACAAATTTTATAAAATATTAGACTATTTATTTTATTTTAAAAATATAATGATAGATCACACCCATTTTAGTGAACTTTAGCTAAGCATAGGCATTGATCACACGTATTTTACTATTTTTGATATAGGGGTGAAACATGCAACTTATTTATTTCATTATCATTTGAACTTAGCTAATGGCCTTGTAGTTAGTGAACTTTAGCTAAGCATAGGCATTGATCACACCCATTTTAGTGACTATGATAGATCTATTGTACCGACCATCCCACCGTTGTTTGTTTTACCCTTCGGGGGAGGCCTGCGGTGATAGTTTACTATTTAAGCATTTTAGTGATGCTAAACATAGGTAAAACATCATGTGTTAACATTTGTTGATCTGCTTTACTTGCTAGTTCATTTTGACTATGTTCATTGTGCTTTGAGTTCACATAAGACATATTTATAACATTTTTATAAACATTTTGGTGTGAGTATTCAAACCTATGAAACTCACCAACTCTTTGTAGTTGACACTTATTTTAACCTGTTTCAGGTGGGAATGCCAATTAGCATTATCATGAGCTTGGAATTTGTTTTATTTGGTTTTGAATTATGTATTTGAATTTGAAAGGATGTAATAGTTAGGTTTTGAATGATTGACTATGTATTGAATATTTGAATTTAATGTTTGAATTGAATGTGATGACTTTTAAGTATTTACAACTTTAAACCCTGTGCTATGAACAATCAACACTTCGTGTCACCCTGATGATTCCGCCGTTGGTCGGGATATTACAGTCTGTACAGTAGGATAAGGTACGGGTGGTGCGGGTCAGGGCTGTTGTGTCCACCTTGGTGCATATTGTTGCATCCATGGTGGGAGCTGAGAAGTGTGGGTTCCCTGAGATCCCGCTGACCCACGGCTGTTGTTGTTATTATGTCTGCCCGGACCCCGACCGCGACCCCCACGGCCACGTCCTCTAGATTGTCCACGATTGGAATATGAGTTAGTGTGCGAGTTATAGTATGCCTGCGGCTGCGGAGATGAATCAGCATAAGCATTTGTGACACCTCGTAAAATCCAGGTCAGCTTATTACTTATTTAAAGGTTTATTTAAATGATTTATGTACACGTGGCACTAGAATTAGATTAATTTAGTGTGACACGTGGCACGACAGTACAAACACTAAAACACGACAAGATAATTCGAGGAATTATCAAGAAACTGCACACACATGTCAAAACACGAACGTTGGTGAACGATTAGCACATCGTGTAACAAACACTCGAAACCTCACGAAACACTCGAACATTGGACTTGGAAGTTCAAACGAGGCCGAACGATAGTCCGTAAGCTTGAAAACGGCGACGAACGGATCAAACCATCGAAAATGGGCCTATTGGGCTTCCACAGAGACCTGTCGCGCTACGCGAAGGCCCACAAGGACCCTGTCGTGGTACGCGACAGGTGGGCGGGGGAAATTTGAAACCCGAAATCCCTCGCGCTACGCGAGACCTATCCTACCTCGTATCGCGCTACGCGACAAGACCCAGTACGCAGAAAATCTTTATTTATCCAAGAAAATCATTTCTATCCTACTCTACACACTTTGCTCGAGCTCACCTGCCATCATTCGGTTTCTTCTCCCTCACAATCACCTGCAAGCTCCCTTAGAAGCCTTTGGAAGCCATTTTTGCATCAAGAGAAGCTTGGGAGTGAAGGTTTGAAGACTTGAATCAAGGAAGGAACTCACCAAGATCACCACCACTCTCTTGGAGCTGCTACACTCGAATTTCCAGGAAGATTAGGAGCTGCTCACACTCCATTTTTTTAGTTATTTTGCTTTAGTATTCTCAGATGAGCGGGATGTGCTCATAAGAACTTTTGTAGTAGTATCTCTTTTGAAAATCATTGTACTCAAAGCTATTATTATTAATGAGAATGTTGTTTTGCTTTATTTATTGTAATCTGACTATGGTTGTTTGTTAACATGACATCTGACTTGACTACTGACATGACTTCAGGCTAACACACTAACACACGATGACTAACACTCTATCCTCTCCATACAGAACTATGTCTGGAAAGGGACCCTATGTCCGTAACCCCAAACGCAAGGCCAAAGCGGAAAGGCTCAAAATGATGGTTGACAAACGAGTCAACAAAGTACTTGCAGAGTACGAGGCAAACCGTCTCGCCAGCGAGACTAGTGCCACCAACAACGGTACTGACACCTGCCTAACCCGACTAACTTAGTATGGGCGACGTTAACACTAACACGTAATAATTCATCTCGATACACATGATCTCATGGGAGTGCTACCAAGGGATGCTCGTTTAAAACCTTTCTGAGCTGTCATCCACACAAATTCCAAGGAACCGAGGGAGCAGTGGGACTGCTTCGTTGGATCGAGAAATTGGAGTCAGTCTTCTCCATGTCTGAATGCTCGGAGGAAAACCGCGTGAAGTATGCCACCGGGACTCTGGAGGGACCAGCCCTCACCTGGTGGAACACACATGTCCAGACCCTTGGACTTGAAACTGCAAACACCATTCCGTGGGAAAACTTCACCAGGATGCTTCATGAGGAATACTGTCCTAGGGACGAAATCAGGAAGCTAGAAGCAGAATTTTGGGTACACAAGATGGTAGGTTCTGAAATCGAGCAATACTGCACTCGATTTCATGAGTTGTGCAAACTGTGCCCGGCAATGGTGACGCCGGAGTACAAGAAGATCGAGCAATTCATTAGTGGATTGCCGGAACAAATACAGAGCACGGTGACTGCTTCCTACCACATCACCATTCAACCACTGATTCGATTGGCCCACAAGTTGACAGACCAGGCGGTAGCTCAAGGAAAACTACCAAAACGGAGTGAACATCTAAAACCCCAAGAGCCCAAGCGAAAGTGGGAGCCCAGCAACAACCGAACTTTCTCACCACAACAACCAACCCAGCACCGGCCAACACCTGCTAAGGTCTTCACTCCTACATAACCCAACAACCAGAACAAAGGGGGATACCAGGGCAACAGCCCAAAATGCAACAACTGCAACTACCATCACTTTGGCCCATGCAAGAGGGTCAACTGCACCAACTGTGGCAGAAACAGGCATCTGGTCAAAGAATGCCGATCAAACCCCAACCCCAATCTCAACAAGAATGACACTCTAAAGGGGTGTTTCACTTGCGGAAAGCCCGGGCATATGCGTCGGGATTGTCCGCAGAACAAGAACACTGGAGGTAACCCCACAAGGGGCAGGGCGTTTGTCATTGGATCAGGGGAAGCTAAAGATGACCCTAACGTCGCCACTGGTACGTTCCTTTTAAATAATGTCTATGCTAGTATATTATTTGATACCGGTGCCGATAGGAGTTTTATCTCTAGCGACTTTAGCAAACTTCTTAATATGACACCAACACCACTAGACTATAAGTATATCGTAGAGTTAGCGGACGGCAAGCTGATCGAGACGCAACACATCATCAAAGAGTGTGTCTTGATGCTAGAGGACCACGAACTAAAAATCGACCTGATGCCGGTAACTCTCGGGAGCTTCGACGTGGTGATTGGAATGGATTGGCTATCTGCAAACCATGCTGAGATCGTGTGCGACGAGAAGATCGTGAGAATTACGTTGCCAAGTGGAGAGCAGATCTCAATCCAGGGGGAACGACGCGGAATACCGTTAAACATCATGTCCTGCATGAAGGCAAGCAAATATCTGAAGAAAGGATACACGGCTATCATGGCACTTATCACCGAACAACCTAAGAAAGAACGGAAGATCGAGGACATCGCTGTCGTTCGCGATTTTCCAGAAGTCTTTCCTGACGATCTACCGGGACTACCACCAGCGCGACAAGTGGAGTTCCAGATAGATCTAACACCAGGAGCAGCAACAATAGCCAAGGCACCATACCGATTGGCTCCTACCGAAATGCAGGAACTATCTAATCAACTGCAAGAGTTGCTTGATAAAGGATTTATCCGACCGAGTTTCTCACCTTGGGGAGCACCAGTCTTGTTTGTAAAGAAAAAGGACGGATCATTCCGTATGTGCATCGACTACCGGGAACTGAACAAGGTAACGATCAAGAATCGATACCCTTTACCTCGAATAGACGACCTGTTTGACCAATTGCAAGGGTCAAGCTACTATTCGAAGATCGATTTAAGATCTGGTTGCCATCAACTTAGAATACAAGAAGAAGACATACCAAAGACATCATTCCGGACACGATACGGACATTACGAGTTTTTGGTCGTGCCATTCGGCCTAACCAACGCACCAGCAGTATTCATGGACCTCATGAATCGGGTGTGCAAACCATACCTCGATAAGTTCGTAATCGTATTCATAGACGATATCTTGATTTATTCCAAAACGCAGGAAGAACATACCGAAAATCTAAGACTCGTGTTGGAACTACTGAAGACAGAACAATTATACGCGAAATTCTCCAAATGCGATTTTTGGACTCGCGAAGTCCAGTTTCTTGGACACGTGGTGAACGAAAAAGGGATACACGTAGACCCAGCTAAGATCGAGGCAATCAAGAACTGGACAGCACCCAAGACTCCAACCGAGGTGCGACAGTTCCTAGGATTAGCCGGGTACTACAGGCGGTTCATCGAGGGATTCTCGAAAATCGCACAATCATTGACATCCCTTACACACAAAGACAAGAAGTTAGAATGGGGAGAGAAACAAGAAGCTGCATTCGATCTGCTAAAGCAGAAACTTTGCACTGTACCAATCCTATCCCTACCTGAGGGATGTGAAAACTTTGTAGTCTATTGCGATGCATCAAAGCAAGGATTAGGTTGTGTGTTGATGCAGCGCGAGAAAGTTATCGCCTACGCATCACGACAACTGAAAGTGCACGAGAAAAATTATACAACCCATGACTTGGAGCTAGGCGCCGTGGTGTTCGCATTGAAAATCTGGCGACACTACCTGTACGGCACCAAGTGCACCATATTCACTGATCATAAGAGCCTACAGCACATTTTCGACCAGAAGGAGCTAAACATGAGACAACGCCGATGGGTCGAACTAATAGGTGATTATGACTGTGTTATCAAGTACCACCGTGGGAAAGCTAACGCAGTGGCTGACGAGCTAAGCCAGAAGGAAAAAACCAAACACGTACGTGCACTACAGCTTACAATCCGCTCAGAGCTACCTAATCAGATCCAAGTCGCACAACAAGATGCTCAGAAAACGAGAACCTCGCACAAGAGTCCCTGTGAGGTATGGATAAACATTTGGAAGTAAGGGCTGATGGAGCTTACTATCTTATGGATCGAATTTGGATTCCACACTACGGAGGATTGAGGGAAGTAGTGATGGATGAAGCTCACAAGAGCCGGTACTCGGTACACCCAGGCTCTAACAAAATGTACCACGACCTGAAGACAACTTACTCGTGGCCTAACATGAAGTCCGAATTCGCGACCTATGTGAGTAAGTGTCTGACTTGCTCCAAGGTCAAGGTCGAACACCAGAAACCATCAGGGCTACTTCAACAACCAGAAATTCCAGTTTGGAAATGGCAGCAGATTTCCATGGATTTTATCACCAAGCTGCCAAAGACGACAAGTGGTTGCGATACCATCTGGGTTATCGTAGACCGATTCACAAAATCGGCACACTTTCTGCCGATTAAGGAAACTGATAAATTAGAAAAGTTAACACGAATTTATCTGAAGGAAATCGTTTCCAGACACGGAGTCCCAGTCTCCATCATATCCGACCGAGACAGCCGTTTTACGGCGCACTTCTGGAAATCTCTGCATAAGGCACTTGGGACAAGGTTGGATATGAGCACAGCCTATCACCCACAGACGGATGGTCAGAGTGAACGAACCATCCAAACCTTGGAGGACATGCTTCGAGCATGTGTGATTGACTTTGGTAACAGCTGGGAGACACACCTACCTTTGGTAGAGTTCTCATATAATAATAGTTATCACACTAGCATTGGAGTTGCACCTTTTGAGGCACTGTATGGACGTATGTTCCGATCACCACTCTGTTGGGCAGAAGTTGGTGAAAGTCAACTGACCGGACCTGAACTTGTGCACGAAACAACCGAGAAAATCGTGCAGATACGAAACAGAATGGCAGCAGCTCAGGATCGACAGAAGAGCTATGCCGACAAAAGACGCAAGCCTTTGGAATTCCAAGTGGGAGATCGAGTACTTCTTAAAGTCTCGCCTTGGAAGGGAGTGATCCGATTCGAGAAGCGGGGAAAATTCAATCCTCGTTATATCGGACCATTCGAAATCACTAAACGAATAGGCCCTGTGGCCTACGAACTACAGCTACCGCCGGAATTGAGTAGCGTGCACAACGTGTTTCACGTGTCAAACCTCAAGAAATGCTTATCTGATGAAACACTTGCAATTCCTTTAGAGGAAATTCAGATTGATGAACAACTACACTTCGTTGAGGAACCGGTGGAAATAATGGACCGGGAAATCAAGAAGTTAAAACTTAGTCGCATACCAATAGTTAAAGTGCGATGGAACTCACGGCGTGGACCAGAATACACCTGGGAACGAGAGGACCATATGAAAAAGAAATACCCTCACTTGTTCACCGACCAGACTAACACCAGCAACACGAACTGAATTTCGGGACGAAATTCCTGTTAACTGGGGGATGATGTGACACCTCGTAAAATCCAGGTCAGCTTATTACTTATTTAAATGTTTATTTAAATGATTTATGTACACGTGGCACTAGAATTAGATTAATTTAGTGTGACACGTGGCACGACAGTACAAACACTAAAACACGACAAGATAATTCGAGGAATTATCAAGAAACTGCACACACATGTCAAAACACGAACGTTGGTGAACGATTAGCACATCGTGTAACAAACACTCGAAACCTCACGAAACACTCGAACATTGGACTTGGAAGTTCAAACGAGGCCGAACGATAGTCCGTAAGCTTGAAAACGGCGACGAACGGATCAAACCATCGAAAATGGGCCTATTGGGCTTCCACAGAGACCTGTCGCGCTACGCGAAGGCCCACAAGGACCCTGTCGTGGTACGCGACAGGTGGGCGGGGGAAATTTGAAACCCGAAATTCCTCGCGCTACGCGAGACCTATCCTACCTCGTATCGCGCTACGCGACAAGACCCAGTACGCAGAAAATCTTTATTTATCCAAGAAAATCATTTCTATCCTACTCTACACACTTTGCTCGAGCTCACCAGCCATCATTCGGTTTCTTCTCCCTCACAATCACCTGCAACCTCCCTTAGAAGCCTTTGGAAGCCATTTTTGCATCAAGAGAAGCTTGGGAGTGAAGGTTTGAAGACTTGAATCAAGGAAGGAACTCACCAAGATCACCACCACTCTCTTGGAGCTACTACACTCGAATTTCCAGGAAGATTAGGAGCTGCTCACACTCCATTTCCACATTCTTGAAGCTTTGAAAGGTAGTCACATGACTCTTGTAGCTTACAAACACTCACACACACACATGCAAGCACTAGATTACACATGCAACCCATTTGATGTTGCATGCATGAATTTTTCTATGGTATGAATCTGGGTTTGATGATTTTGAGGTGTTTTATGATGATCTAGAAGGATTAGAAAGCATTTCATGATGATCCATAATGATGTGTGTGGTTATGATGCATGATTTGTTCATAAAGTGTTGAAATAATGCCATGCATGTATGATCTAAGGCATTCTAGATGATCATGTTGATGTTGGGATGATCCTTGATAATGTATAAGTGTTCTTGCAAGGTTAAATTGTAATCTTGGTGATTAAAAATATGGTTTTATAAACCTTTCTATTTATAGTAACTTTTTAGTTACAAGTTGATGATTTGGTGAAAGTGACAAACATGCATGTATATGGATTTGCTAATAGGATGATAAAATGATGATTTGAATACTTAGGATGTGATTTTGGTGATGAATATAGTCATTTTGGCATAGTTGCCATTTTTAGTAACTTTTTAATGTAAAATGTTGCTAGATGATAAATTTAGATAAATATGCATGGTTGAATGATGTTAAATGGGCTATTATGATGATTTGTGACATAAAAATGGATTAGGATTGTTTAGATGGTCATTTGTATGCAAAGACTACAAAGTTACTATATTTAGTAACTTTATTTTTACAAAATCCGACGTATGAATACCTTGTATGATTTGAGCATGCTAAATGTTTTATTATGTCTTAACATGATAAATAAATGCTAAGTTAGATGGTTTCCGACATCACGTATACTAGAAATGGAAACTTTCCATATTAGGAAACTTTTATGTGCGAACATGATGAAAATGACTTATGTGACTTCGTATGATGATGTGCTATGTGTTAACATGATCACGTAGGACTAATAAGCATGCTAGAACTATAAAAACCGATAAGCTTTGTGAACTTGCCATAAATGGAAACTTACTATAAATAGTAAGTTGTCCATAGACGCGAATTGCGCGTTTGCACACTACGATCACTTACACGATTGCTACACGATTCACAACCAACACACGGTTCACCAACGGGTCGTTGACTTGATACGGTCAACTTAGGTCAAACACGGTCAACATTAAAGTTAATAACACGAACACGGTCCTGTGAGACTCACATGTGTGTGAACACAAACTTATAACACCTATGTGATATAGGTAACTGCTAGCCGGCGAGCTACTCGATTTCTGTTAAGAACGCATTACACAAACTCAGGTGAGTTTACAGCCCCTCTTTTACTCTTTAACTGCTTTTGCTAAACTTATGGGGTGAGAATACAATGCAACTGTTTTAGATATATGACTGGTATGTTGTCAAACTATTTTGAGTGTAACTATTTATCGCATAAAGTCCTCACTTATCCTTACCGTTAGTTGTAACAAACGAGTCGTTATTACGTAGTACTACTGGGTTTGACTAACCCCACTCGGCACCAATGTTGACTGGAGGTCATAACGAGTGTAATTTCGATGTTGATGTCGGGTTCAGCGATGACTCGCGGAGGCAAACGGAAACAGTCGAGTTTCGGTAAGATGAACTGACACACTCCACGGATCGTAGATCCAACAACTAAACTTAACGTACCCAGTATATGTCTGTTTACTATTTCTGTCTGTCTAAACCTGTGAACTCGCCAACTTTTTAGTTGACACCTTTCGCATGTATTCTCAGGTAACTGAATGGAGCACACGCTAGGAAATTTAGGGGATGTTCAAGAAGAGTCGCATGCATTAGACTCTTGTCCTAGGCTTGTGTGCATTAAATTTCTTTTGAAACATGTTAAACTATGTAGTGTTTAAACAATTTACTCTCCGCTGCAAACTTTATTTACGTATGATGTTAAAACATTTTCCGCTGCATATTGAATGAAACTGTGTTATGTTTACAAACCTGTGTGATTGTGAAACTCATATAGAGTCGTTCTATATGACCATGAGCTGTGATCCTGGCCACGTCACACCCACGTGGACTGACACCACGAGTGGAAATTTGGGGGTGTGACAGCATCGGAGCCTGTAGGGGCTGTTGTGGTGAGCAGAGCGGTATCTGGTTGAGACTGTTGAGCCTGGAGAGTCTCTTCCAAAATCAGTCGGGAACAAGCAGTGTTAAAATCAGGTAATGGGGATGTTTGTTGCAGCATCATGCCAACTCCATCAAGTTTGCTACCCGTAAGGCCATTAATTATTTGGAGAACCAGTTGCTGATCGGAAATGGGTGCGCCTACATTAGCTAGTTGATCCGACAATATTTTCAGTTGTTGACAATAGGCAGAGGCGGTGGGGAAGGAGTCGAGTTTCATGTTAGAGAAATGACTCTGCATATGTAGGGCTCTAGACCTTTTGTTTTCTTGAAATATATTGGCAAGGGCCTGCCCACTTTGAGCAGCATTAGACTTTGGCTTCAAGATGGTACGGAGTAGGTCAATGGAGATAGTCCCATATATCCATTGTAGAACTATTGCATCAAGACGAGCCCAGAGAACCGGATCCAATGGAGGAGGCTTAGTAGCTTTTGCAGCAGCTTTGTCAATCGGTTGGATGACTTCAGAGGGAAGTATGTGAGCAAGAACCGGAAACACAGTGCGATGAATCTGAAAGAGGGCCGACCAGGAGGTGTACTATGCATTTTCCATCTCTAAAGTAATGGGGATGAAGTTCTTGATGTTTGTGACGGTGACCACAGGAAGAATACTGGCCATCAGTGAAGAATAAAAGAATAATTTGAGGAGGGCAATCGACGGGAGAAATCGGGCGTGTAGAGCCCAAGAAAAGCTAAGAGACTAATAAAATCGAGACTGAAGACAAAGTATTCGAAATTCACTATTTCGTATACTTTCTACTTCGTGTACTTTACATTTTCGTGAACTTTACATTTTCGTGTACTTTACATTCCGTGTACCTTAGAGTAGTATATATAGACGCATTGTATATTGTTCTAGGTTCGGATCCCGAGGTAGTGTATCTAGACGTATTGACCACACCTTGTAAAGTTTACGACTTTATCAATGCAAATCGCTTGATTTCTTTTCTATTATGGATTCCGCACTCAATAGAAGTTTGTTGATGCTTATTTTCGTGTCAAGTTGATAACTTTATCAGCTTTGGGACCTACAAGTGGTATCAAAGCATTGGAGCTCTTTTCAGCATCAAGACTCAAGCTTTTTGCATCAAGCTTTCGACTTTCATGTTCATTTTCAGATTGGGGATCTGCTCAATCAATTTGAAGTTCAAAATCTTGAAGAAAAATTATCTGGCAATTTTTGAAGGTTTCGTGAACATCAATCTTCGGGTACTTGATTACTTTGGTCTTCGTGAACCTTGGACTTCGTTTACTTCTGGCTTCGTATACATTGGCTTTCGTGAACTTTCAGGTTCATGTATTCAGACTTTCGGTTACTTTGAGTTTCGCATACTTCAAGTTTTGTATACTCAGGTCTTCGTGTACTTCAGTGGTTTCGTGTACTTCGGTGACTTCGTACACTTCTGTGACTTCATGTACTACTGTGATTTCGTGTACTTCATTGACTTCGAGTACCTCAGAATTTCGTATACTACAATCTTAGTATACTTGGTTATTTCAACTACAGATGGCTGCCAAAGACCTAAGTAATCTGTCCAACTTACTGAACTTAGACAATGAGATTGGCACGTGTACCAAGCCTCCAAGACTTGTCTCGAGAGATAACTTTCAAGAATGGAAGTTCAGATTTCAGTCCTTCATCAAATATACTGATCCAAAGCTTTGGAGATCAATTGAAGATGGTCCATATGTTCCAATGTATGAGAATGAATTCCAAGGATTGATTCCTAAGGCACCTGAACTGTTTACTAAAAATGATATCTTACTGAAAGAAAAGGATGAAAAGGCATATACCTCAATCACCATGGCACTGTAAACTGATGTTGCTCATAGTTTTAAGGAGCACAAGAATGCCAAAGAATTATGGGATGCATTGGTGGAGAGATTTGAAGGAATGAAGACATGCGAGAGAGCCAGAAGGACATGTTAAGGCAAAAATTCAACATGTTCAATCACATCAAAGGAGAAAGTTTAGAAACTCAACTCAACAGATTCACACACTTGATGACTGATATGACAAGTGCGGGGATTGAAATGACGAAAGGGGAGGTCAACAAGAAGCTCCTAAACTCTTTGCCTTACAACTGGAACTCTAACTGCACAACAAGCTAGAGGAAAAGGGATATGTATAAGACCTCTCTAAGTGAACTAATCTCCATCATTAATTCATATGATATGGATGACAAACAGCGGGCTCTTAATCATGCAAGTTCAATGAGAGTTAGTCTAGTTTCAGAAAATGCAGCTTTGATGTCTATGATGAATCATCAAGCATCAGCTTCTCAAAACATGACAAGTTCAAGTGAAACTGCTTTCATTGCTCCTATCCAAGGTCAATCATTTTCAAAGATAAGTGCTGAAGGAGAAGAGAACCTTGTACTATTCAAAAGCTTCATGAATAGTTACAATGCATTTCTGGCAGGAGAACTTGCTCCTGCAACTCTCACTCAAGACAATCTTGAACAGAACAGCCCAGCTGATGTTGAGGAGATGGATATCGCATGGCAAATGGCCATGGTTGTGTTTCGTGCAAAGAAGTTCATCAAGAATGTCACACCCCCAAATTACCACTTGCGGTGTCCGACCGTTGGGTGTGGCGTGGCCAGGACCAAAGCTCCAGTCATATAGAACGACTCTATATGCGTTCGTAAAGTAAACTTTGTTCAATATAAATACCAAATTGATTATCAAAGTGTTTGACAAAACATGCAGCGGAATTGTAAATGTCTAAAGCAGCGGAAATAATTGTTAGACACTACAATGTTTGCTAAGACATAACAAAATAAATATTGTTTTCAAATGACGTGATATGAATGCGGTGCAACTCATGTGCTTGTTCCCTTAAGTGCTTCCTGATTAGAATGCAAGCTAGTTACCTAAGAATACATGTTAAGTAAAAGTGTCAACACAATGGTTGGTGAGTTCACAGGTTTTGATAAGCAGTAATCATAGGCAAAAATATAGTTTGTCGCGTGTCATGCTGTTTATTAATGTTTGTCGAGCCCGAAGCTCCAAGCGTCAGTTGCGTCTCTACCGAACTAGACTTGTTTGCGCTTGTCTCCGCCATGTCTATCGTAAAAACAATGGCGCGATGGGTCAAGATTACACGCGTCCTGACCTCCGGTCAGTATTGGCGCCGCGTGGGGTTCGTCACACCCAATAGTACTATCTAAACTCACCTTGTTGTTCGTACATTAACGGTAAAACTGTGCGAGGACTTGCTACGATACACAACACTTAATGTTTGTTCCCAATAAACCAGCATACACAAATGTTTGTACAAATAGTTTGAATATAACAACATGTATTCTCCCCCTAGTTTGAAAGCTTGTAAAAACAGTTTAAGAAGGGGTTGTAAACTCACCTGAGTTACGCGCGCGTAGATAATACGTAAGATGATCGGGGTGCTTGCTACCAGTTACCTATAACACATAGGGTACATAAGTTCGTGTTTGGGTTTATGTGTGTGTTCGTATTCGTGTTCGTGTTCGTGCTCAACAACCTGAGGTTGTTATGTTTGCTCGTGTTCGACCATGTTTGTCTGTGTTTGACTTAGATTGACCGTGTTTGACCAGGTTTGATCATGTCAATTCAACGACCCGTTGGTGAACCGTGTGTTTGTTATAGTTTGTTCAATGATCGTTATTATTCACGTATTGCATGTAAACACATAAGTCACGTTAAATGGACAACTTACTATTTATAGTAAGTTTCCATTTTTAGTAAATTTGCATCATAATTCATTTTAATAGTTCTAGCTTGCTCGTATAACCTAAGTGATCATGTTAACACTTAGCAAGTTATCTCATGTTGTCAAACAAACACAAAAGTCCATTTCTAGTAAACAAAGTTACTAAATATAGCAAGTTTCTATATTTTACAAGTTTAACAACAAAAATCATATCACCACTTCACATAACATCATAATAATGCATTTTAAGTCATTTATCACTATTAAAACTAATCTATCATCTCGTTACATGAATATTCCCAAATTAAAGTTTCCTAAAATGGTAAGTTCTCAATAAACACCATTTTAAATCAAATCAAATCAAACCATTCAAACTTGTTCATATGACCACTAACATCATCAATCAATATCAACATAACTCGAAATCAACATGCATGTATGTTGTTCATCATAAAAGTTTCTATTTATAGAAACTTATGTCAATTACACCTATTTCATCAAATCTAATCAATATTTTATACAAATTTCATTATCATCAACTACAAACCATCATTTTAACATGTTAACATCATCAATATCATCATCTAGCAAGATTTGTGCAACAAAAGTTACTATTTTTAGTAACTATGCCCAAATCAACGTCAAATGATCCATAATCACTACTAAACTCAGTGTAATCAATCCAAATATCACCAATATCATTTGTTCATAACCAAAAATGCTCCAAATCCTTATGGATTGTCATTGCATGTTCATAAAAGTTACTATTATTAGAAACAATGAACAAATCATCATCATTAGCTAACAATATTCAACATATATCCTTCCAATACTCCAAATCAATCATCTAATCATAAAAACACAGATTCATGGAAGCACAAATTCATGCATGCATCATTAAAGAGGTTGCATGTGGGTTTTATGGCTTGCATGTGTGTGGATAGGTGTTGGAAGTGCAAATGACCTTCAAATACTGCCTCACAAGGCTTGAAAACACTGAGATGAAGGTAAATCAGATGGGGAAACAGCCTTGAGAGCTCCTGTAATGATCTCCTCAGCTGGTTCAAGCAATGAAGGTGGTTGATGACTCCTCCAAGCTTGCAAAGCTTCAATGGAACGTCCTAGTAGCTTCAAGATAGCTCCAATGGGGTTTCTGATGGTAGGGATGAAGATAGCAGGATGTTTGGGTAGTGTTGGAAGTGTTTCAGTCGAAAGAAATGAGGTAAAACGAAATGGAACAAGTCTGGTTGGTTTTTACAAATTTTTCTGCGAGCTGGGGTCTTGGCGTACCGCCTAGCATGCCCCATGGGGTCTTGGCGTACCGCCTAGCACCTTTGTCACGCAATGTTACTGGAGTAATCATATTTCTCAACGATTATCTTAGTTTTTGACAATTCAGTTTTAACTTGATCTAACTCTAAGGTATTCTCTTCTATCCGGCGCCTGGCATCCCGATAGTTAGATTCCTTGTCACTTAAAAGTTCTTTGAGTTTGGAAATATCAAGCCTCTCAGCAACGAGTTTTCTTTTGAAATAGCTTCATTTTTAAGAAACTCTGAGTTAAAATACTTTAGTTTGGTTACTTCTTTGATTAAGGATGCATTATGTTCTCTATACCTAAGTATTTTATCAATGCAATCTTGAGAGCATAAATTATCAGTTACCTCATTACGCTTGTCGTCCACCTCAGCCATGAATGCGTGGCTCAGAGTCAGCTCCAATTCTTGCACCTGATCGCTCCAGTCATAAGTGTCTGACTCCTGAGTCACCAAAGCTTTAGATGTTCCAACACCCGAGGAATCATATGTCTTCTTGTCAGCTTCCTTAGCTATCTTCGTTTGCTTGCATTCTCAAGCAAAGTGACCCGGCTGGTCACAATTGTAGCACCTGAGCTTTGACTTATCAAATCCATGCTTCTTCCCCGGATTATTCCCAAAACTATTTTTCCCGTATTTCTTGATGAACTTCTTAGCTTTGAAGACCGCCATGGTCATCTACCATGCAACGTCCATCTCCTCCACTTCAGCAGGATTAATCTGCTCCAGGCTATCCTGTGTCAAATTGGCCAGTGCTAACTCACCTGCAATGAAAGCATTGTAACTGTTCATGAACCCCTTGAACAGTAGCAGGTTTTCTTCATTCTCTGGACGGATTTTAGGCACTGAACTGGCTTGCCCTGAGGAGAGAAATGCGGTCTCATACGGAATTGACTGTAATCCTGAAGCTTGATAATTGATTGAAGAGAGAAGTGCCGAGTTCTCTGAGGCTGGGGTAATACCCATGGAGCTGGCATGGTTCAATGCTCTCTGTTTATCATCCATATCATACGAGTTGATAATGGATATCAGCTCACTCAAGGTTGTCTTGTACATATCCTTGGTCCTCTTGATGGTAGTACAATTTGAGTTCCAATTGTACGGTAAACAGTTCAGCAACTTCTTATTGACCTCACCCTTGGTCATTTCAATCCCCGTACTTGCGATCTCTGTCATCAGGTGGGTGAACCGGTTAAGTTGAGCTTCCAGAGTTTCTCCTTTGATGTGGTTGAACATGTTGAACCGTTGTCTCAACATGTCTTTTCTGCTCTCTCGCATGTCTTCATTCCCTTCAAAGCGTTCAACTAAAGCATCCCATTACTGTTTGGCAGTTTTGTGCTCCTTAAACCCGTGTGCAACCTCAGTAGATAGGGCCATAGTGATGGAGGCATAAGCCTTGTCATCTTTTTCTTTCAGCAAAATGTCGTTCTCGGTAAACAATTCCGGGTCTTTGGGAATCAAACCATTCAACTCACTCTCATACATGGGCACGTAAGGCCCTTCCTCAATCGAACGCCACAGCTTAGGATCAGCATACTTGATGAAGGACTGAAACCTGGACTTCCAGTCCTGAAATTTGTCACCCGAAACAAGCCTAGGCGGCTTGGTACCTGTCCCAATCTCATTGTCTAGGTTCAGTAGGTTGGAGAGATTTGTCAAGTTCTTGGAAGCCATGAAAGATTCTAAGTGTCAGTTCATGAAGCCCAGAAGTACTCTAAGAGTGGTACACGAAGCAGACTACACGAAGCCCTAGATGTTCTCGAAGTCCCCAAGTACTCGAAGTTCCTACGGTTCTCGAAATTTCCAAGTATGCGAAATCAAGTACTCGAAGGCAAGTATACGAAACCAAGATCACGAAATTAAGTACCTGAACCCAAGTAGCCTAAATCCAGTACACGAATCCTTGTACTCAAAATGCAATATACGAATCCAAGTTGCCGAAATGCGGTACACGAACACTGGTACTCGAAACCTTGTTCTGGAAATGGAGTTCTCGAAAAATACTTGAAAAATTCCAGAAGAAATTTCTTCAAGATCTAGAACCCCGAATTGATATAGCAGCTAGATGGAGTGGAAATGAACAATAAAGCAGAGAACTTGATCGAAAAAGCAGCTACCTTTGTGTCGAAAAGAGCCTCCAAGCTCTGATACCACTTGTAGGTCCCTTGAACTGTCAAGATCCGAACTTTATCAGCTCAATCAACACAAAATGCTTCTAATATGTGCGGAATCCATGTTAGAAGATAGAAATGTAATAGAAAAGTGAGTTTCTATTATAAAAACGTGAACTTTGTACAAACGACTTCAATACGTCTAGAAGTGTATGCCTCGGGATTCCAACCCTAAAACAGTATACAATGCGTCTATATATATTATCCTAGGAGTACACGAAATCAAAAGTACACGAATACAAAAGTACACGAAATGCTAAGTACTCGAAACTGAGAGTACACAAAAATTTACAAAATTGATCTGCACCTTTGTCTGGTGTTGATTTTGTCAGTCTTCATCTTTAGTTGGGCTCTACAGTTACCCACACATCCGATTGTGTAGATGTATGCGACTTGGCTTTCAAATCAACATCTATATTTTCTTCTTGACTCTCTTTGGAGTTATGATCAAAATACCCTTCAAAATAGGCTTCAATTTTGCCTTTTTTAGTCTCATAAACAATTTGATCCTCCACTTTATCATTGATGTCATTCACATAATTCACTTCCAAATTGCTTTTACTTTTAATATCTTGTGAATTACTTGAACCTTCACCATTTTCAAACATGGCTTTTATGAAACAGTAATCACCTTTGAATGTGACATCAAATCCTTGATCAAACCAATTGATCATAACTAATAACATTTTTGTTCAAATTGGGCACAAACTGTGTATAGGAATAAGCGAATGATTTCCGTTTATAAATAATTCAACCTCCCCAATTCTGATTGAAAACAAAGTTCTTTTTTCATTGGTTCGGGTTTCAATACCAAACCAATCCTTCTTATTCTTGAACACACTTTCATTCCTAGTCATATGTTTTTTAAACGAATAATCAACAACCCAAATTTCTTTCCATTTCCCATATTCAATTCCTTTTACTAGGAAATCAGTATGATTTTGAGTATCAAATGGGAAAGAATAACGATTCTTAGAAGGGCAATTTGCAGCTTTATGACCAACATTTTGGCATGAGAAACACACAGTTTCTTTTTTCATATGATGACTATCAAACATGGCAGATTTTTGTTTCTTATCAAAATCATGTTTAAATAGTTTTACTTTTGTACTGAGTCTATGTGCATCAAATTTATTCACAGAAAAAGATTTAAACTTTCCTTTACCATTTGAAGATTTTCCTCCGATTTCCAATTTTTCCATGCCCCTCGTGATTGCCTTTTGATTACACCATGGACCGAAACCAACACCTGCACTCGAATGTGCGAGGCCACCGAGACCCCTCGTGGCTCCACCCTGTCCGTCTTCGAAAACAGAATCAACGCCTCCACCCTGTCCGTCTTCGAAAACAGAATCAACGCCTGAACCCATGGTTCGAGGCCTAATTGAAAAACTGGAATCGGTCGAATTTCTTCTCGGTTTGAATCTGGCCCTCTTCATGTTATGCCTTCTCGCATGCGCTTTGATACCACTGTAGCACAATGGGTTTCCCATAATCGAATCAGGTTGTTTGTTTTTCTTGAGTAGAACACACAATTCTTCCAACAAGTAACAAATCTGAATAAGAAAAATAAACTGGAATTGAAAAGAGATTAATACACAAACTTGATTCTTGAAGAACATATGGAATTGAAAAGAGATTAATACACACGATTCTTCCCTCAATTGTTTAACTTAAATTAATCCATTAAGTTTGATTATTTTTGTTTAGTAAAGTATTATGTCTAAAACTTATTTAGTATGGGCCAAGTGCCAATTGTTGTAAATATTTATGTGCTTTGGGTCTGCATAGAAACTTTAGTATAATTGCAGCCCAAGCTCTAGTTTAAGTCCTAGGTTAATATTGTGATGAATTCTCTGCCGATTCAAATGTTCCTGCCGATAAGAAAAGTCAACAAAGAAGGAAAACGACGGTTAATAGATGGCATCAATTCACTAGTGTGTGTCTATATATATATATACTAGGTTAAAACCCATGTATTACATTGATTTAATATATATAATATGTTAAAATTGTTAATTTTTCTCCTCTATTATATGGGTGGAATAAATATAAGTTTTAAGTTTTAATTTATAAATTTTAGTATTATTTTACTTTCATTTAAATTTTTTTACTTTTGATTTTTTTTTTTTTTGACTTTAGTTTTTATTTATTTAAGTAGACAATTTTATTATTTGAAACATAATTATTCATTATTTATTATTTAATAAGAGAAAGACATTAATAGAAGAGAGAGACGGGAAAATCACAAGTTGACTTCACCAGAGATTGACATGTGCCTGAAAAAAACTTTTATTTATTATAATACATAGATATATGTAAGTTGTGTCTGTAAACCACTCTACAAACAATTCTTACTAGCAAAGATGTTTTGTTTGATGAACAAGCCCGATGGAAAGATGAAGTGTCTAATGCTGATCAAGTTCGAAGTGGGTCCGTAGCACAAGATGGGTCTCCGCCGGTGATGCATGAGTTGCATGGCCATAATATTAGTGGGTCTACCTCCACTGAGTCTCCAAGTCATGGCAGTTCATCAATGGCTGATAGTCACAGTCCACTGACCAGTCCATTGAATCCTCAAGTTGATGATCAATCAAATGGAGGGTCCAGTTCCTCCTCATCCTCAAATGTTTCACTACGGGTCAGAAACTTAGCTGATATCTATGACTCAACTCATGAGATTCTTCAAACATGTCAATTTGCTCTCTCTGTAGTTGAGCCAACAACATTTGCTGAGGCAATTCTGTAACCAGAATGGAAATCTGCAATGGAGGAGGAACTACAGGCGTTAATGAAGCAGAAGACTTGGTCACTTGAGGATCTTCCAAAAGACAAAAAGGCTATTGGATTGAAGTGGGTTTTCATAATCAAACTTTAATCTGATGGACAAGTAAAGAAATACAAGGCTCGGTTAGTAGCGAAAGGGTATGCACGGCTGCCGGGGATTGATTTTAAAGAAACATTCTCTCCGGTTGCACGATTTGAAACAATCCAGCATTTTTAAATGGCCCGTTACAAGAAGAAGTATACGTACAACAACCATCTGGGTTTGAATTAAAATGTAACACCCCGACTAATGGCGGAATCATCGGGGCACCACGAAGTGTAGATTGTTCATAGCACAGGGTATAAAGTTGTAAATATCTCAATCATCTTATTAAATTCAAAATTCAATTCAAAACATACCAAGCATTCAATACATAATTCAATAGGTTCAAATTCTAATCTATTACATCAATTTAAGTTTCACTACAAATAACATAAACAAAACTAAAGCTAGGTCCAAGCTCAAAGATAATTCTAATTTGCATTCCCACCTGAAACATGTTAAAAATAAAGGGTCAACTATAAATAGTTGGTGAGTTTCATAGGTTTGAACACTCACACCAAAAATAGATATAAAAATGTTATATGTAATGTCTTATGTGAACTCTAAGCATAATGAACATAGCCAAAATGAACTAGCAAGTAAGTTGATCAACTAATGTTAACAAATGATGTTCTGACCATGTTCTAGCATTCCTAACAATGCTGAAGTAACAAACTATCACCGCGGGCCTCCCCCGAAGGGTAAATCAAACAACAGTGGGATGATCGGTCCAATAGATCTATCATATTCACTAAATGTGTGATCAATGCATATCCATAGCTAAAGTTCACTAACTATAAGAACATTAAGCTAAGTTCACGTTGTAAAAGTTAAAACTATGTCTTTTCTAATAAACATGTTTCACCCGTAAAGTAAAGCATAAAAGAGGGTCTATGAAGACTCACTTTAACAAGTGAGATAGCCTTTGCAATAGTTGTCAATGTATAGTTCAAATAATATCCAACACAAAAGTAATCAACATATATAGCTCAATCATGTGCAAATGTAGTTTTGGCATTTCAATGGAATTCTTAATGCCACTATAATCATCCATGGGGTCGGTTTGGTTAATTGTATAGAAAGAAATCATTTTAGTTTATTGTTTTCAAATGTTATGTTAGTTATTTAACATAAAATCATACTTGAATTTAGTTTTAATAAATTATTATTTGAATAAAAATTGAAAATAATTTTAAATCAAATAACTTTAAAACTAATAAAGAAATATGATAATAATAATAAAAAAGATCTTTGAAACAAAATTTAAAAAATTTTCTTGTCACTTTATAATTATATATTGTGTTGTAATGTTATGAAAGAAAATAAGTTTAATACGTTATATAGAAAGTTTAAAAATATTAATTTATTACATTATAGTAATAAATAATAATAATAATAATAATAATAATATACTTTTGTTTTTAATTAATAAAGTTTATAAATTTTTGAATCTTTTTTTAACCAAAATGTTTATAAAACTTTATTAAAATTTTGTATCTTTAATAAAACATTTTTATAAAATTTAATAGTTTAAAATAACTTTTAACAATTAAATAAAAGGGATGTTTTAAATTTTAAATTTACTAACAAAAATTAATATTGTTGTTATTATATATAGTTTTTTTTATCAAAACAATAAGTCAATTATTTATAAAATATTTATGTGAAATCATAATTTAAAACTGAATAGTGGTTTAAAAAAAAATTATTAAAAAACAGTTTTAAATGTGAAATCATAATTTAAAACTGAATAGTAGTTTAAAAATTATTAAAAAAACAGTTTTAAATGGTCAAAAAGGAAAACGCGGCCGCGCCTAGGTTAGAACCCAGGTTTTCGAGTGCCCACGTCTTACGGTTGTATCCCAAGATCAGTTGGTCTACACCCTGTTACCGAAGGTACTCCGGAACGAAATTATAAGACATCGATATTAGTTTCCCCCCAATTCAGAATATAATACCCGAAGAACCCCAGTTTCTTTGGATCCAAAATCCATTCAAATAACGATGTGATTGGATCTAAAACCATAGGGCTTTCGTTTTCGGTCGAAAAACGAGTATAATGAAGTAAGGATCACTTACTAGATGTTATTAAATCGAGGGTTTCGCTTGTGGGGTTGAGCCGACGTAAACCGAAGCTATGCAGGTATTGGATTTCCACTAATCACGATTTTGAATGGATTTCGAGTACACAGATAGTTTCGCCGGGTATTAAAGGGTTTATGTACCGGTTTAATTTGATTTATATACTCACGTTCATCGAATTCAAATACGCGTTCATTGTTCTTATTTTCGGTAATGATTTTCATATAAATGTTGATTTTTCAATCAAATTGGTGTTTGGGATTGATTACGCGCTTCGAATCCTTCCATATATGGTTTCGATTAGCTGTACCACGTTCTAATTTGGCTGTGGATTGCGACGGGTTGAGGAATGGATCGAACCGGGTATCCATGGGGTGACGGGTGAGGGAGATGGTAAGAATGATGGATTGGCAAAATCAGTCCCTCCTAGTTTCTGTTCACAAGGTTTAGTTTTGTTTTTGTCAACATAGGTCCCTCCACTTTATCAAACAAGTTTCATTTGTTAAAAAATTGTATAATTTATTTAAATTTTATAAAAACAAATATAATTAAAGTATCTATAAATTTATGAATGTTTTTTTTTATTATTTCAAACTATTTTGTAATTTTTATAAAATTGAAACTAAATTATTTGTATACTTAATTTTACAAACAAATTCTAAATTTTATAAAGCTTATTATAAACTTATTTTATAAACAATCTTTCTAAAATTTAAAAATGAGTTTTTACTTTTATTTTTTTAACTTGTAAAGTTTTAAATAATTATCCATACATACATATATATGTATATTTAAATTATGTTTAAATTGTTTTCTCATCCTATACATATATAGGGGATGGATCAATTGGTAATTCACTCTAATTGAGATAACTCTATAACCCAACTTGATTGGTTGTCTAATATAATGAATTTTAAATGAGTGGTCTATATTAATTCTGAAAAAAATGAGTGGTTGAGATTTGTTTAAGGGTATTTTGGAAATTTGCTTGATGTACTTGATTTCAGTTTAAAAATAAAAGCTTACCCCTCAATTTTTTAAACATTCATAACTTTTATATACGTTATTATTTTTTAAAGAAAATTACACCATTAAATTTGTCACATTTTTATCTTTAATTCAAGTATAATTTTGTCAATTTTTTTTAAAGTTTTCGTAATTACACAGATGTAACGAGCTAAATTTTTTCAAAGTGTTCGTAATTACACTGATGTAACGAGCTGAATTTTTTCAAAGTGTTCGTAATTACACTGATGCAACGAGCTGAATTTTTTCAAAGTGTTCATAATTACACTGATGTAACGAGCTGTAACATTAGATACAGATCGTCGTAACGAGCAGTAAATTATTATTTTTTTATAAGAAGCTTCGTTATTTTTTCAAAAAACTTTTTTATCTTTAGTTCAAGTATAGTCTCGTGAAATTTTTTCAAAGTGTTCGTAATTACACTGATGTAACAAGCTGAATTTTTTCAAGTGTTCGTAATTACACTGATGTAACGAGCTGAATTTTTTCAAAGTGTTCATAATTAAACTGATGTAAATTTATTTAATGAACTAATTTTTATAATAAAAAATAAGTTTGTAATATATATTTAAGATGAGTGAAAAAAAAATTATGATGGAAAATTTTTGAAAAAGGAGGGAAAATTATTATACTTAAGTTTTTTACGTTAGTGTAATTACAAATGCTCGAAATTTTTTTTGGCATGACTATAATGGAATTAACGAGAAAAATAAGACGAGTTTAATGGTGTAATTTTTATAAAAAAACAATATAGTATAAAAAAGTTATAAGTGTATAAAAATCAAGGGGGGCCTTTATTTTAAAAATAGAAAAATGGATGGTTTTTTAAGAGTGTGACACTTGTCACACACTTATTAAATCTGATTTTTGATATTAAGTCAAATGACCAAAATAACCTTTTGTATTTAAAAGTAATTAGTGACACATGTCACAATCTTATTAAATTTAGAAATTTTGAACCATTAAATTTGAGTTATTAGGTTTACTCAATTAAGGTGGGTTCTCATATGATCCCAATCCTATATATATATATATCTATACTACTATATAATACATATAGGAAGGATAGAAAGGTAATTTACCAAAAACTCTTAATTTTAAGAGTTGTACAAGATTGAAAGCATTACGTACAACTTGCTATGATATCTTAAAATTAAGATTAAGAAATGTACAATTGTTCAAGCTTAATGTACAAGTGTGTATTCATTAACTCTTGAATACCCCCAAAATCTTTTCCCGCTCAGCTCTTCCAACCCTAAAATTATTCTCCCTTTCCCTCATTTGAAAACACACACAACCAAGACACAGAGAGAGTCGGGAAAGGGAGCAGCCGATCGGATTCTCCACGCACCTCTGGGAATGTTCAACCTTGCAGTCCAGATGAAAACATCCCATGAGTATGGAGACCACCATCGGCGGCGATGGTGGCGGAAACATTGATTCGACGATGATAAAATTAGTAGAGTAATGGTCGTCTGGGCAATTTTCATTATGCGTTGTTTGTGAGGTATGGCTGTTACCTTCCTTTTTACTTTCAGTCCACTTCTGGTCCTTTCTCCCGGCGGCTAGGGTTCCGCCATAGACAACGTTAACGAATAGGGTTTAAGGTCGATTTTGAATTTCTTGATGAATGTTTTTGAAGTTTTTGTTTATGTGTCATGTGTGTATTATGTTGATCAAGAAAGAAAGAAAAACGTGCGTAGATAATACCAATCGTAGACACCATGAGTGCTTTTGATGTGTCTGGTGGTTGTTGTCCAAAAGGAAATATGGTAAGACATAAACCGAATCAATTGTACTTTTTCATTTTCCATGACTATGACGTCCATCATGAATCTAAGTTGTAACGATTTTGATTTACTTCCGGTTGCTCAAGAAGACGGTCAGGTCAAGCTTCAAGGTTTACACAAAGTGATTATAGCACAAGATTGAGACATAATGAGAGTGGAGTTATGGATCAGGTTTGTTTCCAAAGGCATCTATCTCTAATTTGTTTTTGTTCATGTTAGAGTGATTGTACAATTTGCAGCCTTCAATGATCTCTTTTGCAGTTGTTTTTGAAAGGAAAGAAAAGAAAGAAGAGGCCATAAGCTTACGATTTTTGGCTTTTAAGCAGGGTGTGGAAAATTGGGTTAGGTCTTGAAGAAAAAGAAAGAAAGAAAAGATGTTATGAAGGCTGAGGAGATGATAGAGGTTGGAAACACAAGTATGAATCTGTTAATGGTCGAAGAAACTTTGATTTGAATACGAATGGTGGTGATTCATCACAACTTTTGATTCAAGTAATAAATGATGATAAATAGATGAGTTCATATTGGTGGTGTTTTTAATTTATTTAATGTTGTATTTAATTGTTGTTGGTGTTAGTTGCAGGCTAGAAAATCTTAGTAACATATTGGTGAAAATGGAGGCCAAGCTTTATGTCACAAGGTGATTTTTCTTCCTTCGCTTTGATAAAATTAAAGAATGGTATGAATTTAGAGCTATAAATTTGATATATTTTACTTCACCAGTTTCTCTAGATATTAAACTTACCAAACGGATGGGGGTTGTGGCTGAAAGTTGTTATTTAAATGACTCAACTATCGCCCCAACTTTCTTCATGATTTCCTGTCACATGGAGCTTCATCTATGGCTTAAGATCTTCAAAGCTTATTTTTAATTTACTTTAAATGAAAACTTATTATTTGGTGTTTATTGAAAATTAATTTAATTTTTGTGTCTTGACATGTGAACTTCTATAAAAGAATTAAGCGGACAAAGTTTAGATGTGTATTAAAAGTGATTATTGCCCCTAAGATCAGCTACAATTAGTCTCAATGGTTGGATGATTGTTTGTGTTGTGTTAGTTTATCACCTACTTGAACATTTAGATATTTTTTTATTTTGCAGTTCCTCGTTTTTGATCACCAAAGGGGTGATAGAAGTTATTTTCTTGGGTCAAATTTCGCATATTTTTACCTAATTTTTGAATCAGGGTCAAAAAACATTGAACAATTTTGCTAGGGAACTTGTCCGACATCTTCAGAATATTGATGGTAGCAATTACTCAGAGATACTTGGTTCTAATTTCTAAAATTTTACCCTATAAAGTTAAAATTATTTTTTTTTTCCTTTAAAACTTATTCTCCCTTATAGACTTTATGCAACATCTACATTATCACCCTTGGGTCCAGGTTTAGGCTTTTGTGGAGCACTGTGAAATACTTCCTTGAATCAAAAACAACTCCTTAGATTCATACAAGTTCATCCCATTTTCTAACTAAAAAAAAGACTATTTATAAACTTGTTGAGTTTACTGGTCAATGGCTTTATTTCCATATAGGTTATGGGACCAAATACCAAAACCTGCTCCTGGACTTGATTGATGCCAGGTACTCTTACAAAATAATTAATATAACATTTATTGGTTTATGTTCTACTTTTTATAAGAAGCTAAGCATTCCCAAGTTTAAAGCCATACCCGGTTCATTTTGAACCTTATTATGCAATGATGAAAACCCTATGCTTTTCTCTGTTGTTCAAGTCTTTTTCATAGTAACAACTTCATATTAGAATTCCAAATTGGCTCAAATAAGTCTCTATATCACTTTTTATTAAGAGGAAACATTGATTTGTAACTAAAAGTTGTAGTTAGTGTACAATTGTTAAAGGCTGCTGGTGTACAATTGCTGAAATTGCTAAAATATGTTGTCATGACATATTCTACGTTGTATTGTGTTTTGTTTTTTGTTTGTGAAGATTGTTCCTGATTAAGAACTTTAAATAATGTCCCACATGTTTCAGTTGTTCCAAATGTGTTAAGACAGTTAAATGAGACTTAGCATCAAAGTTTGAGTAGGTTGTTTGGTTTAGATAGGTTTATGTTGTTTTAAATGAGACTTTGCATCAATCTTAGATGTTTCTTCTCTACTTCCTCAATTATTCATGTTGTTTTAAATAAGACCCTTTATTTTTTTCCTGTTAAGTATGATATACATTTAAACTAATACTCAGTTTTAGTTTTGTGGTTATATTCTCATTATTTTGATATTTTCAGGTCAAAGTAATCTTTTACAATAGCAGCAAAAAGTTGTTATAAATTGATTATTAAAGACAAATCATTTGAGATTAACATTATAGCTTTCTTAATGTTTGTTGTTTACATTCTGATGTAGGTTTTTCAAAGAGTGCCCGAAATGATGTGCAGACAAATCAAGGCAAGTCAACTCTTATTTATTTTATTTTACGTAACTTTGTATTATTTAATTTGTGGTAAAAAGACTCATATTTATGCTGCATAAAAGAAGCTTTGTTGTAGCAGCATTGTTTTGATTTTGAGTCGGATCATATCGGCTCTCGAGTAATAACGGATGTTTCATTTAATATTGTTGGATACACATGGATGATTGTATATTCTCTAGTTGATTTTACATCCAAGGCTTTGATATATCTTGACTAACTTTTTCACATTTGTCGTTGCCGTTGCCACCGCATCGCGCGGGTTTCCGACTAGTATATATATATATATATAGGGATGGGAATTAACAATAACCCACTATATATGCAATAACCCGAAATAACCCGTCAAGATCAAGCAAAATCTTTGATTTTTTTAACATAATTGTAACACATTTAGAACACTTTCTTATTTTATGAGTTTGCGTAAATTCATCACCGTTTGAGAGTTTACTTCGTTGTAAGTTTTTGACTTACATCACTGTAAGTGTTTTTGACCCAAAACTTACAACGATGTAAACTCTCAAACGGTGATGAATTTACGCAAACTCATAAAATAAGAAAATGTTCTAAATGTGTTACAATGATGTTAAAAAAATCAAAGATTTGGCTTGATCTTGACGGGTTATTTCTGGTTATTGCATATATAGTGAGTTATTTTTACTACCATACTCTATATATATATATATGCATATATGTATATTTAAAGCTCATAGATAAAATTCCCAAATAACGTCATAAATTTCTATTAAATATTAAGATTTATTACTTAAATTGTTGGAATGTTACATAAAAGAACATGAAGGCAAAGTTTATCGCCTTCATAAGACCTTGTATGGCCGAAAGAAAGAGCCCCGAGCCGGGTATAGTTGCATAGATGGGTATTTCCAGAATCATGGTTATGTTCGAAATATGAGTGAGCCGACTCTCTATGTTAAAACAAACACAACAGGTGAATGTATCATTGTGTGTTTATACGTAGATGATATTATCTACACTAGTTCTTCACTTGCCCTACTTAAAGAATTTAAAAACACAATGATCACTGAATTCGAGATGTCGGACATCCGAAAGCTGCAGTCTTTTCTTGGGCTTGAAATTGAGCAAAAATCTGATGGTTTATTTCTATCTTAGCGCAAGTATGCTCGTGATCTATTAGCAAAATTTGGCATGACAAACTGTAAAATAATGCGAACTCCCATGAATGAGAATGAAAGATTGCAGTTGGAAGATGGAGCCAATGCAGTTAATGAGGTTAAATTTCAAAGTCTAATAGGTGGTCTCATTTATCTCACTCACACTCGTCCGGATATTGCTTTTGTTGTTTCCTTAATTTCTAGGTTCATGCACAAGCCATCAGTTGTGTATTTTGGAGCAGCCAAACATATGTTACGTTATATTACAGGTACTATAGAGTATGGGTTGTGGTAAAAAAACCACAATGTAATCACTCTGGAAGGTTACACAGATAGTGATTGGGCACGTTCGTATGAAGATCAGAAGAGTATATCAGCTAGTGTGTTTTTCCTTGGGTCTGTAGTGGTATCATGGAGTACAAAGAAACAGCTTATTGTTGCATTTTCGACTACAGAAGCGGAGTACATTGCAACTAATGTTGCAGCTTGTCAAGCTGTTTGGCTTAGGAAGCTATTGAAGGAAATGAATGAAGAACAGAAGCATGCAACGACCATCTTTTGTGATAATCAATCGGCAATTTTTCTCACCAAGAATCAAGGATTTCATGGCCAAAGTAAACATATACATATTCGGTATCATTATATTCGAAGCCTAGTAGAAGAGAAGCAAGTGGTGTTAAGTTCGTGTCATACGCAAGAGCAATTGGCAGACATCTTCACTAAACTGCTAGGAAAGGAGCAGTTTACTTTTCTACGAGATCGATTGGGATTTCAAAGCATTTGAATTATGGGAGGCAATGTTGGAGTAGTTCAAAGTATCCGTTGGTTATTTAGATTAAACATGAGCTAGAATTCTTAGTCAATGTAGTCAATGGTAAAGCTATCTTGGAGAAACCTTCAATGAATCTTCTATAATATCCTGCTAAGCCGAGAAATTGACGTACTTCAGTCGGGGTCTTGGGTGCATTCCAATTCTTGATAGCCTCAATCTTGGCAGGATCAACATGTATGCTTTTTTGATTAATTGCATGCCCAAGGAATTGTACTTCTCTCATCCAAAATTCACATTTGGAGAACTTGGCATACAACTTTTCGTTCCTAAGCAAGTCCAAAATAATCCTTAGGTGTTGCTCATGATCTTCTTTGGTCTTGGAATATATGAGTATATCGTCGATGAACACAATGACAAATTTGTCCAAGTACGGTTTACAGACCCTATTCATAAGGTCCATGAAAACTGCCGGAGCATTCGTTAACCCAAATGGCATAACCAAAAACTCATAATGGCCATACCAGGTTCTAAAGGCATTCGTTGGAACATCCTCGTCCTTGACTCTTAGCAGGTGGTATCCTGAACGGATGTCGATCTTTGAATAGAAACTAGAACCTTGCAGCTTGTCGAATAGATCATCTATCCTTGGTAGCGGATACCGATTCTTGACTGTCAGCTTGTTCAACTCTCTGTAGTCGATGCACATTCTAAAGGTTACATCTTTCTTCTTTACGAACAAGACAGGTGCTCCCCACGGTGAGAGGCTTGGTCTTATGAAACCTTTGTCCAGTAACTCCTGTAGTTGGTTAGATAGCTCCTGCATCTCGGATGGGGCTAGTCTGTACGACGATCGAGATATTGGTGCTGCACCGAGCACCAGGTCAATTCGAAATTCGACTTGCCTGTTACGTGGTAATCCAGGAAAATCCTCAGGAAATACCTCTGAATATTCTCGCACAATCGGCATATCTTCTAGTTGCTTCTCTTTTGACTTCCTTTCCATGACATGTGCTAATATTGCTTGACATCCCTTCCGTAGATACTTGTGGGCTTTCATAGAAGAGATAATTTGTAAAGTCTGTCCGCACTTCTCGCCATGAATTGAGAGAATCTCCCCACTTGGGAGTGGAATGCGGACCACCTTCTGACAGCATATAATTTCTGCGTGGTTTTTGGATAACCAGTCCATGCCGACAACCACATCGAAACTTCCTAGTTTCACCGATAAAAGGTCTATAGTAAAAACATAATCTCCTAGTTGTAACGTACACTCTCGAATTATCTCGCTAGTCTCTATCAGTTTTCCATTTGCTAGTTCTATTGTATATATATCGTGCAGTGCAGTTGGATTAGCTCCAATTAACGTGCTAAATTCAGTTGACATAAAGCTCTTAACTGCCCCCGTATCAAATAGGACAGAAGCAAAATGATTATTGACAAAAACGTACCCGTCACGAGGTTTGGATCTCGTTTGGCGTCTCCGGCTGCAATAAAAAATGCCCTTCCTCGAGCATTGTTGCCACCTTGATTTGCTAGTTTTGGGCAGTTCCTCCTTAGGTGACCTACCACTCCACATTCAAAACAGCTCCTATTATCCCTGTTGCTATCTGCCACCGATATGGGTGCAGGGGCTCGACAACTCCTTGCTAGATGTCCCTGTCTTCCACATCTGCTACACATGAAAGACCTACATTCACCCTCATGATGGAATCCACATCTTTCGTACTTTGGGAGTTTTCCCACAAAATTTCTTATCGGTTGTCACAGAGGTGTTGACTCTAACCTGAGTCGGTTTCTTTTGTGGTTGATTTGGGGAATTGTCATTCCATTTACGTTTGTTACCAATGTTATGCTTTTCCTCAGTTACCTTTGTCCCCAAGGTTCCACGACGAACTGCCTGATCAATCAGGCGATGAGCCAAACGAATTGCACTTTGAATGGTATCTGTCTTAGAAGAGGTTACCATATCCTCAATACTTGGAGGAAGCCCTTTCAGATTCGGCTCTATTCGCTTGTACTCGGGAGTGACCATTTTTGGGCAAAGTTGTGCCAATTAATGAAATCTAGTGGTATAACTGGCAATGTCACTTCCTTGCAACTTCAAGTTATAGAATTCTTCTTCCATTTTCTGGATCTCGCTTCTTGGGCAGTATTCATCCATCATCATTTGTTTCAGTGTCAACCAGGGAATCTGGTAGGCTTTGTCAATGCCTAAACCTTGAACATTGTTGTTCCACCATGTAAGAACTGCTCCATTTAGAGTACTAGTGGCATACTTGACTCGGCATTCCTCAGGGAAATTATTGACATGGAACACCGTTTCCATTTTTTCTCACCATTAAAGCTAAGAGGTTGGCAGTTCAAGAAATCCTTGTAGGAACATACCTTTGGTGCAGATCCAGTGTTTCCAGCAGCCGCGCGGCCTCCTATCGCACCATTACCACCTACGGCTCCACTGCCGCTTCCTGCGCCGTTGCCAATGGCACTGGATCCTCTCTCTCCTGTGTGCTGTTGATTTTTGTAGGTGGCCATAGCATCAGCCACTCGTTTATTTATGAGCAGATCCATCTCCACCGAGATAGCAGGTGGCTCAGTTTCAGGATTGTCATGTGGGTTTTCTTGCGGATTTTCCTGCGAATTTCGCCTCAGTCGTCCTCTCAGCATGTTTCTGAACATGCAACATTAACGTTTCGTGTTAGAGTCATATGGCTATAGATTAGGTCTTAGTCAAACAACCTAATTCACTATAAACCAATGGCTCTGATACCAATATGTCACACCCTTATCGTTGCGGAAGCGTACCGTGTGACTTTCAAGGTTTCACAGTCATGATTTACAACAAAAGACACATATGTTTCTATATTACATGGCAATGTTACAACTACATTAGCCACAAGTCTAATGTAGTAAGAGTATTAACTGAGTTTCACACATATATATATATACTATGCTATGTTTCACACTGTTGAGACTAACTTTCATAGACTCTACTATATGTCTCTAAAGATTGAGCTCCCAGCTCCACCCTTGTAAGATTATGCATCTGAGAAAACATGATTTTTAAACAATCAGCATATTGCTCGTGAGTTCACAGGTTTTAAAATGTCAAAATGTATGTAATGTATCCCAAACAATTCAAATGTTTGCACAAAAAATTAAATAATATTCATGTCCCAAACTGGGTGTAAAACATTGGTATCCAGTGCGAACATTGTTCCTTTCAACAATGTCGTGTTTAGTTCTCGACCAACTGTCCAATTATAATTCCTGAGCTCCTGTAACCGAGCTGACGAGTTCAGTGTTTGCCCCTTCCCAATGTCCTTATCGCAAGACATTGTGTGTTTTAGCCATATTGAGCTCCAGCTTGACATCTGGTCGTGGTTTTAGCTACGAACCACGGGGGTGGATTGTCAATCACAAATAGAATATATTCCCAATAGTCACGCTCCCCCACGATTAATGGTTACAGAATGGGGACTTAGCGACAAATGTGTAACCCGTGAAATAATGACAAGTTCGGTCATGTGTTTCTCCCCACTGTCACGTGTTTCAACCAAATGTTTTACAACGCTTTCGTTTTTATGTTTTACAGTGTGTTTTAAAAATGTTCCAGCGTTTCACATCATGCAAATCAGGTTTCATGTTTCACAAAATGTATCGAAAACGTTTCAGAGTTCCACCTGATCTAATCAGGTTTCATGTTTCACAAATGTATCAAAAACGTTTCAGAGTTCCACCTGATCTAATCAGGTTTTATGTTTCACAAATGTATCAAAAGCGTTTCAAAGCTTCACAATAATCAAGATGTTTCGAATGAGTCTTTATGTTTTCTCATTCCCCGAGTTTCAAAAGCCAAAATACAGAAAAGGGGTTCGTGAACTCACCTGAGTTGATTCAAATCAATAACAATGCACAACGTTCGTATTACTAGTTCTTGGACTCTAAACATGTATGTCATTAGAGTTCTATGAGTTACTTAAGCTTAATCTGACTCTCAGAACTTTCCTTGACGTTCAATGTCAAGGACATTACAACTTAAGTCATCAATCTTATCTCAAATGTTTAATCAATTTCCTTGACTTAATATCGCAAAAAGTGTGCTAACTGCGACTCGTTGGATTAATCAGGACATTTCCAGATTAATCAAATTAGTATGGTTGTTGATTATATCACCAAAACAGTTTCTCGATGGATCGAGGTTTAGGAATAGTTATTCCTTGTCATTGATCATTCCAAAGAATGATCAAGACAATCACAACCATTGTTATAATCAAATGGTTAGAACCATTATGATCTATGATATGGTTTCATGATAATCGGATATTATAACGGCTTATAAAACTGAGGTTTCGTATACTTGTTTTGGACAGAGTCTCTGTTTATAAAAGTGAAGTTTTCAAGTTTTAAGTCGGGCAGAACCTCGACTTATATTTCTTAAGTTTTCTGAAAACAGTTGGGCAGAATCTCTGCTTATAATTGTTTGTTTCCCAAAAATTAGTCATAATCCTATTATATAATAATAATAAGATCTAAAACAAGCATTATAACAAATCGAGATTTTTACCTTACAGAAGTTCGGTAGCACCTCGCGTTGAATACTAGATGTTTGGAGGGGTTAAATGTGGGTATTTGGAGTTGTAGGGTCGGGATTTCAAAGCTGGAAGGTAAATTTTTGTAACCAGATTCGAAATCTGGTGGCCTGGTATTTATAGGCGAATTCTGGGTCTGGGGCGCATAGCCTAGCCCCAACGTTTCGTTCGGGGCGGTACGCCCCGGCTTAGTGGGTTGCATGTGTGCCACGTGGCGTGTTCAAATGCAATCTGACTGGTTTCTTGTTTTCGTGATAACTTGAGCATACGAACTCCGTTTTACGTGCGGTTTTCGGCTACGTTCACGATTTTTCGAGACCTTTCCAATGGTTATACTTTCAAAACCTGAAGAGTTCAAAATATCTGATCTCTTATTTAACAATATATTCGACACAGTGTATCTTGAAATTGGAGTCTCGTTTCGTGATTTCGTTTACACTCATTCTCTTTATTTCCGAGATATGATTCTAACCTGGAAATTGCGAATTGTCACAGTCTCCCCCCGTTAATGAAATTTCGTCTCGAAATTCAGTTTGTGCTTCTCAATACTAATGTGTCATCAAACAAATGGGGGTATTTGAGTTTCATCTGTTCTTCGCGTTCCAAGGTAAATTCCGGTCCTCACCTTGAGTTCCAACGGAGCTTCACTATTGGAATGCGACTTTGTTTTAGCTGTTTCACTTCCCGTTCCATGATTTCCACTGGTTCCTCAATGAAGTGTAATTGATCGTCGATTTGAATTTCTTATGACAGTATCACAAGTGTTTCGTCTGACAAACATTTCTTGAGATTCGATAAATGAAATGTGTCATGTACCCCACTGAGTTCTGGTGGTAGTTTGAGTTTATACGCAACGGTTCCAACCTTTGCAATGATTTCAAATGGCCCTATGTATCGAGGGTTCAATTTACCACGTTTTCCGAATCTTACAACTCCTTTCCAAGGTGAGACCTTTAACATGACTCGATCTCCAACTTGGAAGGACAATGGTTTGCGTCTCACGTCAGCGTAACTTTTGCTGACGATCTTGTGCGGCTCGTAATCTGTCTCGAATTTTGAAGATTTTATATGTCGTTTCCTGAATGATTTTTGGACCCGTTAGTTGACTTTCACCAGCCTCGGTCCAACATACAGGTGATCGACACTTACAACCGTACAAAGCTTCAAATGGAGCTGCCTTGATGCTTGTGTGATAACTAATGTTTTATGAGAATTCGATTAAAGGCAGATGTGTATCCCAACTGCTTCCAAAATCAATCGCGCATGCTCGAAGCTTGTCTTCCAGAGTTTGGATAGTCCTTTCGTTCTGACCATCCGTTTGAGGATGATATGCTGTACTCATATCCAAACGAGTACCCAATGCATCATGTAGGGTTTTGCCATACTCGTGAGGTGAATTTGCTGTCTCGATCTGAGATGATGGAGGTTGGAATCCCATGTCGGGAAACTACTTCCTTGATGTAAAGCCTCATGAGTTTATCCATCTTATCAGTTTCTTTCATAGGCAAGACTTTGTGCATTAATGATTGTACTACTATTCACGAATATTTTAGTATTCTAGGTATTGATATATGTATTTGTGTCATTGTTATCATTTTTCCGTCATCATTAATAAATGATTCTTTGCTCTGTGTGCGTGTTTTTTATCCCATAAACAACAAATGAAACAATTTCACATATTGATTAATTATTTCCGCCTCTCAATCATTTTGAATCATCTTTGAATATCAAATCTAAAGCAAAATCCATATCCAAATAAATCTTGAGAAGGAAGATGAAAGAGATTGCAATCTCCAGAAAGTCATGGTGAACAACATGATAAATACGTGTTAAAGAATGATAAAATCCACAGAAGGTATAAGTTACACTCATCTGATAAAGGTGTTGAAGTTTTTATTAAACCAATCTCGAGTAGCTCAATAGTGACACGAGTTGTTGCATATATAACAAAATCAAGAGTATTCTACCTTTTGTTTGGTTTGCAACGTACATAAAGGCAAACCTCGGGCACAACTAGAGTCAATAATGAATAGCATTGTTATATATATATATATAGGGAAAATATCAAATAAAAAGTATATTTTGCCTAAGAAGGCTAAGAAGGATTTTTAAAATCTCCAAAACCGACCCAAACGAACTCCGATTGAACTCATTTCGATGGCATTGGAACCGTCTCATCGAACCCTACAATATTAGATTTTAAGTTTTCGTTTTAACAACTAGATTTAGATTTTGGGTTTTAGGGCTTGGTTTTTAGCTTTTAAATTGTATCTTTATGTTAAAGATTTGTTTTTAAAGTTTTGGTTTTAGTATTAGTGTTTATTGTTTACGATTTAAGGTTCGGGTTTTAGGGTTCGACAAGCCGGTTCCAATGATGTAAAAATTAATTCAATCGGGGTTTGTTTGAGTCGGTTTTCAAGTTTTTAAAATCCTTCTTAGCCTTCTTAGGCAAAATATACTTTTTAGGGGAACCTTCCCCTATATATATATATATATATATATATATATATATATATATATATATATATATATATATATATACTAGGTTAATATCCCATGTTTGACACGGGTTAAATACAAGAAAAATAAATAGTCATTAATGAAAATTTATATAATATAAGTCGATTTTTTTATATAAAATATGATTAAAAATTTTGAATAACTTAATACTATTAGAAATTTTTGATTATTTTAAAATACTTAATTATTATCGTCTTGGTCAAGAAATAGCGGCCAGCAAAACTATTATTTTCAAAATATTATAAACAAAATCGTTTGTAGTGTGAAGTGTGAACAAAGGGAATCCGATGCTTTATCTTGTTTTTTTTTTCCAACAGTGTATGTAATTAATACCAACTTTTATGAAAGCAAATTAGCCTAAGATCAGATGTTTTGGAAGGAGGCACCTATGGTGTTCTAATATAAAGATCATGTCTTGGAGTCTCACTTGGTTTAATAACATCTAGGTGAGTTAGATGTTTTATCACAGTGGAACTTAGGGTAATGGTTTCCTTTGTAATGGTGGACGTGTCGAGTCACAAGTGATGTCTATGCTCACAGAACATGGGTGACATTTCGCCAATGATTTTACTCGAGTGACCGGGGTTAAAAATTATTTGTTGACTATTAAAAAATATCATCTTCTAAGAAACTGGTGTAGTAGTTTGAGTCAAAGAGAGAGAACCTAGAGATATGAAGTTCAATCTTCATTAAGGCAGGCTTTCTATTGGCAAAGCTTTTATAGAGGCGGGGGGGCCTCATTTTCGGTCCGTAGTGTTAATATTTCGGTCGAAAGGTTATTTTAGTTAAAAATAGTGGTTTTGCCTTCCCTCATTTCAAAAAATTAACATGTATTCTTGGTTCCGTAAATTTTCGCCCCCTCATTTCAAAACTTTCAATCTCCGCAACTGTGGTTTTCCTTGAAAGCTACCGATCTGGTTCCTTGCGACCGTCCTTTACATGTACCCCTTGGTTAGTCGGTATTGCAGGGATTCGGGGGTTTACCATGTAAGCGGATTTTCAAAGTTATTAAAAAAAATTAAAAAATAAAAAATATTTAAAAATACCCATCAGCCTCCTCGTGGTGATTAAAATAAATAACAGTAATTGCCCATTAATTAACACTATGATAAAGCAAGCATATGCATCAAACACACACACCCAACACACCAAGAAGAACACAACACACAGATCTACTTCTCAAACTGAATCTGATATTGTAAGGACCTAGATTTGAGACTTACGCAATCATTGAAGAAGTTCGGTGAGTTACGGTTTTCGGTTAAGACTAATAATGGTTCTAGGCTGGTTCTTGGTAGATTGATGGGTACTCGATTACGGTGTATCAACAAATGGATTCTCGGTTGGCTTTGGGTTCTCGGTGGGCTAGCTTGGGCCGTGATAGTTTAATAGATATTTAAATGTGTTTTTGTTTATTTTTTGTGTGGGACTTGGAGAGACGAACTAGAGAGAGAAAGAGACAAAGTTGAGAGAATTCTTATTGTTTTTCACTTTGTTTAATCTTCATTGTACAAGACAATTTCGTTTGTTTAATGATAATAGTGTGCAGTGATTGATATTTATCTTTTATCTTCTATAAAGTTCCTAGTCGTTTGATCTTCGTTTTGGATTCCGCCCATCCCGAAGTGGTTCGTATGTTGAAGTTTTGTTTTAAAGATCCGACGTGGTGAAATCGGGACCTACAAGTGGTATCAGAGCTTGATGCTCTTAGCGAAAATTTTCAACAAGATCAAGGTAAGAATTTTGTAGTGTAAATCATATTTGGGTTGAAAAATTATTAGTTTCTGAAGAACTATCGAAGAACACGAAGAACAAGGCATTTGATCTGTTTTATTCGTATTTTTAAGTGTTTATGAGAATCCAGGAGTTTAAGTAGGAAACAAATTTGAGATAGGAATTGTTTGGATTCTCGGGTCAACACCGAGAATAATTAACTTAGTTCTCGGCGACTTTATTATTCCCAACACTAGAATTATTTAGTTCTCGGCTACTTTCTGCTACATGTTCTAGAAATTTTGGGTTCTCAGCTAAGCAAGTTTGTTTTCTACATTCAATTAATTGAAGTTCTCTGCATTATAATTATTGGATTTTTTTCTCGGTTAGTTTCTCTTTTGATTGGCTTAAATATATAGTTCTCGGCCATTGGATCTACTTATATACTTTACTTCTCGGAAAAGCCACAATTGTCAAGTCCTCGGTTGGATGTTGCTTTGTATTATTTTGTGGATGGATATATAACATTTAAACTATAGGCTTGTGAAGATTTTGGTAGTATACGGCCAAGTTTGAAAAATAAATAGGTCTCATCATAATTTTGTTCTCGGCCATATATTTTTTGGAGTTCTTGGCATTACTTCAAATAAGAAGTTCTCGACCCTTAAATAGTTCTCGGCCTCAATTAAAGAATCGAAGCAAAACTTGTGATTGGCTATTTCTTAATTTCCATTCAAAATTTTCGGCTATTATACAATTGTTTTCAGCAAAAGAATATTTGTTCTTGGTAACATCAAAAATAGTTGTTCTAGGCTACATCTTAGTGTTCTCGGCAACATTTAATTGTTCTCGTATCAAATCTTTGTGTTCTCAGACTTTGATTAGTACTCTCGGGTTAAAATGTTTTCGGTACAAATGGATCCTCAAGTTAATCAATTATCTTTGACTAAGGTAAATGATGATTTGTGCTGTCAATCCTGCCTAGATAAGGTGATTCTTTCTAAGTCACAGTATTCTGAGTTACTAGAGGATTTGCATGACTTGAAGAGATCTAAAAGTGTTCTTGCTAGAAGCGAAAAGGCTTTAAAAGAAAAAGTGGAAGCTCAAAAGAAAGATATTTCACGATTACAATCAGATTTAAGTGTGAAAAGTTGTCACCATATAGATGCAAAGGATAAAATTCAAGAGCTTTCTGACGAGATAGAAAAATTGAGAGCCAAATACAATGATTCAGAGTTTAGTTTCAAGAAGTTTGAATCGGCTAGTCAGATTGTGAAAAACTTGCTTGATCAACAACTTCATGGGAATAACAAAAGAAGTTTGGGTTTGGGTTATAAAAGTGTGCCTCCTCCTTTCAAGGATAATTATACAAGCATGTCAATCTCTGAGGAAGAAATAGCAAAAGAGAAACAAATGACATATGGTCCTAAGATTGTCTTTGAAAATGTTGAAAACGAGTCAACAAAAGAAACTGATTGTGTGGGTAAAGGTGTGAATGTTACGAGTGATTCTGAGACATCAGCAGAAGAAGTGAAGGATGATGAACTCAAGCCGAGTAATTCAAAATTTGTTCCGAGTGTTTTTCAGAGTCATGCTTCAGGGAATATAAAATTTACTCTTAATGCTGAAAGTACACCATATATTCCACAACAATGTCACGAGAGAGAAGGTAATGGCTTTGCAAATGAGAACCATTCAGAAATGATAGATTGTATTGCTCTCAATGGTCAACATATGGATTCAACGGTCCAGTTTATGTGCCATATGCAAAGAAGCAGACGTGCTTTGCATGTGGTAAGCCTGGTCATATTGCTCGAAATTGTATTCATCGGCTAACAGATTTTTATTGTGGAAAAATCAGAAAGTTATTCCAAGGGTCAAGGTGTGTTCTAATCCAAAGAAATTTGAAAGACCGAAGATTGTGGATCATCAGAAACCAAAGAGTAAAACATGCGGTTTTCGAAAGGGAGAAGTCAAGCGATATCAAAAGTTTTTCAAGCAACAAAAGTTTCAGATGCCTGAACCAGTTGAAAAATCTAAAGTTGCTGCTCCAAAGGTGATGAATCAATTTGTTAAGCCGAAACAAATCTGGAGAGTGAAATCTACAGAAGCACCAATGTTCAATGCTAATAAGAAGTGGTGTTTGCAAGAAATATCTTATATTGATTCTTCAGGTTTGCCCAGGACTGCTATGGCTTGAGTACTGATAATAGATTTGAAGTCAATGATAGCATAAGTCTAGGAGGAGATTGTAAGAACCCAGATTTGAGACTTACGCAATCATTGAAGAAGTTCGGTGAGTTACGGTTTTCGGTTAAGACTAATAATGGTTCTAGGCTGGTTCTTGGTAGATTGATGGGTATTCGATTACGGTGTATCAACAAATGGATTCTCAGTTGGCTTTGGGTTCTTAGTGGGCTAGCTTGGGCCGTGATAGTTTAATAGATATTTAAACGTGTTTTTGTTTATTTTTTGAGTGGGACTTGGAGAGACAAACTAGAGAGAGAAAGAGACAAAGTTGAGAGAATTCTTATTGTTTTTCACTTTGTTTAATCTTCATTGTACCCGACGATTTCGTTTGTTTAATGATAATCGTGTGCAGTGATTGATATTTATCTTTTATCTTCTACAAAATTCCTAGTCGTTTGATCTTCGTTTTGGATTCCGCCCATCCCGAAGTGGTTCGTATGTTGAAGTTTTGTTTTAAAGATCCGACGTGGTGAAATCGGGACCTACAGATATGGATCAAATTACACTCAAATTCATACAAGTCAACAGGCTGAAGCTTCACGTGGCTGAGATTGGGTCGGAATCCTCGCCAGTGGTCGTCTTTTTTCACGGATTCCCGGAGATATGGTACACGTGGCGCCATCAGATGGTAGCCGTTGCAAACGCCGATTTTAGAGTGATCGCGCCTGATTTCAGAGGATACGGGCTGTCGGATGCGCCTTCTGAGCCTGAGAAGGCCTGCTTTACTGATCTTGTCAATGATATTGCTTCCATCCTTGGTTCTGTTGCCATTTCTAAGGTGAAAAAAAAAATTATAATCGTAAGGGTGTTCCGTTTAAAATCGAAAATCGAACCGCATCATGTAACTAAAAAAAACCGAATCGAATTGTGAATTCGGTTTTGGGTTTGGTTCCTAACCGTATTCGAATTCCGAATTCGGTTTTCGGTTCGGTTATCGGTTCCATATGTTTTTTGAAATTGGTTTGTTAGGTTTATTTAACCGATTAAACCAAATTTATGCATAAATTTATTATCTTCATTAATAATATATAAGATTGAATTCGTTTTATTTGGTTTGTTTGGTTTTTAACCAAAACAATTCAATTCGGTTTGGTTTGGTTAGTTATCTTTCAAATTTGGTTTGACTTAGTTTTTGATTACTAATAAAAAATTTCAAAACCAATTAAATCAAACCGATAAGCACCCCTACATAATTGTTGTTTGTGGATGAATTTTATTTTATTTCTTGTTTGTTTGAACAATAAAAGTTTTAACATGATTTTGTTAAAACATGATTTTTCTATGTAAGTTGCATACTGCTTAAAAGGGTTGCAACTTACATAGCATAATGAGATTTCAAAAGAACATGAATAAAGTCTTTAATGTTTGTTTTGCCAAAATCTGGTTTTACCGAGTAAGTTGCTTCCTCGTAAAAAAGTTGAAAGAGAGTTACTACTTACACAGAAAAGTCTATAAAAACTTGTATTGTTTCCTAAAACATTTAAATTTTAAAAAATAATTATTATATATGTGAGTTTATTGCTAAAAATGGAAGCAATGTTACCTATAAATCTCTTGCATATGCCTACTGAGTTGTAAGGTTCATGTATACGTGGTTATTAGTTAATAGATGTAGACTAAAAGTAGTTATAAGTAGTAAAATTAAATATGTATGAAGTTAACAATTTTAGTTTAATTATGATGTTTGAATATTGACAGGCATTTGTGGTTGCTAAGGATTTCGGAGGATGGGTTGCCTATGCATTCGCCCTTCTCCATCCACATAAAGTTGCAGGAATTATAACATCAAATGTGTTATTTATGCCTCCTGGTGCCTTCACCGAACACTTCGTCTTCCCGGAGGTCTTCTACGTTAGCAGATGGCAGGTAAAAATAATACATCATGCCTAGAAATAATAATAATAATAATAATAATACTAATAATAATGATAATAATAACAACGAGCTAACCATAGTTCGACCTATCACATTGACGTCATAGTAAGACTATTTTTTTAATTTTTTTATAATTATATTATGGCCGTGTTCAAAAGTTTAGCCTCTATTGAAGGTTGTCATAAAATTTAAAAACAAAAATTAATAATTCTAACATTTTAAAACTTCTGATTTATTTTTAGTCTTTTATTGATACAAGAAGTTTACAAGTAATAAAAGAGAGCTAGGTGATTTTTTCAAGACTAGTTAGAACTAGCAGATGAGATTTCTATTATAGAGGAACTTTGACCAAATATGTTATGCGAATATTCACAATAGAGCTGACAATCTTGACCTATATAGCAAGATAAATGAGTAGATTTGAATAAACAATTATTGTAAACATAATGACATAATACGAGTTGATATCGGTAACACCTTAACACAACACGTGTCAAGATGGGTAACTTAAAAACATGTGAATATAATGAATTCAAACGAGTAATAATAATCAATAATATATTTGATGAAAAATTATTCTAAATTATTCAAATAAAAAAAAAAGTTACAACTCATTTTATCTTGAACTAAATTAATGTTTTTTAAAAACGGCTCATTTACACCCAAATTGATTTTGCTTAAAACTTTTCTTGACCCGTACATGTTTTAACCCGTTACCCAACCCAATCCAACCCGTTCATTTTGCCTGGCATAATTCACAATGATTCATACATCCTAATGTAAGGCCTATATAACACATTTGTCAAAAGAAAATAGTATTATCTTAAGGATTATATTAGTACAATAATTTTCGGTGACAACCGACATCTGGGTACCATTTTTTAGATCCATGGGATACTAAATTGAACAAAGAAACGTAATGAAGTTAATTTTACATCATGTTAGACTTCTATAATAGTCAGGGATAACTCTACCTATTCGCCATATAAATTTTTATAAAATCCAATTAAGGTTTGAATTATGGTTTATATAACTGTTGAAATTATAAACTAAATAAGTTTGGGTCTCTTATGTATATATTAGAAGGTTTATATTTAGAGTCATGTGTGTACTTATGTAAAGTCTAAGGGGTTAGTATGTAAATATATCAAAGTCAATTAGGGTTATAAAAACCCAAAACGTATGTACATTTGCATATCGATGAAATGAATGTGCAGACAACCAAATTCTCTCAAGATTGTGCAAGTTTATCAAATTCAAGTGTTTGTTCAACCAATTTCGTGTCTGATTACCAACAATTGGTATCAGAGTGACTAATCGATCCAAGGGAAACAAGTCTGTGATCGAACACGAGAAGAAAACAGGATACCGTTTCGTGTGAATAGCCATAGAAGAAATTGCAAAATATAGTCGATCATTTGTAAATAAATAGCTCCACAACAATCGATCAAAAGAAGGAACCGAAGCAATGTGATTTTTGAACAGAAAAAGCCAAATGAATCAAATTTATGGTTCGGTGTGATCGTTGAAAAAGAGGAACGACATCAATTGAAATCAAAAGTCCTTAGTCATCATTTCTTGTAGGAAATTGTGCATATTATTTACAAATTGGGGCTATGTTTGAAGTCCCAACCCCCCTGCTGTGAATTCCCAGAATCGACCAAAATTATGAACAAGGAAGAAAAACTCAAACTTTATTGATTAAATGAGGTGGTACAATTAAAACCTAAAACATTAACCCCTATTTATAATAAAACCAAACATAAAAGTCAAACCTTTTCCTAAAAATCTGCCAACAAAAATTCAACCTAATCTAAAACTTAATCTAATCTTTAAACTTTAAAACTTAAATAAAATAATCCAAAACAAACTAAACAAAACTTTAAACTTTAATCCTTTGACTATCTCAATATTACAAGATTAGTCTAACAATCACCCCCCTAATCTTGTAATATTTTGCCTTCTCTTCACAGCAATGCAGGTCCATCTTCATGAGCTTTAGCAAATCCCAATTCCTCTTTTTCCTTTAAATCCGGACATTCATAAGCAAAATGTCCAACTCTTCCACACTCATAACACCTTAGGTTTCTCTTGTAGTTCCCTCGACCAACACCACGTCCATAACCTCTTCCTTTTTCTTTATCACGAGCTGATTCAGGACCTGTTTCTTCACCCTCTTTTTGCTCAAATTGATCAGCCCTCCTTCCATAATTCCTTGAACCACTTGCACCTCTACCACGTCCCTTATTCCTGCCATTTTCTTCTCTTCCATAGTTGTTCCTAGTATTTGAAGTAGACAACAGTAGCTTGCTTTGGCTATTATCTTCTTCTTTTTCTTTGATCCTCTCTTCAAATGCCTTTAGTCTTCCAATAGCCTCCTCGAATGGCATGGTGTCAAGGTCTGCAAACTGTTCAATGGATGCCACAATTGGCATAAACTTACTTGGAACAGAGTTTAGAAGTTTCCTTACCACGACCTCCTCTTCAATCGTTGATCCGAGACCTTTGGACATGGTAACAATCTTTGTGATTTTTCCAGCAAAGTCATCAAGTGATTCATTCTCAGCCATTTGAAGTTTCTCCAAATCACTCCTAAGGGTTTGAAGTCGAGCCTTTTGCACTCGATTTGCTCCAAGAAAACGAACCCGTATTGATTCCCACACATCCTTTGCATCCTCATATTTTGCCACCTGCAATAGAATGTCCTCGGATAGAGATTGAAAGACAAAGGCCCTTACAGTTAGATTCTTCTTTGATTCGACTGTTGTTCCTGGATCAATAGCATCCCAGAATCCATTAGCTTGCAAGATTGACTTCATCATAATGGCCCAAGTTGTATAATTTGTGGCTGTTAACTTTGGGCATTGTAGAGTAATGCTTGAAGGTTCCCTAACCGGTCCCAAAGCACCACCACCACCCTGGTTTCCTTCTGCCATACGCCTTCCTTGATTCACACAGAACCTTCTTGATTCACCCAGAACCTCAATTTGATTCACCCAGAATCTTTTCCTTGATCACACAGATCGTCTTCTGCTGGCTCACTCAGAACCGAATTCAAATTGATCACCCAGATCGTCTCCTGCCTTTGATTTCACACAGAAACCAAATTCGGTTCACTCAGAACCTCAATCTGTCTTCAACCGCTGAAGTAGGGTTTTATTTTTCTTCTGCGACTTCGATTTCACCCCACAAACACAGCTGCGACTCTAATTTGTTGGATCGAGCCTTCGATTGTTACCTGGAGTCTTCGATTTTGTCGCCAGGTACCACCCTTCGCTGTCGTCTCTTGGAACACGCCCTTGATCTCTTCTGGAATGAACCTTCAATGTCGCTTGGAACAAGTCTTCTATGATTGACGGTATAGAGCTTAACCAGCTCTGATACCAGTTGAAGTCCCAACCCCCCTGTTGTGAATTCCCAGAATCGACCAAAATTATGAACAAGGAAGAAAAACTCAAACTTTATTGATTAAATGAGGTGGTACAATTAAAACCTAAAACATTAACCCCTATTTATAATAAAGGGGCAATTACATATATCCCCCTATAAATTTCATTTATTACATATATACCCAATCCAAAATTTTAATTACATATATCCCCTTATAAATTTCATCTATTACATATACACCCAATCCAAAATTTTAATTACATATATTCCCTCCTCTAATTCTAAAAATTTCAAATATACCCATTTTAATATATTATCCGACCCGAAAAAGTAGTTTTTTGTATATCCGAAACCCGACCCGAATCTAAAATCATATTATCCGACCCGAAAAACCCGAACTAGATCTTGGATGAGATTTTTTCGGGTTTCGGATACAATTCAGATTTCGAATTTTTCTCAAGTTTCGAATATTTTGAACACCCACATTTACGTATGTTTACATTCAAAATGTTACAATGTGTAAAGAGAGTAAAGTTGGGTATATATGTATTTAAATTTTTTAGTTGGACATATATGTAATTAGACCTCAAAAGAAGGGTATATATGTAATTAAATTTTTTAGTTGGGTATATATGTAATTAGACCTCAAAAGAGAGGGATATATGTAATTATACCTATAATAAAACCAAACATAAAAGTCAAACCTTTTCCTAAAAATCTGCCAACAAAAATTCAACCTAATCTAAAACTTAATCTAATCTTTAAACTTTAAAACTTAAATAAAATAATCCAAAACAAACTAAACAAAACTTTAAACTTTAATCCTTTGACTATCTCAATATTACAAGATTAGTCCAACAATGTTTGTTGTCTGCAAGTCCGAAACTGTGCAGATCAATAAAACAAAAGAAAAGAATTGTTTTTGGATTTTTGAAGTCAAATTTTCGATTGGTTGTAAAGTGAAAATTAAAATTCAGAAGCATTTGTTTTTCACAAATTGAAGACGTTGATTTTTTATAGTGTTTCACAATCAAGAGGCAAGAATCAAGAAACATCAATTTGTAGGAAGCAACCCTTATTCAGATAAGTATTCCTTTAATTTAATACTTAAATTTCTGATTTTGAAGGTAGCAAGTATAGTCTTGTTTTTAGAAAGTAAGAATTCCTTGTATAGTTTAAAGGAGAAATCAAGAAAATTAACTTGAAAGATTCATTGAATTGTTGCTCATTCATAGAATTTAAGAGGCGGTTGTTTGCCATCCAAATTCATAAAATTAGAATCTAAAAATTGTTTCATACTGGGTTGATTAATATTCAACCAAGAGGCTGGTTTGAAATTGAAAAAAACAGAGACAAATCGTGGCATATTTGTTGTATGTTCTTATTCTTGCAAAAAACAAGGGTATTTGTTTTTGATTTTCAGTCACAACCAAGTGGATTTGAACTGTGATTATTGAGCAAGTAAATAAAAAATCAAACCAAAAGAATTGTAATTAAGGACTCTAATTAAAATCAAGTCTTTGAAACCGTACTCGTACGGTTCATATAGCAAGTGCAAGTTTAAATCTTTATGATTCATAGCAAGATAAAGACAAACATGTATGGTTCGTAGCAAGTGTTGAATTTTTTGTTCATTTTGCAAGTTAATCTGAACCTTTGTGGTTCATAGCAAGTTAAACAAACCCATTGGTTTTTGCAAGTTTAACTTTAAGTTCATAGCAAGTCGAACATTATTTGTTCAGAATTTAGCAAGAGCAAGTAGAATCTCTGTGATTCAACTTTGCAAGAAAAGATCATTTTTGGTCATAGCAAGCTAGTGCATAAAAATTTGATTAGCAAGTTGGTCAGGAGCACATAAATCTAATTAGCAAGTGAGTTAGAAACTGGTTAGCAAGTTGGCCGGAAACAAGTTTTTTTTGAAATATCCAATTAGCAAGTTGGTTGGATATTTTTGATCAAATCCGCAACAAGAAGTAAGGTTAGCGTTGTCCAATTAGCAAGTAGGTTGGACAAAATTTGAACAAAACTGCAAAAAAAAATCAAGCAAGTTGGTATTAATAATCTTAACACAAAATATAGATTGTTACATAATCTATATAGCAAGAAGTTGATCATCTGATCACAAGCAAGTTAACAAGTGCCACAACATAGGCAAAAAGAAAAAAACACGAAAGCAAAGCATGACTGGCGAAGAAAAGCCGTCAAGCAGCAATGTTCCAATTCGTGAGCAAGGAAATTTTCCTCTTCAATGTCCTAAGTTAACTGACACGAATTACACCACTTGGGCATTGATGATGAAAACAATATTGAAGTTAAAGAAGCAGTTGATGAAAAGAAAGTACATACAGCTAAGGCAATGATATTCCACACCTTGTCTCAAGATGTATTAATGCAAGTTGCACAATATTCGACTGCAAATGAAGTTTGGGACTCAATCAAAGTCAAATATCTTGGAGCCGATCTAGTCCAGAAAACACGTTTACAAACTCTGAGGAGTGAACTAGAGGCTATGAAAATGAAACCAAACAAAACAGCAAGTGACTTTGCTAGAAAGTTAAGCAGCATAAAAGCCAAGTTTAAAAGTCTTAGTGGTACTTTGAAAGATAAAGTACTTGTAAGGAAATTGCTTAACTCAGTTCCAAAGAAGTTCTTACCGAACGTGGCATCTATCGAGCAATATCAAGAAATTGACAAAATGTCATTTGAAGAAGCCGTAGGAAGAATAACATCGTTTGAAGAACGCCTCAAAAGCCAAGTTGAACCTGAGGCAAACTATCAAGGCAAACTCCTAATGGCAAGTTCAAACTAGGGGTGTTCAACGGTTCGGTTTACGGTTTAAACGGTTTATTCGGTTCGGGTTAAACGGTTTTGCAATTTTTTTACCCCACCAAAAACCAAACCGAACCGAACCATATTTTGGATTAGCCAACCAGAACCGAATTCAAATCGGTTCGAATTCGGTTAATAACCAAACAACCCGAATTAAACCGCTTTCAACCGTATTAAGTCAAATGGTTTTTCCTGTATTTTCGTTTCTTGTTTCTTGTTTTTGAACTGTTTGCTTTCCAAATTCCAAACAGTACCACTTCAAACAACATAAAAATAAGCAACTGAGAATTGCAATTTGAATTAATTTACAACTGACCATATTATTGTTCATACAATATCTAGGAAATCAATGACAATGGGAAGTAAATAAATCGGTTCATACAATATCTAGGAAATACATCAGTCCATATTATTATTCATACATCTAACCATATTATTATTCATATTATTGCAAATAAATCGGTTTACAAGTGTTTGATATGTAAACCATCATCTAAATTTCCTTACAAATTTTCAGGCATCACCACAATACACATCCATCAACCATTCTTCCACCTTCTGGAGACATGATGATGTGTTATTTTATAAACAAGCGTACCTGAGGTTTATAGATCGAATAGAGTATAGACCGGAGTAGAGACGAGTGGCCGCAGGAACGTCTGAGCGGTCGGTGGCAGGAACGTCGCAGCGGTTGATTGGTGTATGCGGTCGAGAAAATGTGAAAGGATTAGGGCTAGAAGAAGAGACTAGAAAGTAGAGAAGATAAGAAGATTGGAAGTATTGAAATAGAACGGCGCTTGTGAATTCCTTGGGTACTACTAGCTACTAGGGCATCACTCAAAATTAAAAAAAAATATATTTAAATACGAATTCGGTTTAAACCGAATAACCGAATAAACCGAATTCCAAAATATACTGGAACCGTAAACCAAACCGCAAACCGAATTTTTAATACGGATACGGTTTAGAACTGACCCGAAAACCGAATTCACAATTTGATTCGGTTTATTTCAGTTACGGATACGGTTTGGATAACGGTTTTAAACGGTTTTCAGAACACCCATAGTTCAAACAATCAAGGTCGTGGTAGAGGACGAGGTATACACTTCAACAAAGGAGAAAATGCATATGAAAGAGGCAAGGGTCAAGGAAGTAAAGACAAAAGCAAGTTTAGATGTTAAGCAGAGACGCTGCCAAATTATATTAAGTTCTAAGCTGTCACCCAGCAAATCAAAAAATTCAGGTGAATACATTTAACTTGTTTTTAAATATAAATGAATTTTCTGAGCATGGTATGTTTAAACTTTAACGCATAAAGGGATACTACGTGACCAGCATTTAAGTTATTAGTATACGTATGATTTGCAAATTGTATCCACATATGGGTGAAATTCCCATACGTGGCTGGTACAGGTGGGCTGGAAGGTTATACGTAAGATGCACTCCGCAGGCAACCTAACAAGTGACCAGCTGTGGGCAGGAGGGAACAAAACGTAGGACGCGCTACGCCGTAGTTCCTGACCAGTGACAATTATAAACCAGTGTATGCAGTAGTTGTATCGATCAGTGAAATAACCTGCTAAATGTGTAGTATTGCCAATATTACTTATGGTTAAAGGAACAAACATGTTATGCTTACATATCAAGTCTGTTATTTGTATTCATCAACATTATGTTGTCATTTTATTTCTGAAAACTTTTTAGGTAAAAATGAATGATATTTCAGAAGCAAGATTTGAGCTTTAAGGCCTATGACGCCTTAAACAAAAGTCTTGTGGCGAAACTCAAGAGCATAGGAGTTATATCTCCATGACCGTATAAACCGGAAAATTTTGAAACGATGTGTAAATATATGTTTATGTAATCCGGTTTATTATGAAAAAAATATGAAAGTTTTCTATTAAATCCTGAAAAGTTATTTGCGGATCATGAAATAGGGTTTTCAGATCTATGCATATGAATTAATTGTAAAATATGAAAATAACGACGCTTCCGCTATAAATATAAAAATCAATTATAACGAAAACCATTTTTATAAAACTCTGACTGAGACTGTATTAACCATAAAATCAATCGGGTCGCAGCGCCTGGGCCGCCGAGAGCCCGGGGTGTGACAAATAGAATGTCTCTCATGATCATAAAAAATTCTATCTCAGTAGCCATTCTTGGAGCTATATCTGACTTAGAAGATGCAAGAACTTATTTGAATTCCGTTGAAGAAGAGCAATTTAAGGGAACTTCCAATGCTTATGCGAGTACTTTGATTCTAAAGATGCTAACTGTAAAGTATAATGGTGTAATTGGTGTGCGTGAGTACATAATGATGATGAGTGACACGGCCCATAAGCTAAAGGGCATGAACATAGAAATTAGTGAGGGTTTTCTGGTACACTTTATAATGACGTCTCTTCCTACACAATTTGATCATTTTAAAATAAATTACAATACTTAAAAGGACATATGGCAAACGAGTGAACTTATTGTTATGTGCGTATAAGAGTAAGAGTGTTTAAAGATAGAAAAACCAAATGTTACTCATCTCACTACCACAAACACCAAGAGAAAAGGCGATTTTTATTTCATCAGAGAACTTTCATTAATTAAATATTTTGTAGTTTATTTATATTATTAATCATACTTATAAGTTTCTAACAATTTTATATATTTATAGAATAATTAATAATTTGATTAATATTCGTATTACAACTTTTATCATATTTTTAATAATTAAAGGTTTTAAACTATATATCAAACAAAAAAATATTATTGATTTAAATGTGTGATTCTTCAGTTCTTATACAACACAGTTAAAAGAAAATGAGATTTTTAAAGGTGTTTTAAGTTAATAAATAATAAAAATTGGTCGGGTTATTCGGGTCAAAAATGTTAGTTGAGTTATTCGGGTCAAAAATGTTATTCGGGTCAACCTGATTGTAGAAGATTACTATTTTTATCCGAATAATATAAACAATCACGTATCTGACAAGAATAAATAAAGGGTTAAGAATAAAATTGGTTAATCCTATTTTCTGCTCACGAAAATTGCATCCAACGTTATTTTTTAATATATAACAATTATTAAATTAAATATAAAACCTATTATATAAAACCTATAATTAACAGTTTGGTTTCTATTTAACGGTTTGATTTTTGCTCACCCCTAGTTTTGAACAAGTTTATTACTTTATTATACCAGTTCAGTTTAAAAATACATAAAAAAATCATAAACTTATAATGATTTAATTAATAGTTTTTAATTATTTAGTAGTTTATAACACTTTTAACAAATTTTATTTACTTTTTAATTACCAGCGGGTAATAAGAATCATATGACAAAAATAACAATGATTTAGATAAATACTATTTTTTGTCTGAGGTTCAGTTTAAAAAAAATAGTATTATTATATTATATAAGTTGTATCATAAAAATATTCTGATTTACGTTTTATTTAACAAATAACTAAAATGATTAGAAAAATATAAGTGTGGTTAATAAGATTAAAAGTGAGAATCTTAAAAGGAATCAAAACACTATATTGGTAAATATTTTTGCAAGAACACCATTTTGGTAAATAATTTTCTTATTAACACTCTTTTAGATAAATGTTACTCACCTTAGAAGTTAGAACCACCAACACCATTTTGGTAAATAATTTTCTTATTATAACACTCTTTTAGATAAAAGTTACTCACCTTAGAAGTTCGAACCACCGAGGTTGAGGAATTTTAGCTTTGGAAGATCAACAAGCATGAAGCCTTCTGCAAATTCGTTATGCTCTTCAAGATACAACTCCTCCAGACTTGAGCTTTAGATATATAACAAATTAATCAATTCTCCATTTTTTATATCTGTCATCCAAAAGTACAAAAGCAAAATAAACATTATAAGAAAGAACACATTGTTAGAACATTAATACATTACATTCATTTTTAAGAAAGTATTCCTTGAAATTACCAGAACTCCATTGATATGAGAAAAATGATAATAGCACACTTGATGAAATTACGTGAAAGAACATCGTTCGTTCATGCTCGACTACTTCAAATTCAAATCAAAGTATTGGCCTATGTAACAGGAGGCTATGTTTGTTGAAATTTCTGTTACGGATGTAAAACCATACGACTCAAGCTGCCACGTAGACCCAATAATACGCAGATCTTTCAATTCAAAAATACTCTCCGGAAGACGACTAATGCCCGCACCTTCAATATTTAACAGTTTCAAACATTCTAAACGTCCAAGTTCCTCTGGCAATTTCTCAACTTGAATACAATAGGGGAGAAGCAATTTTTTTAAAAACTTCATTTTACAGATGCTGTCAGGTATATCTCGTAAGGATATACAATCTCTTAGGTGCAACTCCTCTAAGCACTCTAATCTGCCAAGATCCATGGGTAGCTGCTCCAGAAGCCAACAAGATCTCAGATCAAGAGATTTCAAATGTTTCAACATAACAATGTTATCCGGAAGATGCTTAATCTCTTTCATAGATAAAGTTAGCTGCTCTAGACTATCTAACTTCCACAAATCCTTGGGCGCCTCTGGAATACTGCCTTCAAGCTTAAGCGCTATTAAATGTTGTAAACCACAAATGCTTGCCGAAAAAGACTCAAGGTTTGTGCAAGCACATAGACCAAAAGAAATAAGCTTCTCAAGATTTCCACTCGATGAGGGTAGAACTTCACGAAATTTACATTCAAACTTAAACTTTGGCAAATTACTGTTAGGATGCAGTGGGCATCTACCAAGGGACTCTGCAATCAGTTCAAACGTGGCTAAAGAGTTCAGACGCTTTTGTTTGTTAATGTTAATCCCAACATACACAAACCTGTAGGAACACCGTTCACAAAATAAACAAATATTTTTATTATTCAATTACTCGAATTACAATTCAGAAAAATACAGAACATAAAATAAAGTAATACAAGAAACATAAAAATGCTAAAATTGAAATTACAAGAAGAAGTATAAAACAAGATGAAACGAATTGAAATGATTTCGGTGGCTGAGGATTTCTGTTCAACCGAAAACCCGAAACTTCACCTGAAACAAGAGTGTTTCACACGAGGAACCGATCGTTGTTGGTTGTTGAGAACTCAACAAAGTATATGATTGTGTTTGAAACCTTTGGAGCTTGTGTGTATATATCTCAAGTGGTGTAGAGATCTCAAATTCTAGCAACTTCAACAAGAGGCCAAATGCCTTTATTTATACTTGTAGTCTTAGCATTTCAAAGGTTGCCATTATGCCCACTAACTAGTATATTCATGGCCAATTGCCCACTAACAAGCACCATATTCATGACAAATGAATTGGTATATGAAAGGTTTCTATTTCTTTTTCCTTTTTCTTTTCACACAAAATTCCAACAATCCTCCACATGAAAAGAAATCGATTCTTACACTCAAGCGTCACGATAAAATTTCAGCGGTTGAGTATTGCAGGAGAAGTAGGTGTTCCCTTTGAACCCTCCTTTGTGATATGCACTTTGTCTCCTAGCGATTAGTAGACGCGATGTCCTTGAACCAATCCCTGTTTACGTAGACGTTATTACATGTCACACAATACTCTTCCTGGTATGGTTAACCCCTCATTGTCGTGTCCGTTATGGTCATGGAACGCTAGCCTGGTTCTGCAAGAGCTCTAGGATTTGCGCCCCCCACAAATCCATTCAAAGCGACCCCACTTCTCTCTCACATAGGTGATTTCACACAAATCATTAAAAGCCGTATGCTTATCCTTCATTGCTATCACTGATTTGATAAAGGAATGAACTAGGAAGTATTCAACTCCCTTTTTATATTTGAGGTACTCCCTCACAGTGACCTTAATTCATACAATTAGGTTGTCCTATTGAGCCTAGGTCATGTGATCTCCAATCTTCTAGGATAGGTTTTCCTTTGTACAAACTTGTTCAAAGGGCTTTAGTCCCATTCCTCTTGACGACTTGTCCACTAACTCTCTGCTTAAGCCTTTTGTAAACGGATCCGCTATGTTATATTTTGACCTCACATACTCAATTGAGATAACTCCCATTGAGAGTAGTTGTCGTATCGTATTGTGTCTACGTCTAATGTGTCGTGATTTGCCATTATACATTGCACTTTGAGCTCTACCAATAGCAAATTGGCAATCACAATGTATGCAAATAGCCGACATAGGCTTTGGCCATCCTGGAACGTCTTCCACAAATTGACGTAGCCATTCTGCTTCTTCTCCAGCTTTATCTAACGCGATAAACTCAGATTCCATCGTAGATCTAGCTATAAGAGTTTGCTTTGACGATTTCCAGGCTATAGCTGCTCCACCAAGGGTGAACACATAACCACTTGTGAATTTGGAATCTTTCATATCGGATATCCAGTTTGCATCACTGTATCCTTCTATAACAGTTGGATCTCGGCCATAATGCAGCCCATAGTTTCTTGTGTATCTTAAGTACCTTAGTAGTTTTGTCATGCTCTTCCAATGTTCAGAGCTCGGATTACTAGTATATCTACTTAGCCTGCTCACAGCATATGCTAAGTCTGGTCGTGTACATGTCATCAGATACATCAGACTGCCAATAATCCTTGAATACTCTAACTGAGCAACACCCTCACTTCTATTTTTTGATAGATGTTGGGTGGTATCTACTGGAGTTTGAGCTACACTCGTATCCCCCTCATTGAATTTTTCAAGGATTTTGTCCACATAGTGAGATTGACTCAACACAAGACCATGTTGGGTTCTATTGATCTTTATACCAAGGATCACATCAGCTAAACCCATGTCTTTCATGTCAAATCTCGCTTTTAACATGTCTTTTGTACATTTGATCATCTTATCATCACTTCCCACGATAAGCATATCATCTACATAAAGACATAATATCACATAACCTCTCATTGTGTTTTTCACATAAACACACTTGTCGCATTCATTAATTTTGAAACCATTGTTAAGCATAACTTGGTCAAACTTTTGATGCCATTGTTTTGGAGCTTGCTTCAAGCCATACAACGACTTGACTAATTTACACACTTTCCCTTTTTGGCCTGGAGCTAAGAAACCCTCAGGTTGCTCCATGTAAATCTCCTCTTCTAAATCCCCATTTAGAAAAGCGGTTTTAACATCCATTTGGTGGACTTCCAAATTTCTTAAAGTCGCTATTGCAAGCACCAATCTTATCAAGGTTATTCTAGTCACAGGCGAGTAAGTATCAAAGTAATCTACTCCTTTCTTTTGTCTAAATCCTTTGATCACTAACCTTGCCTTGTACTTATCAATGGAACCATCAGCTTTCATCTTCCTTTTGAATATCCACCGATATCCAAGTGGTTTACACCCTGGTGGAAGATCTACTAGCTCCCAGGTATGGTTTTGTAAGAACGAATTAATTTCATTCTTGATTGCCTCTTTCCATTGAGGTCCTTCCGAAGAGATGACTGCATCACGATAGGTCTGGGGCTCTCCCTCAACCATATAAATAAGAAAATCAGGTCCAAAAGTTTTTTCAATCCTTTGCCTCTTACTTCTTCTTGGCTCAACCTCTTCAGCCTCTAATTGTTCTTGATCTTCATCATAAACAATCTCATCAACTGGTGTTGATGAGCTTGGGAGTTCCTTTTTCAAACAAGGAAACACTTCTTCAAAGAATGATGCATTCCTAGACTCCATTATAGTATTCTTGTGTATTTCAGGATTCTTTGAATCATAAACAAGAAACCGATATGCACTACTATGATGGGCATAACCAATGAATACACAATCCACGGTTTTGGGTCCTATTCTTTGAATCTTTGGTGGTGGAACCACCACTTTTGCTAGGCACCCCCACACTTTCAAGTACTTGTAAGATGGATTTCTTCCCATCCACAACTCATAAGGAGTTACGTCCTTTTTCTTGAAAGGTATTTTGTTTAAAAGATAAGTAGCCGACAAAATGGCTTCCCCCCACATGTCCTGGCTCATTCCAGAACTAATTAACATAGCATTCATCATCTCTTTCAATGTACGGTTCTTTCGTTCCGCAATACCATTTTGTTGTGGGGAATAAGGAGCTGTACATTCATGGATAATTCCATTTTGCGCACAAATATCGGCAAATGGTGAAACATATTCTCCGCCTCTATCACTCCTTAGAACTTTTATCTTTTTATTGAGTTGATTCTCAACCTCGGTTTTATACAAGACAAACTTGTCAATTGTTTCATCCTTACCCTTAAATAAGTAGACATAGCAATATCGTGTACTATCATCAATAAATGTGATGAAATACTTATTTCCACCTCTTCTGGGAATCGATTTTAAATCACACACATCAGTATGAATTATGTCAAGGGGTTTGGTTATTCTTTCAACCGACTTAAAAGATGATCTTGTTTGTTTTGCTTCAACACATGTTGTGCATTTGTATTTTGAATCAATGGCAAACTTTGGAATGCAATCTAATTTAATCAAACGATGCATCGAATTGAAATTAACATGACCTAAATGACCATGCCAAACATTAGATGACTCAATCAAATAAGCAGAAGTACAAGCATTTTCATTCATGTTCTCAACCTTCGCTATTACATTGAGTTTAAACATTCCATTTTGGGCATATCCCTTACCAATAACCATTCCACGTTTAGTTAAAACAAATTTATCAGACTCAAAAACTAAACGAAAACCATGCTTATTGAGCAACCATCCTGACACAAGACTCTTGCGCATCTCAGGAACATAGAGCACATTGCTCAAAGTGAGCTCCTTTCCCGAAGTCCACTTCAAGATCACATTGCCTTCACCCTTGATGTTGGCAGTCGCTGCATTCCCCATGAACAGCTTTAGATCACTAGTGACCTCTTTAAACGTATTAAAGAGATTCCGATCATGACACACATGACGAGTAGCACCAGTGTCAACCCACCACTCATTAGTGTCACTGGTCACCGAGTTTACCTCCACCACGGTAGTGAGGTCTGAAATCATGGCAACAAAAGGCATATCATCCTCAACCATATGTGCATGGTCCTGTTTAGGAGCCTTACACTTATTAGCACGGTGATCATGTTCACCACAATTGTAGCCTTTTCCCTTAAATGGGAAAACCTGTTTCTTCACACCATCTTTTTTCGGCCCAAGGTCCACAACCTTGCCTTTGCCTTTGCCCTTGTCCTTATAGTTGTCAATTTCCATTTTGTACCCATGGGAAGATTGACCATGCTCCGCCATATTGGCTTTTGTCTCACTAAGAGGCATCCCCTCGGCTTGGGCAGTATGTGTACCAACTAATGATCCCATAGATGTTACAATTTGAGCAGATACAGTTTTCATTTCTCAAACAAAAGTAGAAATGCAAACTAAGAAAGTCAGATTTTTAGAAATAAGGTTTACACAAAACCAAAGTTTAAACTAAACTTTTTAACTCAAACAAAGTTATTTGAGTTCATGCGACGTTTGCATGACTTGTTTTGGCCTAATAGGTTAAGACACTCTCTCTAAGAATCCCCAGGAAAGCAAGACAGATCCCTCGGCTGATTGGGATATATACGAATTGCTTTCCTAGACAGGAAACTCAGATAACGATGTCCACCCTTCCAGTTACTACAAGTCCGTCACTTAAAACTTAAACTTTGATGAGCTTAATTTATCAAAATATTTTGTTTTACAAAAAACCGTATGGTTTACACAAAACCAAAATCAAATTTTACTAAAATTTGACACTTATTTGAGGAATTATGGTTTACACAAAACCGACCCCAAAACCTACCCCAAAATCGATTTTTTTTTATATCATATAAACCTTTTTCTAACACACTCGTTAGAAAAAAACGATTATAACTATCGTTTATAAAACTCGTAGTAAAAAAAATTTGATTCGATTATGTTCAAGAAATAAACGTTAACAAAATGGTTTATAAAACTTTTGATTTACACAAAAACAAATTTAATAAAACCAAACTTTGTTAACAATTATCAAAACAAAAAATAACTAGTAATGGTTTACAAAAAACCAAAACAAAATGTTTGAATTTTCCTATTAATAAAAAAAACAATACTTGTTTACCAAAAACAAAATTTAAAAACACATTTTAAATTTCTTGATAAACAAACATTTCTACGAAACTAAATAGTTTATATTTTTGTTTTCGTAATCCGATAATTTAAAAAACACAAACTTATGAACGGTGGTTTTTAAATCTGTTTTAAGCTTGTAGGAACACCGTTCACAAAATAAACAAATACTTTTATTATTCAATTACTCGAATTACAATTCAGAAAAATACAGAACATAAAATAAAGTAATACAAGAAATATAAAAATGCTAAAATTGAAATTACAAGAAGAAGTATAAAACAAGATGAAACGAATTGAAATGATTTCGGTGGTTGAGGATTTCTGTTCAACAGAGGTCCCTTAAAACAGATTTCGGGCCACCCAAGTGAACCCGACTGTTTCCCAGGGTACAACAGCCGAAGCAGTATGTACTGCCGGAATTAACCGAAAACTCGAAACTTCACCTGAAACAAGAGTGTTTCACACGAGGAACCGATCGTTGTAGGTTGTTGAAAACTCAACAAAGTATATGATTGTGTTTGAAACCTTTGGAGCTTGTGTGTATATATCTCAAGTGGTGTAGAGATCTCAAATTCTAGCAACTTCAACAAGAGGTCAAATGCCTCTATTTATACTTGTAGTCTTGGCATTTCAAAGGTTGCCATTATGCCCACTAACTAGCATATTCATGGCCAATTGCCCACTAACAAGCACCATATTCATGACAAATGAATTGGTATATGAAAGGTTTCTATTTCTTTTTCCTTTTTCTTTTCACACAAAATTCCAACAAAACCTCATGCAACCACTTAAGTTCAAGATGGTAAGCCTTTTTAGACCTCCTATAGGAGCATGAATTTCTTGAAGATAATAACAATCGATAAGTTTTAAGACCCTAAGATCTGGAGTGAGCCAAAGGCTAAGATTACTCACCTTAGAATGACTAAGGTCGAGGTAGTTAAGCATTGGAAGTGCAACCGACATTTGAAGTTCTACCAGGTCTTTACATCCTGAAAGATATAATTCCTTGATATTTGGAGTCATCCCGAGGTTAAGATTACTCACCTTAGAATGACTAAGGTCGAGGTAGTTAAGCATTGGAAGTGCAATGGGCATTTGGAGTTCTACCAGGTCTTTACATCCTAGAAGACGTAAATTCTTGATATTTGGAGTCATCCCAAGGTTAAGATTACTCACCTTAGAATGACTAAGGTCGAGGCAGTCGAGCATTGGAAGTGCAACGGGCATTTCGAGTTCTACCAGGTTTTTACAATTTTCAATACATAAAAATGTGATATTTAGAGTCATCCCAAGGTTAAGATTAGTCACCTTAGAATGACTAAGGTCGAGGCAGTTGAGCTTTGGAAGTGCAACGGGCATTTGAAGTTCTACCAGGTCTTCACATCCTGCAAGACGTAAATTCTCGATATTTGGAGTCATCCCAAGGTTAAGATTAGTCACCTTAGAATTATTAAGGTCGAGGCAGTAGATCTTTGGAAGTTTAGATGGCATTTGGAGTTCTACGAGGTCTTTACATCCTGCAAGATGTAATCTCTCAATATTTGGAGTCATCCCAAGGTAAAGATTTTTCACCTTAGAATTAATAAGCTTGAGGTAGTTGAGCTTTGGAAGTTCATATGGCATTTGGAGTTTTACCAAGTTTCCACAATTGGTAAGATCTAATGTTTCAAGATTTCGAGTCATTCCAAGGTCAAAGGTTCTCAATTTTGAAGAGTAGAGGTCAACAAATCTAAGCTTTTCAAGTACCTGTTATAAGAAAGAAAGAAAAAGATGAATTTCAAAGTAATTTACAAAATATAGCATAATAAAGCATCAAGCAAAACCGCCAACCAACCAATTATTATTCTACCTTTCTTTCTCCCCCTTCCCAGAGTTGAGAAATATAGCTCCGAGGCATTTCAAGGTTAACAAGATTATTTGCTTGAAATTTTTTAGGCAAACAACGAAGAGCGTAACCAGGCCAATGTAGAGATCGTAAAGTATCCGGTAAGTATTGGACACCTTCATCAATTTCCCATTTTTTAGATACATCAACGTCATAATAATAATCATAAACACAAAGTAATCTAAGTTTCTTCATCTTTCTAAGACTTTTCATAACTATAGCAGGATGGATATTCGTATACTTCAGTATCATACTTCTTGTGGCATTGGTACCCTGTAATGAAAAATAACATGAAAATTTTGTCATAACAAATAAAAATATGTTTCTATTCCACCTTACAAATAAACTTGAACCTTACCAAGTCATTAACTAGTATTTCTTCAATTTCTTTCTTTACCCATAATCGGCTATGTCTGTTAGGCTCATCAGGGTGCAAACGACGAACAATATTTCTGCCCATTTCTTCTATATGATCATGCATGCCCAAATATCCATGCTCTGATATATTTATCAGAGACTTTTGCTCAAGAACTTCTAAACCAATTTGAGCATGAAATCCGCAGCTTTCTAGCATTCTGATTGCCTTTTCCTTTGGTTCATCTTTCAGTATGCACGCAACATCTAGGAATATTTCTTTTTGGTCTTTCTCTAGACCATCATAGCTTATTTCCAATTTTTTTAATGTTTTCTCCAATGGGATAGTTTTTAGTCTTTTTAGGGTATCTACCCATTGAGGCTCAGTTTTACCACAAAGAAATGAACCCAAAACTTTGATTGTTAAGGGAAGACCGTCAGCATAATACACAACCTGTTGAGATAGCTTTTCATACCCTTGAATTGGAACCTCTCTCCTAAATGCACGCCTACTGAAGAGACAGATTGCTTCATCATCTGATAATAAACTGATATTATAAATATTATAAACATGAACTCCTTGTGCTATCAACAATTGTTTGTCTCTTGTTGTGATGATGATTCTACTTCCTGGCTTAAACCAATTAGAGTTACCTGCTAACGCCTCAAGCTGGCTTATGTCATCCACGTCATCTAGAACTACAAGGACCTTTCTACCACACATCATCCTTTTCATCATTTTTATCCCATCAGAAACACCTGGTACATCAATGTTTCTATCATTTAACACAGCAGAAAGGATCTGTCTTTGCAATTCCTTCAAACCCATGCCTTTTGAACGTTCTCTTACATTCTCAGCAAAGCTTATACCCTCATAAAAAATAGAAATATTATCATAAATAGCTCGTGCCACAGTCGTCTTCCCAGCACCTCCCATTCCCCATATCCCTATCATTCGAACATCATCTTCAGAATCAATTTCTAAAGATGAAATTACATTCTTTACCCGGGTCTCCATGCCTACTAGTGTCTCATCAATGCTCCAATCGATGATATGTAGTTTTAGTGAGATCTCTTTAACAATTTTTTGGATGAACTCTGCTTCATGTCTGTGTGATAAAGGAGATTCAATCAGATCCAAATCCCAAATGAACAGGTTAATTTCAAATTTATAACTTACTACAATCACATAAAAACAAAATGAAAAAACAACATTTGACAACTCTAATAAACTCATATTGAATTAGATCTAATGGCGTTGGAATCATCTCATCGACAACTTTTACGGTTTTGAGTTCGACCAGATTGTTTGAGGTTTAGACAAAACGTTTTTCGAGGGGATCTCCCTCCCCTGTGATGTAGTAACAAACTCATGCTTCATGTTCAATCTTTTGACACCGATTCAAGTTATTGAGTTAGAATTGCAATAGAAAGGGAATGAAGGAATTACCCATCAAATGTGTTTTTCAACTCCCATCCAGCCAGATCGGATGCTTCTTTCAGAGCATCTCTCCATTTCCCAGCAGCCTGATTCTCAGCATGTTTTGCAAAGGCTTCTCCAACCGCCCCGATTTGGTTTCGGACTTCGGTGGGCTCCACATCATAGAAAACAGGGTAAGCAATCTGCTCCTTCGTCTTCTGGCACTCCATGATCTTCGAGAGCTCCTGTAAACACCACGATGAATTCACATAATTCTTGGAGAAAACAATGATGTAAAATCTCGATTCTTCAATGGATCTGATGAGCTGATCATTGATCATTTCCCCTTTCTCGATTGTTTCATCGTCTTTGTAAGTTATAATGCCTTTGCTTTTAAGAGCATGATGGAGATGATCAACAAAAGTCTTGCGGGTGTCTTCACCCCTGAAACTTAAAAAGACATCGTACTTGAAGCTCTTTTTAACGAATGAAGATGAAGAAGAAGATGCCATTTTTTGTTTTTTGAACGGCGAAGAGTGATCGTACTCGAAACTATTTTCATCATCTAAATATGAAGATAGATCAATCAATTTACGCTTCCAGTATGAAGATGAAAAAGATGCCATTTGATTAATATAAAATATATGCTTCAAGGATCGAACAAAACAGATCTGGTTGCAAAGAGGTGAATATGAATAATTAGATGGAGAAAGTAGAGCCACTTATTTTGGTCAAACAAAAAAGAAAGATTTTTTATCCTTTTGAACTTTCGTTGAAAAAACTAGCAAGTTTCTACTTAGTCCCAAAATGGCAAAATGTCTTCAATTTTAAAGTTTTAAACTTATTATTATAATCCCAAAAACCTGGCTTATATACAAGAGTGTCTTCAATTCTAAAAAAGGATTTGTCACCCTTCTGAACTTTTGTTGAAAAAACGAGGGGAAAATTAACAAACTAGTCATTGTTGATCACTTTTTTATCAAAATAATCAATCAAAATTCCGGCGTGTAAGACACCCCTTTAAACGCCCTTTTTTTGTACTTTTTGTAAACATACGGGCCCACATGCCGGCGGCTTTGTCGGGGTTTAAATAGGTGTCTAAGACTCTTTTCTACCGGCGTCTTAGACGCCTCTTAAGACGCCTATGTGGGCACGTATGTTTACAAAAAGTACAGAAAAATGGCCAGAAAAATGGCGTCTAAAACGCCGATATGAAAGTGGTCTTAGACACCCGACAAAGCCGCCGACATGTAAGCCCGTATGTTGACAAAAAGTACAGAAAAAAGGCATCTAAAGGGGTGTCTTAGACGCCGGAATTTGATTGATTATTTTGGTAAAAAGGTGGTCAACAATGATTAGTTTGGTAACTTTCTCAAAAACAAGTGTGTTTGCTCCTTTGTCTCAAAATGGCAAAATATCTTCAGTTATAATCCCAAAATTAAACCTTAATGTTTTACTGGATTTTTTTACTAGATTTTTATTTATTTTTTACTTTTTCCTCTATATTTTCATATTTTTTTACTAGATTTTTGATTTGTTTACTTTTTTGTATTGGATTTTATTTTTTTATTCTAAAGTTTTTTGTACTAAATTTTTGGTTTTATATTTTTAGCATATCATACATCAAATTCATATTGATTCTTACTCTTTTTGCAAAAATCTCTATTCAGTGGATCCAACCCCTATATATTATATTTTAAACCTATTAATTTTTTTGATAATTTTGTTTTTATTTTTTTTCTTTTTTTAAGCTTGTAGCATTGCTAATGATTTAAGTATAACATTTTTAGTTACAAATGTATTAACTTATATATATCTATGTATATATATATGTATACATGTATGTTTAGGGTATAAATAATCTGAAAACCACTTCTTAGTATAAAAACCATGTAATGTAACATTATTTAGCACATTTTTATAAAAAATAAAAAAAATGTTGAGTGGATTTTTTATAAAAATATTTTGTAAATCGACGTAAAACATACGTAACGATGTGCCAAGATGTTACGTATGTTTTAAGTTGATTTATAAAATATTTTTTTAAAAAAAATCCGCTCGTTGCTTTTTTTTATAAAAATCTGTCAAATAATGTTGCAAATATGTAAAAAAAATGTGTCATAGTAGTTCTTTGGACTACTTGTCGTGATGTGTTTTTGAAGATTGTGGAATCATGAACTGAATTTGGTTAAGGTTTGTTTTGTTTTTTATGATTGTTGTAATTTCACACTCAAAATCGTCATGTGTTACCAATCTAGCAAGTTCATATGCTGAAAATCTGCTCTTTATTTTTGTTCATTTTGGTTTTTAAAATGTGGGTTTAGGCAACACAACAAATTTAAGTGAATTTAGGCATTACAACAAATTGTTTCGTTGAAAAAGCAAGTTTCATTACTTGGTCCCAAAATGGCAAAATATCTTCAATTAAAAAAATAAACTTAGGTCGTTTGGTTGTGTCTGAATCATTAAGTGATTAATGATTAAGATATCTTAATAATTAAGAATGTCTGAACCATCAAGTGTTAAACCGGTTAAAACTTTAGTTGTACATCTGAATAAAAATAAAAAATAAAAAATAAATCTTTTTTTTGTTAAAAACCCTAACCATTCGAGGTTCCACCACAGCCGCCATCCATTCGAGGTTCCACCCGTTCGATGCGGCCTGCGGTACAGTCGAGCGAGCGAGCGGAGGTTTGGTCGCCCAGACCCAACGCTCTTCCTTTCCTTCACGTGTGAATCATTCATACACATCTTCAAGTCTGAATGGTTCATATCTCCATTCAGACATTTGGTTTCATTCAGATGTGGTTTTTTTCGCGAAACAAACAGTCTGAATCTGAACCACTCAAACCCATTCAAATTTATTCAGATGCTAACAAACAACCCCTACTCTTTATTCTATTAGAGTGTCTATAAAAGTCACCGGCCTCTTCTTAACTCTATGATGTTTTAATTATAATCCGTTTAGTTTCTAATCTTTTTAACGTACTCGTGTATTATGAGAAAATATCAAATAAGAGTATATTTTTTTATAAGAATTAATGAGTTTGATATGTGACATAATAATTTAGCTATAACATGTTATTTTTTGTACTACGTTTATTATTTTTTATTTTGTATTAGATTCCTTTTTTGTTGTGTATTTTTTACTTAATTTTTCTGTTTTTTTACTATATTATTTTTTTTTACTATTTTTTATTTTTTGTACTGAATTTTTACTTTTTTGTACTGGATTTTTATATTTTTTTTACTAGATTTTTTATTTGTTTACTTTTTGTGTATTATATTTTCAAATTTTTTACCAGATTTTTTATTTTTTTATTTTTTTTTTGTACATGTTTTTTATATTTTTTTTTACTTGATTTCTTACTAGATTTTTATTTTTTTTTACTTTTTTTGTACTAGATTTTCATATTTATTTACAGGATTTTTTACTAGATTTTTGATTTTTTTTTTTACTTTTTTTGTACTGGATTTTGTTTTTTTTGTATTAGAATTTTGTTTTTATATTTTTTGCATATCATACGTCAAACTCCTATTGATCCTTAGTGTTCTTAGGCAAAAATTTCTTCTTAGTGGATCAAACCCCTATATATTATATATAATATACATTTTAAACATATTAATTTTTTTAATAATTTTGTTTTGATTTTTTTTCTACATTTTTAAGTTTGTAGCATTTCTAATGATTTAACTCTAACATTTTTAGTTACAAATGTATTAACTTATATATATATATACACACACACACATACATATATGTCTGGCAAAATGGGCGGGTTGTGTTGGGTAATGTGTCAGAACGGATGCGGGTTAGGATAGGTGTGGGTCAAGGCGGGTTTTAAGCAAAATTCGTTTGAGTTTAAACGGGTCGTTTAAAAAAATCAATTTTGCTCAAGTTAAAATGAGTTGTAATTAAAAAATAGTTTATTTGAATAATTTTTAATGATTTTCTCATTAAATATACTATTAATCATCTTTACCCATTGAATCCATTATATTCGCATGGTTTTTAAATTTCCCATCTTAACCCGCTATGTGTTAAAGTGTTACTTATCTCAACCCACACTATGTCATAATGCTACACATTTTAACCCAAAATGCAATAATTGTTTACCCAAATTTATCCATTTATCTTGTTATGGATCAAGATTGACATGAAACATACATATATATGTATATATTTATGTATTGGGTATAAATAATTTGAAAACCACCTCTTATTATGAAAACCATGTAAAAATCGTTTATTATTTTTTTCACATGTTTGTAACATTATTTGACATATTTTTATAAAAAAATTAAAGAAACGTTGAGTGGATTTTTTTAGAGTTATTGAATTTAAATACTCCAACTTTAACTTGTTGACTGACAATGCTTCTAACTGAGGAAATGTTTAATGGCACTCTCAACTTTTAACATAGTTTATGGTGGCATTCTATTATGATATTACATGTCATCAAAAAAGCGCCAAATAGAGTGCCAATGAAAAATGCACTGAAAGTTGGGAATGCCACTAAATATTTACTCAGTTGGGAGTATTGCCGGCCAACAAGTTAAAGATGGAAGTATTTAAATCCAATAACCTTTTTTTATAAAAAATATTTTGTAAACCCACATAAAACAAACATAATGTTACGCCGAGATGTTACGTATGTTTTACGTGAGAAAAAAGTAAAAATTCACACGTCTCTTTTTTTATAAGAATCTGCCAAATAATGTTACAAACATGTAAAAAACTGTGTCATAGTAGTTTTTTGGACTACTTGTCGTGATGTGTTTTTGAAGATTGTGGATTATGAACCGAATTTGGCTAAGGTTTGTTTTGTTTTTTATAATTGTTGTAATTTCCCACTCAGAATCGTCGACAGATGTTACAAATCTAGCAAGTCCATGCTTTGAAAATATGCCATTTATTCTTGTTCATTTTGGTTTTTATAAATGTGGTTCAGGCAACACAACAAATTTAGGTGAATTTAGGCAATTACAACAAACTGTTTCTTAAATAAAAGTTGTAACAACAGCAAAAAAAAGGCCTAGATTGGCCATTACTACATATGCGTCGTTCGGGTTGGTTCCTCGGGTTTCGGGTTGCTCGGGTCGGGTTATTCGGGTTTTTGTAATATGCAATTGGAACCGAGAACCGAACCATTTAACTTTGGTTTAATTGGTTTTCGGGTTTCGGTTCTTGGGTTTAATCAGGTTGGGTTAAATGGTTCTCGGGTAATACGTGAAAAACAAATATTCTATTTTTCAAACAAATAAAATTAAAACATGTTTAACCAAAACATACATTTCCTTTAAATTTCAAGTGTAACCATAACATAACTAAAACATGTTTAACCAAAACATACATTTCTTCAACAATCTCAAAGCATATAATTGCTTTTAAAATCAAAGTTTTCGGGTTCGGGTAATAGGCTTTTTCGGGTTGGGTATTTACGGGTTCGGGTTTTTCGTGTTCAGGTAGGTGTTTTTTGGGTTGGTTCTTCGGGTTTTGGTAAAAAACACACCCCTACTACAAAACACGTCATGTTGGAACATCAAGAACTTATTGGAAGATACATTGTAGTAGCCGCCGTATCACGTGGGTATCTGACTAGTATATATATGTATATACATCTATATATATATATATATATATATCTATATATACTAGCAGGAAACCCGCGCGATGCAGCGGCAAAAAAAAAACTTTCTAAATTGCTAACTATAACACTGAACTAAGATAGGAAACCCGCATGATGCATCGGCACCGACCCATTACCTCGTACTGAAATGGAATATCTAGGCTCAATTGTAACAGATTTTCTATTGAATAGAGATATGGTAAAAAAGGACAAAATACATTTTATTTGACGACCAAAGCCATACTTAGACTTTGGTTTTAAAAAGCTCGAGGCGCTCTGAGGCGTTTAGAACTCAAATACCAAGGCATAAGGCATGAGCCATGAGGCGAGAGCCTCATGTACATGAGGCGTTCCTCTGTATACAATAAAATAAGTTTTATCTACAATTAAAAGATGCATTTGTCTTGTTTTCTTAGCATATTGTGCTTTTTTAATCATGCAAACCATAATGGATCTCTAATCCCATTGGTTGTTTATACATATCCCCTCCTACATACCCAACTGCTGATCAAACTTGACGCATAAGTTCATTTAAGGCCCTGAAACGTTAACATGCTTACGCCTCACGCCTCATGCCGACGTGCCTCAAGCGCGCTCAGGCACTATTTTTAAAACCAAGACTTAGATTATATTGTCTGTATTGGGATGTGAGTGGTATTACCAAAACATGGTTTCAATATATTATATAGTCACCAAGAATTACCAGATTCTAGAAAACAATCAATTCAACACCTTCTTGACTGTAAGACCATATAAATAGCAAATCCTAGGTAGTGATCTTGCAATTTCTAAAAATATAGAATTTAAGTCCCAAATAACATAAGCAACCTCACATGCTACATACCATAATTTCCTTACTTTTCAACCAAATTAACCAAGACAAAAGGGATAGATTACCCTTGTTTTATTACGTGTGACAAACATCACTGTTGTTTTACGTAGACTAAATAGTCGAAGCATAATCTGAAATACATAGATTATAGGTTCAACAGTTTGCTATTGTCACTAACATATGACAGTGCTAATTTATATATGTAGGATATGCACCTAAAATATGATTTTCATGAATGCAGCGTGCATTTGACCTATATCATGACACCACCTGCATAAAACAAAAGACTTATAAGAACTAATATATCAAAAGCTCAAGATTTGTAACTCACCATACCCCCATGAAAGTCCATTCCAGGATTCATATACAAATTTCTTTCCATACTGCCATAACCATTGTAGTAACCCTTCAAAATTTGACAAAAAATAAACAATTAATTTTATTAGGACAATATTAAACAATGAGTATAAACTAAAGCATTGCTCCAAGAATATTTATCAGTTCATTTCTATGCCAAATGTGCTATTTTAAACTTGACATCAATCAAATCTACACCATTTTTAGAATGAAATTACCTATAGCCAGTTGAAATCACTGCAAATTTATGAAACTAAGTAACAATGATATCAAACTTCAACAAAATTCATAACAAAATGAATTTGCAAAGTCATTAATTGGCTTTTGTTGTTGAACATATATTATAAACATCAATCAATCACATCTACCCAACCGACCTAAGATATGGGGTGTCGCATTTTTTTCATTGTTTTGTACTAAGATGAAAATTTCTACAAATTCTAAGTGAAATCGGACTGAACAGGAAAAAGGTTAACATTATACTGTCATAGATACAAAATTCTGCACACAAATTGAAAAAACTCGAGTCAGGTGAATTGTTCTCATAATAAAAATTAGTTCCAATTGAAGCCTTTGAAACCTTGAATGTTTATATCGCATTGACCGTCAAAAGCAAATTAAAATCAATTTCTACATCTTTACAGCCTGCATTTACAACAAAACATGATTTTTCTCCTTAAAATCATCACTGCATTTACAACAAAACTACTGATATATGAGATTTTAAAGTCATTAAATTGAAACCGAAGCATGATTATTCACTTATTGAGTTTGTTTATCTAACACTAACACTAACATAAATATATACTCAAATGAATTTCAAGTAGCAAAATATAAGCCTATGATTCGATTAGCTTAATTAAAGAGTTTGTTTAGCTGATTTCAAAACAATAGTATTTCCAGTAGCAAGCATTGACCCTATAGTTGCCCAATTACTCTAAATTAGCCCAATTACTATTTCAAAACTATACTACACAAAAAATAGTAATTTAAATACCTAGTTAGTAATTATTAACCAAATTAATTTAGGAAATCAACTTAAATCCATTCAAAGTAACAAAACAGTTTTTTAAAATAATAGGATTTGACCAACCATTTATACTTGAAACCAATTTATGAAAATAGCAAAACCGATATAGTTATTATATATTTATATATTCAATTTAACAAAACTAAACAATGATCCACGGAGTTAGAAAGCCCAAAGTCAACTCAATAATTCATCTAAAGTTTCATGACTGATATATTCCCAATCCAGATTAAGGGAAAACAAAACCCACAAAAAAATAACAAGATCATGACATACAATGTGATGGAATCTTTGTAGAAGTTTTTAATCAGAATATACAATTTTGAAAACAAAAATAATAATAAAATAAACCAATTGAAATCAAGAAAAACACATTTGTTAAGGCAATAACAGCCCAGATTTGAAACGTGGCTGCAAAATATAGGGTCAAAAATGCCTTGTGACAATTAAAAAATTTGCATGATGTAGTTTCTATTTATGTTTCAAAAATGACACTGCTTGTAAGATAAAGGATAAATCAAAATTGATGAACAAAAATACCACAAAAACTAAGAATGTGCATTTGATCTGACAAATACAACCAGAAAAGGAAATGTGGCTGCAAAATAAATAACCTTTTTGATACAAAATTCGTTAGCTAAAATCAAAACACATCCAACTTAAAATGTAAAAAAAACACTTTGTAAAATTACCAGCAAGATCTATCTTCCAGCACACTTTTGTTGAATTGTTTGAATTCTTAGTCTTGAAGTTCATTAGAAATGGCTTGAATTATACAGTTCTATAAGACATATTATTAAAGGGATTAGTACAACCTTTGACCTAAAATGTCATGAAACATATCATTAGAAAACACCCAAATGTCATTTATGAGCATGTCTTATTCTTTGAAGAACTGCATTCAATGTGATTACCTGTGGTCAATGTTAGAGCATTAACAATTTATGCATAGATTGTATGTTGAGAACATTAGAAGCAATATCTGATTCAAGTTAATTAATCGATGCTAACCTTGTTGACAACTTCACCAAATGCCACAAATGGCCTAATAAAAGGTCACCATAAAAATCTGAGTTTTATGAAGCTGGGAACAAAAAAAAACAAACAAAAATATGAGATTTGTAACTTCTTTGAAGCTCTGATAATCAAAGGAACCTGGTTTGACAACACCAAAAATCATGTTTAACCACTTCAAACAAACCTGATTAAACCTGAATGTTTAACAACATAGAATGAAAATGAAGGAACCTAGTTCAAAGTCTAGACATCAAACGAACCTGAATAAAGCTTCAGTTGGATCTAACCACGTCGAGCTTCTGATTTAAGAACCCTCAATCTTCATTTTTACATCGATCGAACGAAACTTGATGTCTGGAGATACAGGCTGCCATGGTGGAATCCTAGACGTCGCTTTCGTCTTCCTGGTGTAGTTCACCGCCGCTATTCTTCCTTGAGATCATCAGGCGTTGTTCTTCCTTGTTGCATCGCAGGAATATGTCTATGTTGCAGTAGTCGTGGTTTTTAGGTCAGAGACAGGTAGAATCGAGCGAGAGAGACGGGTATAATCTTTGATTTTAGGGTTTTAAGGTTGGAGACGGGTAGAACCGAGAGAGAGGCTGAGTGAGTGACCATACCTACGGACTGTGTTTGTAATTTGAAATAGGAAATGGAAGAAGATGTTTATGCAGCCAGTAGAATTTTTGATATGGGATGCCTAATGAGCTGTACATTAGTCTTTTAAGACTTGTACATCTCTTAATTTTAAGAGATTGAAGTGAATTGTTTAGACTATTGCCATTAGCAACCAAACATGAGATTGTAACATTATTCAAAAAAAACGAAAAAAATAAAAAATATACATCGGTCATCTTCATGACCTAGATTGCAACCCATTTGGGGGTATTTTTTTCTTTTTTTTTATTTACTTTATCATATCTAGTTTTAGTTATAATATTATTTTTTATAATAACTACTAATAATTAACATTTTTAAAAAATCTAAAAATACATTTTTGATCAGTTTTTTTTTATGAACACGTCAGTATAAATTTTGTTAAAAATAGAGCTCGTTTGAAAAAATGTATTTTTTAATGTAAAATAAATTTAAATAATCATTGATTAATCTTATTTAAAAATTGGAGTTTTTTATTGGTTCAAAATATTTTTGGTATCAAACTCATTATCATATATTATATTTATTTAATAAAAAGTAGTAAAGGTTGGATTGTTAATAAGGTTATTGGGTATGCCCCATTACCAACTCACTCCACCTATGCGTCACGTAGGCGCCACGTAGGCACTTACCACAACCACTAACCCCACCATTTTGGTAGAAATGCTCCATTACCCACTCACTTCACGTCATCATGCATGTTTTTAAACTTTCATATATATACATGTGAGTGTGTGTGTGTGAGAGAGAGAAAGAGAGTAAGGTGGTCTCACCCATTGCCCCAATCACGCCTCCCTCATCCACGCCCCCTCACGCCCTACTCATGCCCACTCAAGGGGCATACCCACCAGTCTAAAAGTGAAAGATTGGGTTTGATTGGATTGTGTAGGTTGAAGAGACATAAATTAGTTTTTTTATTAAAAGATTGGGTTGGGTTGGATTGTGAATAAGGATGGTCTTAAAGAGTTGTACCACAAGCTCCTAATGTTGTACATTTCTTCATTTTAAGACATTCCAACTTTCTCTCTCCAATCACTATTATATTGTACTAGTCAGTAAACCCGCGCGATGCGGCGACAGCAACAAGTATACCAGGGCGATGCGGTTGCGATGACAATTTACAATGTGAGACTCGTTTAATGTTAGTTTATCAAACATGTATTGATATATTGTATATTATTTCTATAAGAATAAGTAGTATAAAACAAACATATCTGAAAAAAAAAATAAACAAATATGGTTGTTATAGAAAGCTAATGATGATTTTCTTACGTACTTTAAAAATGTTAAAGCGTATAAATTAACTTAACTTAAAAAGGATAAATAACAAACTTTATGAGATAAACTTCTAGGGTAAACTCATGCTGCAGTGGTTATGTTCTCATTTATACCAAAATTAACGAAGACAATACATGTCAGTTTGAGACTATGCAACAGATAGCCTACTTAGTCAAATTGGTAGCAAGTTACAAAATAACCACATCTCATAAACGAAAATCCAAAACGAAAATTAATTAAAATTAGTATAAGAGCTACTACTAATTCAATAACTTCTTCTATTAGGCTTCCATAAAACATCCTCATCATTATTTTTATCTAAAATAACAAGACTCTAGTCTCTTGCATAAAGCTCATGATACCTCATATAGCTGATACATAGTGTAACTTTACTGGCACCACCTAATATCACTAAGTAAGCCAGTTAACTCATGCTAAAAAAACACTAACTAATTCATACCTACAACAAATCCCACCCTCAACAACTACCATAGCTTAAAATTCATAACCCTAGAATTATCCCACCCTCAACAACTACCATAGCTTAAAATATTCCTAGTTTTCGCATGACTAAAGTAGCTTCAATCAGGCTAAGTCTAGAATTTGATAAACCCATGTACTTGTCATTTCATGAACTCCAAATACATTACTTTCCTGCATAGTTTAGAAGCAACAATTATAACAAATCCAATATAATAAGAAAAGATGGATTATTGGAAAGATAAACACTCAAATTTATTAAATAAAAATGATGGTTGATGGTTGATCCAATGGACCAAACAATGATCTACAAGTAAAGATTGACATTATTCCATTTTCACAATTGAATACCATAAAGATAAAGATGACCAACTTAGAATCACCAGACCAACAGGTCTTCATCTTTTTTGTTCTAGAGATTGATCTGACTTTTTTGTTCCAACTTATTTTTTGCATAACAGTTGAAGTCTTCATTTGAGCAAAATACAAGACTAACAAACTAAAATATGGACACAGGCACAGACACAAAATACTAATTACTATAAGCACACACAAACTGATCCCCTACCAGTTAATGTCATATGTCATTCCAAAAAAAAAAAAAAAAAGGATGTGTGCAATGTCAGAATTTTATATGATTGAAACTGTTCTTGTCAAGAGTTTGAATTTAGCTTTTTGCTTCTATTTATCACCAAGAATCTCTGTGTTGATAAGAGTATGAGTGTGTGTATGCGTGTGTGAGCTCATATTCAGATGTGTATCATCCCCAAATATCCATTGATGATCATTGTACCTATTGGGGATTACGGCGAATCATAGTTGAAGCCAAAACATGAATTCTTCTATTAATTAAACTATGTCTTATTAAGAGGTTAAAGAAGTTTGTCATATTTCAAATAATAAAAAACTATCTGATGGCGTTATAAAATATTTTTGCACAGTAAGCTATCTTAGAATAATTATCAGTACTAAAAGATTGTCTAGAAGGAGATTGAATGAGTCAATACTCAAGAAACTTACATGCAAAAAATACAAATCTTCCTTCAATTCACTTTTAGCATATTCTTGTTTACATATCTGAAAGAAAATACTTGCATTGCAAAATCATTAAAACAAACCATCCATGTGATTTTTCTTAAATCAGTCTATTGATGTAATTCATGTTGGTTATGTTCCAATTGAATGATGCAATACAATTTAGCTGCCTACATTGAATTTATATGTAGCCTGGATACATAATTCCTGCATTTCAATCTTTGTGAGGATGGACCTAACCATATGCTTCTGTACATTAAATAATCAAGCAAAATTGCTGACAATTCCAGAATTGAAGAATTGCAAAATTGATGGGATGCCACTGCCATGGTTGAAGCCTTTCACTATTTCCAGAGTCAAAAACACACAATTCTCAAACATAAATGTTGAAAGACATGCATATATCAACATACATGCATCTGTTAAGTGCAAGATCTGGAGACATTTTTTGACAATTGTACAAGGGGAGCTTTTTCGTATCCTTTTTCTACCTTGTACTTAGTTGATGATCCAATTAGCTTGAAAATAAGATTTCAAAGTTGTCAATAATTAACTTCAAATTAAAATACAAACTTGGGCTTAGAAATCACAGTAAATGATGCAATTAGGGTTTTTTAGATAACAGAAGATTAGCAAAATGGGCTTAGAGTTCCATGTCTATGATGCCATGAACAAGCGAACACACCAAGTTAGCTTGTGTAATTGTGTTCTCATGATTTTGATTGTAACACGGTTAGGTTTAGATTTTCTTACCAGACCAGAATCTAGATCGATTTCAACGCTGATTATTCTGTTGTTCTTGAACCCAGAGACCAGTCGATGTCGAGCCAAAAAGGGTGAGGTTGGATGTGTGTATCTCACCGAGTCATCGAAGCCCTAGCCTTATCATCGCCTGATGCCCTAAATTAAGCTAAAATCATAACTCTGCTATTGCAAAAGATATAACTCAAAGACGATCGACGGCTGCAGTAGCCGTGTTGTGACTGTGGCGACGCATCAAGGTTTTAAGGCGGGGGATGTCGTGATTGTTTGAATTTTGAAACGGGAGTAGATCTCTCTGATTTTAGAAGGGTGGTGTTAAACTTACACCCCAAAATAATGTCTGCACACCCCTCAAAGGCCCCGTAGTGGCCACTACGGGGCGTTTTGGTACGGATTGTACTTTCTTGGTCAAACGACGGGGACATTGATTAGACCTAAACGCCCCGTAGTGGCCACTACGGGGCGTACGAGTACCATGTTCTGAAAAAGGTCCGACACTGTCAGTTGATTAGACCCAAACGCCACGTAGTGGTCACTACAGGACGTTTAAACGCCCCGTAGCGACCCCTACGTGGCGTTTATTGTTTAAAACGTGCCAATTTGCTTCTAACTTACGAATTCATCGTCCATATATACACACATATTGCGTTAAAATATCAAACGTTCACTCGAGTCACTTTACGTATAGTTGATCGACTTTCTCTTGTTTCGTTTATTAAATATCTACACTCTACACCCATATTTTTTATTTGAAATATGTCTTGGTGGGACGGAGACTTTTTCTTCGGTCAATATTCTGATGTTTCGCGTGTGGCTGAAACTTATCAGGTATGAAACTGTATTTACTTGTTTTTATTGTTAATCAAATGACAAACTAATCATAATGTTTTTAAGGATGAGACTGGTGTGCAATCGTCTGAGGCCTCAAATAGACCACATTGCCAGATCTTAACGAAGAGTTTGCGGGTCAAACTTTGTACTGGCAGTTTGATTTGAACCAGGAACCTTGCGATGATGAAGACGTTAACAGGGAATGTTACGGTGGTGAACAATCACACCTACCCCAAGTGGCGGTTAAAAAGGAAGAAGTTGACATTGTATACCAAAATATGGACTGGAATACCAATGGGGTAATATATTTTCACTTGTTTTTAGTTAGATGGACATTAGTTTAATGACAACATTGTTTTCAGATATTCGTTTCTGTGGAGGAGCTAATGGCATGGATGAAAAGTAGAGCCCTTGATAACGGATACGTCGTAGTTACCGAACGATCTAAGAAAAAGAAGGGGACCGATGAGGCCAACAAAATCTGGCTTGTGTGTGATCGTGGTGGTGAACACAATAGTACAGCCATCTTAAGGCGTACCGGTAGCAAAAAAATCGATTGTCCTTTTAAATTAATAGGGATATACGACACTGATTCTTATGGTTGGAAGCTTCAGGTCAGAAACGACAAACACAACCATGAGCTTGCTCAAAATCTTGAGGGGCACCCGTTTGTTAGAAGAATATCCGAGCAGGAACAAAACATGGTACATCATATGACTGAGCAACACATGAAGCCACGCAACATACTTTCCAGCCTAAAGAAGCAGAATCCCGACAACATCTCCATCCGTAGAGACGTATACAATGTGCAACAAAAATTTAAAAATAAACAAAAAGTCGGATCAACCCCAATGCAGGTCTTAGAAAACCTGCTGCATACTAAAAATTACGTATACTATACTCGCGAAAACTCCGAAACGAATGTCGTGGAGGATATTTTCTTTTGTCATAAAAAATCATACACCTGGTGGCGTGCGTTCCCACATGTTCTCATGATCAAAGCGGCTTTCTAGACTAACATGTACAAACTTCCTTTTGTACAGATAGTTGGTGTTACCTCAACACACCATACGTTTTGTATTGCACACACGTTCGTTAGTAAAGAAAAAGAGGAAAATTATCATTGGGTTCTAGAAGGGTAAAAGATATGCTAGATAAGTGTATGGAGCCCCGCGTAATAATAACCGAGAAACACCTTGCTCTGATGAATGCATGTCGTAAGGTTTTTCCGCACGCTTCCAGGTATTTATGAAGGTGGCACATAAGGGAAAATATCGCAAAACACTGTAAGGCGAGTTTTTCATACGGTGATTGGAAAAAGTTTAAGGGTCGTTGGAGGAATTTGTGTGACTCTTCGTCGCTAGAAATTTACGACTACAACTATAACCGCCTGTAGCAACAGCTAGTCGCAGATAACCGTCAAAGTAAGCGTCATTAAATATCATTATCATTATTTTTGGTAAAATTGTGTTTTCGTATGTCATGTTTTTTTTTCCTCAGGGGTTTTGAATTATGTGACTCAGACTTGGTTAAACCCCTACAAAGACATGTTTGTCACAGCCTGGACTAACAGAACGCCTAACTTTGGTCAACGTACAACTAACAGAGTCGAGAGTCAACATTCAAACTTAAAAAGATATCTGAGAACCACTAATAACTCGCTCTCGACACTGTTAGGTTTTGTTGATCAAATGGTAGAATGCAGGAGGTAAACATGCAACATGGGTTTGAAACAAGTTTAATAAAGACAATGGGTCATCATAAAATACCCATGTTTAATAACTTACGTGTCAAGGTTTCACATAAAGCTCTTGATTTACTGTTTGATGAAATAAATAAGATCAAGGTTTTGCGTCAAGGAAGTATGTCATGCAGCCACCAGTTGTGGACAAGTTGTGGCTTGCCATGTGCCTGTCGGATCTCAACATACGAAAATACAGGTATCAAAATACTGTAATCAATTCCTCTTTGTTTGTTTTATACATTTTTTGTTGTAAACTGATTATTTTCCTTTCATTTGTATACAGACACGATTATCCCGCTTTCTGATATAGACATCTTCTGGACAAAACTTGATACTCAGTACCCGACACTTCTAGAAGACGAAGAAATCGACGTCACAGGACAAATGGGTCTGGTGACGCAGGAAATAAATTCAAAACCTGAGTGAGTGAAAAAGAGTCTGGCTAAAAAAATACTTTCGCAAGTGTTTCCGTTTAAAAGTGAAAAGAAAACGCCATTGGTTCAGAATGATACACGCGGACGTCCGACATTGAAGACTCAACAACAAAGGGGGAATGAATCTAGACAAAGCGCAGTTGTCGACTCACAAGAGAGTAGTTTTCAACTTCCAAGGCATAGTTCATTCACTCCAGCAATGTCAAACCAGCAAAGACCCGCCTTCCAACGTAGTCGTTCAACGTCTTCTAGAGGGAAAAAAGGGCTCGAGACAAGTCAAGTTGACTCGGTAGTTGCCTCGCCAGTGAAACCAGGATGAAGGAACAATCTTAGACGATTGGTGGTTACATTCCTTCAATGCTTCATTGTTATGTAAGTAACATACAAGATGTTATGCAAGACGATAATTGTGGATTCAGGTCTGTAGCCGTTGGGTTAGGGTTCGACGAAAATCAATGGGGTTTTGTTCGCCAACAACTGTTACAAGAGGTGGACACCAATAGAGAAGCATACATATATGTTTTTAACTCCGTTGACTCAAATTTATATGAAGCAGTACGTCATAGCATAAACTGGTTTGCTATCAGACCTGCACCTAAAGAACATTGGATGCTTATGCCTTATACGGGACTAGTTGTTGCACAACGATTTGGCGTGATAGTTCACCTTATCAGTCAAGAAAGGTGTATCACGTTTTTCCCGTTATGGTTAGCTCCTTCGACAATACCACAACATAATGTGGTTTGTCTTCTTCATATGCCCATGCATTTCGTCACCCTAAGGTTGGATGGGGATTATCCGATTCCAACTCTAAGTGCGGTCCGTAAACGTTACCGAAATGATGTGGCCGGTGCGTGGGAGATGGTTTATCAAGAACGAATCCAACGGTATAAATCGATTATAGAAGCAAACAAACAAGGTGAGGGCATCTAGGGGTGTAAACGAACCAAGGCAGCTCGTGAAATGCTCGAGATCGGATCGGTAAAAAGCTCGAACGAACCGAGCCTTAACGAGCCCGAGCCCGAGCTCGAGCCCAAAAGTGTGGCTCGTTTAGTTATCGAGCCCGAGCTCGAGCTTTACTTAACGAGCTCGAGCCGGCTCGCGAGCCTTAACGAGCCTTTTGTTTATATAATTTTTATTTATTATATTAAGTGTTTATTTATAAAATTAATTATTTTTATATATAAAATTATGATAAATATATTTAAATTAAATATTTTATGTTAAATTTATAAAATATAGTTATAAATATAATTAAATTAGTAATTAAAGTAAATAAATTAAATAAATAAAATCTAAACGAGCCGAGCCGAGCCGAGCTCGAGCCTAAAAATTCTTTAACGAGCCGAGCTCGAGCTCGAGCCCATATTTACCTTAACGAGCCGAGCTCGAGCTCGAGCCTTAATTTTTCTAAACGAGCCGAGCTCGAGCCTTAACGAGCTCGGGATCGGCTCGGCTCGTTTACACCCCTAAGGGCATCGAGCTTCCTGCAGTTCCTCAGCCACGAGATTATCCTCCTCTCCCTCCACCTCCACCTTAGTATTTTCAGTTATATTTGTATTTGTTAAACAGACACTTGTATTCATGTTTATGATTTGTATATATTTAGTTGTTTTGGTTGATGATGCGTGTATATATTTGGTTGTTTTAGTTGGTGATGCGTGTTTATTATTTAAATATGTTTTGTTAGTGATGCATGTTTATTATTATATGTTTTGATGGTGATGCATGTTTATTATTTAAATATGTTTTAGTTGGTGATGCATTATTTATCGTATTATTTTGTAACATCAATATGCTTAAACAAATAACGTCATTCATATAACAATTAATTAATATATTTAAATTTTAATTAAATCTAATAATTAAAAACATTTTTAGCTTTCAAAACTAAAAGTTTTAAAAAACAATTAAAAATAAACGAACCGAGAGACCGTAAAAAATAAAAAACAAGTTTTAAACAAAAAAAATATTAGATTTTTACAAACAAAAAACATGCGTTTAAAAAAACAACTAAACTTTTTAACGTACGAGATGCGTCATCGTAAAGTATAAATGCTACGAGAGATACGTCGCAAAATATAAAAATAATTTTTAAACAAAACTTTTATATTTTTAATTTTTTTTTAACAAAACAACTATATTTTTACACCCCAAAAACATACCCAAACCCCCCCAAATCACACTCAAACGCCCCAAGTTGCTGCGTTTGCTTTTTTGAACCCTATACGCCCCGTAGTGCTACTACGTGGCGTATGGGTCTGCAAAAAGCTGACAAACGAATGTCTATCGTTTAAGGTTGTCAGTCTGTGGCTAAAACGCCCCGTAGTGGCCACTACGGGGCGTATGGGTGTCGGCCGGGGTGTTGAATTAAAATTCTGGGGTGTGTAGATAACCCCTCCCTTTTAGAATTTCCAGTCACCAAGACTGGTAGAGGATTATACACTATGCTTCACAGGGTTGTACTAATAGCTTATAAAGTTGTACCTCTTAAATTTAAGAGTTTTTCTCTCTCAAATATGTATTATATATAGTACTAGTCGAGAACCCGCGCGATGCAACGGCATTAAATAATTTACAAATTGGTAATTGTTTTATGTTAATTTATCAATACCAAGAGCCTTACAAACCTATAAAATCATTTAAAAAGTATAGAAAATAGATATAAAAATTTAAACATTCGCATGATCACCTTTGCTTGTTCTATGCTAGGTGTTATTGTCATCAATGTAAGTCTATGCAGTCTTCTTGTCAATTGGATTAAATGGGAAAAAATGAACCATCTTAATCTAGCTCGTGCCAATACAATTATATATATTTAACAAAACTAAAGTAATTTAATAATAATCAAATTTTTTGAATATAATTATTTAGATGAAAGAGAGTTAGATGCCTCTTTAGGTCAGCAAGGGTTGCAACAATGGCATTATCAAATCATTCTGGTTTCGGTCCTAGAAACTTGAGAAGCATAAAGAAAAACATGTTCCTTACATTGATGAAAGGCAATCCAAACAAAGCAACTGCTAAAAGTGTAGTACAAACGTTCCTAAGGCTGAAAAAACAAATTGTTCAATTGATTAGGAGTTACATTTGTCGTCGATCCAACAGCCATGAGGATGTTTAAATGTGTCAATGCAAGAGAAGGAAAGATAAAGGAAACCCGCACGATGCAGCGGCGACAATTTACAACATTGTACTCGTTTTTTGTAATCTTTATCCTCCTAACTAAAGAAGCATGATTCCTACCGAATACGAACAGTAGACTCACGAAGCCTCATGAAGAACAGTGAACATGTACCTAGATAAATGCAAGCTAAAAAAACTAACATAAAATTACCAACATATAGTCAAAGATTATATAAAAGGTTAAAATAAATTAGCCTCTGTACCTGAATCACTTCGTAAATTAAATAAATACTAACAAAAACAAAATTACAATTTATATTCCCACTCTTCAGTAGGATCTAAGGGGAACGATAGAGATAAACCTCATTCTTATCCCACTAAACCAGCAGATCTGGCTAACCCACACAATCCATCTAGTCTGGATCGACTCTAAATTTTCATATTAACCAGCCAAACAAGATTATGAACACCCCTAAAAATATTGATACATGATTTAAATCATATTAGTATAATATGTTTTAGAAACAATTTAATACTACTTTACTGTGCAACATAATAACCATAAAAAACTTATTATGTTGCTTTTATTTTGCCTAGCTAACACAATCTAAATAAATCAAATATACTTAGGTACATCATAGTTATACAACTGTTCAATCATAAACAATATGAGTACCATAGTTATCGATAGCGAATAGCGGTAAAAAGCGATAAACCCTACCTATACGCTACGTAGCGAATAGCGGAAAATAGCGACTGTTATTTCGTGTTTAGCGATACAATAATATAAAAACTCAATAAATAATTGTTGTCATCTAAAATAGTAACAAAATAAACATTCATAGTTTAAACCATCAAAATTGCTTCCTTTAATCATTCTAAGCTGTAAATAAATACCAATTTACTAAAGAAGGGAAAAAAAACCTAGACAGAATGCCTTAAAGGCTTAAAAGTCGCTCTTCAAATGTGCTGTCAATTTTAGTTCAATTGACTATTTGAGTCTTCAAAACGTCCCGATTCAGTCGCTGATTCAGAATCGTCCAGATTCCTTCTGGTTTCTGACGCTGGTCGACCAGATTCATACCGACATACCCTTCAAAGTTCAAACTGGTTCAATTGGCAAGTAGCGACCAGCCGATTTCCTTCAATCTTTGAAATCAGAATCGAATTCCAGTCGATTACCCTTCAATCGTTGAAATCAGAATCGAATTCCAGCCGGCGGCGTCCAGGTAATCGTCCCGTCGGCGGCGTCCAGGTAATCCTCCAGTCGGCTGAAGCTTCTTCACGAGCAATTAGCACCTCTTCCTCTAGTCGACTATTTAGGGTGTTATTTCAGCGGTATATACACGTATAAGGTCGAATCAGGTTATTTAAAAGAAAAAAAACATCCGCTACTTCTCGCTTTCTTCCAGCTAAACCCTAATTGCGGGTCAGTGCCGATACGCCACATAGCGCGCTATAGCGGTCGCTATAGCCGCTATTGATAACAGTGATGAGTACAAAATGAAATTTAAACTTACCCAAATGTAACGATCGTGCTGGCATCTTTCTACAACATCAATAACCTCAACCCTCTGGTCTCAATTTGATGAATCAATGGAGTCATTGGAGGTGCTCAGGCGGACACCATTGTCTAAATTTCATGCTTCGACATTTCTGCAAGCTGTTGTAGGTAGCAATAAAACTATCATCTTCATATGTAGTTGCATCCACATCCTCAAAAGCTATTAACCTCTAATAACTATGAAAAAATATATGAGCGTTCAAAATATCATGTTTGACTCACACCAAAAATTACTCATTTTAACCTTTTCTAACCCAACATATTTTGACTCCAAATAATTTACCCATTTTATCTTGGACAGAGGAGCCAAACCCATGTTTGAGCTAACATAATGTAGATTGTATCCTTTGTTAGTTTAAACTTGTAATTAAGTAAAAAAGAAGGGTTTAGTTTTTAATTATTTGGTTTATGTTTATCTAGTCCTAGATTCATGTTTTTCAGTTAAAGGTTTATCCTTTTGTTTATGGCTATTTAAGCCGAAGTTTTGTTTATGTTTTTCATTCATTCAATAAAGAGTTCAGCAATTCTTTATATGTCTGTTACCGATTTCAATTGGTATCAGAGTCGAGCGATTAAAAAGAGCGATCGAAGGAAGGAGTTCAAGGTCAAGGATGCAGCCAAGCAAGGAGGATTCGAAGGACTGAATCAAGGCGATGGCCAGAGGACCAGCTGAACACGCGATCGTACAAGTCAAGGAGAGCAACTCGGCTTCACTTCAATGCCCTATCCTAACGGCAGACAATTACAATGTCTGGGCCATTAGGATCAAAGGTTGTATTCAAGGTTCATGGGATTCTGGAAGCAATCGAGCCAAGGGCTGGCACAGTGGCAAACGCCAAGGACGACATGGCGATTGCCCTGCTGTATCAAGCAAATCCTGAAGAGATGGTGATTCAAGTCTCGCAATAAAATACGGCTCAGAAGATGTGGCATGCCCTCAAGACTAGATTTGTTGGAGCAGATCGAGTTCGTGAAGCAAGATTGCAGACTCTGCAATCTGAATTCGAAGGGCTGAAGATGAATGAAGATGATTCAATCGACGAGTTTGCTACCAAATTAAGCCAACTTGTGTCGAAATCAAATAGCTTGGGTTCAACAATCAAAGATAAGACCATGGTGAAGAAGCTATTAAGTTCAGTCCCTAGCAAATTCATCGCGATAGTGGCATCCATAGAGCAATTTGCAGACCTGAGCACAATGTCGTTCCAAGAAGCCATTGGACGACTTAAAGCCTTCGAAGAAAGAATCAAGCCAAAGGATCAGGGATCAAGCTCAAGCTCGAGCTCGAAGGGGGACCAGCTCTTGCTATCCTACCCTCAAAAGGAATTGGAAGGGAATCCAACAAGCCTGCTGTTCGGGGCAGAGGGAGTTTTGGCAGGGGCAGAGGCCAAGACAGAGGCCAAAGCTCTTATCATCAAGGGCAAAGCTCGTATCATCAGAAGAAATTTAAAGACAAAACAAAGGTCCAGTGTTTTCGGTGCGATGCCATGGGCCATTACTCTACCGAATGCCCTACCAGACCAAGGCAGGAGGAGAGTAACCTGGCTCAAGCAGGAGATGAAGGACCGACCCTTATGATGACCATCGGAATAGAGACTCAGGCAGGATCAGTTCTACTAAACGAAACTGGTTCTTGGACGATGGGGCCAGCAATCATATGACAGGTAATAAGGACCTGTTTGCACAACTTGACAGCACCATCACCGGAAGGATAAGGTTCGGAGATGGGTCCTATGTCGAAATCAAAGGAAGGGGGAGCATAATAGTGGAATGCAAAACAGGAGAACAGAGGATCCTTACGAATGTGTACCTGATCCCCTCTCTCAAAAACAACATTATTAGCCTTGGGCAACTAAGGTGGGTTATGAAATCCAGATGAAGGGAGAGTTGTTATGGGTAATAGAACAAGATGGAACCCTGCTGATGAAGGTCCCTCGAACAAGTAATCGGCTGTACAAAGTCAGGATAAAGGCTGCTGCTCCTGTATGTCTGTTAGCAAGGGTGGACAATACAGCCTGGTTATGGCATGCCAGGCTAGGCCATGTGGGCTTCGACTCTTTGAAGTTGCTGACCACAAAAGGAATGGCAAGGGGAGTTCCAACAATTGATCATCCATCACAAATATGTGATGGCTGCTCACTTGGAAAGCAAACCAGAAACTTCTTCCCAAAGCAATCCCAATATCGAGCAGGTCATCTGCTCGAACTAATCTATGCTGATGTTTGTGGGCCCATAACACCAACTACCAAAGGAGGAAACAGGTACATGCTGCTGCTTGATGATCACAGCCGCTATATGTGGGAATTCATCATGAAGACAAAGGATGAGGTGTTCGACTGTTTAGACAAGTTCAAGAGGGACACTGAGATGGAAACTGGGTGTACCATCAGAAAACTGCGAACAGATAATGGTGGGGAGTTTACATCCAGAAAGTTGGAAGAATTGTGCAGAAAGGCCGGGATCCAACACCAATACACAGCCCCATACTCCCCACAGCAAAATGGGGTTGTAGAAAGGCGAAACAGAACAGTATTGGATATGACCAGGAGCATTTTGAAGGCAATGAGACTACCACAAGACTTGTGGGCAGAAGGCATAAGGCACTCCATCTACCTCCTGAACCGGATGACAACCAAGGCTCTATATAATACCACTCCTTATGAGATCCTCAAAGGAAGGAAGCCCAATCTAGAGCACATCAGGGTCTTCGGCTGTATTGGATATGTGAAGAACCTAGCAACTGGTCAAAAGAAACTTGATGACAGAAGCACAAGGATGGTGCATCTTGGAACCCAGCCAAGAACCAAAGCCTACAGAATGTTCAATCCAGCAACAGGGAAGGTGCATGTAACAAGAGATGTCAAGTTCGATGAAACAAAGGGCTGGGCCTGGGAAGAAACAAGCAAACAAGGCTGGGAAAAAGAAAGTTACAAGTGGACCAGCTTTGTGGTTCAACAAGGATCAGGTGAAACAGAAGTTGGAGGCCAAGAAACTGAACAAGGGTTTTCAGGAGACTGTGAATCATCTGATAATGGATCAGATTGGAGTAGCCCAAGCTCAACAGTAAAAGAAAGAGGCCCAATGTTACCAAGGGAGACTGAAGACCAAGATCAGCACCATGATCCCACCATTGCAACGGAAGAAACCTATGATGATACACCTGTAAGGGGGTTGAAAGCACTGAATGAACCGGATGATGTGGATCTGATGCTTGTAGATGAAGATCCCAAGAACTACCTGGAAGCCAAAGCAGTAAAAGAATGGCAAGAAGCAATGGAAGCATAAATGACTTCCATAGAAAAAAACCAAACCTGGTCCCCCACAGATCTGCCAGCCGGAGTAAAGCCCATTGGGCTGAAATGGGTCTATAAAACCAAGAAGGATGCTCAAGGAAGGAACACAAAGCACAAAGCCAGGCTCGTAGCAAAGAGCTATGTACAGCAATACGGGGTTGACAATGAGGAGGTGTTTGCTCCTGTGACCCGAATGGAAACCATAAGGCTACTGTTGCCCGTAGCAGCTCAACAAGGCTGGCATGTACATCATCTAGATGTCAAGACAGCCTTCCTACACGGTGAATTAAAAGAACAAGTTTTTGTGAGTCAGCCTGATGGCTTTGTGAAAAAAGGTGCAGAAGATAAGGTCTATAAGCTCACAAAGGCACCATATGGTTTGAAGCAGGCTCCCCGAGCCTGGAACACCAAACTGGATTCGGTTTTGAAGGACTTGGGGTTCCAAAAATGCAAACAAGAGCCTGCAGTATACATCAGGGGAAAAGGTCAGAATACTCTGATCATGGGAGTATATGTGGACGACCTGCTGATCACAGGGGCTGGCATCGAAGAAATCAGAAGGATAAAGAAGGAGATGGAGGTTAATTTCGAGATGACTGACTTGGGTATGCTAACATACTACCTGGGTATAGAAGTCAAACAAGACAAGGAAGGGATTTCTATATGTCAAGAAGGATATGCAAAGAAGATCTTGAAAGAAACAAGCATGAGCAACTGTAATGCAACTACTTTTCCCATGGAACCAGGGCTGAAGTTGTCAAAGAAAGACAAGAGTCCAAGTGTTGATCCAACTTTGTACCGAAAGTGGGTAGGATGCTTAAGGTACTTGATACACACCAGGCCGGATCTAAGTTATTCGGTTGGATATGTGAGCAGGTTTATGCAGGAGCCTAAGCAGACCCATATGCAAGCTGTGAAGCAGATCCTCAGGTATGTTAAAGGTACAACAAGTCTGGAAATTTGGTACAAGAGAAACGGAAGCAAGATGTTGCATGGGTTCAGTGACAGCAGTCACTCAGTCGACAGAGATGATGGGAAGAGCACAACTGGTCAGATATTCTTCTATGATGAAGCTCATGTGTCTTGGAATTCTCAAAAGCAAGCAACGGTAGCACTCTCTTCATGTGAGGCAGAATTTATGGCCGCTACAAGTGCAGCATGCCAAGCCATATGGCTGCAAAGGTTGCTCAGTGAAATACTTGGAGTAAAAGAGGAGGCAGTAACCATAAAGGTGGATAATCAGTCAGCTTTGGCATTTATGAGGAATCCAGTTTTTCATGGAAGGAGTAAGCACATAGATACGCGGTATCACTTCATAAGAGAGTGTGTGGAGAATGGAAAGATCAAGGTAAAACATGTAAGTGGGCTGAACAGAAAGCAGATGTGCTGACAAAGGCTTTACCAAGAATCAAACATGAAGATATGAGAAGGAAGATTGGACTGAAGAAAATTACAAGTTTAAGGGGTTGATTGTTAGTTTAAACTTGTAATTAAGTAAAAAAGAAGGGTTTAGTTTTTAATTATTTGGTTTATGTTTATCTAGTCCTAGATTCATGTTTTTCAGTTAAAGGTTTATCCTTTTGTTTATGGCTATTTAAGCCGAAGTTTTGTTTATGTTTTTCATTCATTCAATAAAGAGTTCAGCAATTCTTTATATCTCTGTTACCGATTTCATCCTTAATCTAAGCTAGGTCTACTGGCCTCACGCTTACTAATGATTAAGCCATTTGTGATTTGGCCCACAAATTATCTTGCTTATTAGGTTAAGTTCCAATCAGTTTTCCTACAAAAGAGAATTTAACCTCATGCTTCAAATTTCATTCCATATGGGTTAAGAAGTTCTATGTCTCTGATTCAACTTACTGTAAAAACTCTTCTTTATCACCTCGAACATATTGGTGAACAAATTTTTTTTTAAATATTCAACCAAATTTTTCTTCCATTTCTCTCTTAATGATCTGCAATAAATATAATTAAAAAACAAATTAGTTCAAATAGAAAATAATAATTCAATGATATTTCTCAAATCTTTTTAAAATTCTTAACATATTAGTTGAATTTCAAATCTTAACATTTTCAAATCAAGCAAACACGAAAAAAGACGAACTTATTTTCCCAGCATGCTTACATTTTCAACAAATGCTACAGAGTATGATCATTTCTTAACTTTGAAAAAATTATATTAAAATGTGAACACTTGTCTTAGCTACAAATACTCGACCAAAATGCAAAAAAAAAAAAAAAACTCAATTTTTTAGAAATTAAATTGGAAAAGTGAATCATTAACAAACACCCGAATTCAAAATTTCCAAACTTACAGCAACAAAACTTAGCTAGATAGAAAGTTTCTCATCAAGCTAATTTTTTTATAAATTAAATTGGAAAAGTGAATCAATAACAAACACATGAATTGAATATTTTCATAACACAAAAAATAAAACAAAAATATAAGATTTGTACCTTCTTTGAAGCTCTGCTAATCAAAGGAAACTGGTTTGACAACAACAAAAAATCACATTTAACCACTTCAAACGAATATGAGGAAACCTAAATGTGTTGCAACATAAAAGAAAATGAAGGAACCTAGTTCGAAGCTTTAATGGGGGTTTCATACACATCCTATTCCTTGATAATCTCCTTCCTTGATAACCTCTTTCTCAGTCTCGTTCATTGCTCCCACTGAATTTCTTGCGGACAAACCATTGGAACCTGTTTCAAAACACTAAAAATCACGTACCTAAAATGCTAACAAACCTTCAACCCAAATAAGTGCAGAAAAGAAAACCTCCACCGTCTTGAGAAACCCAAATATGCGAAGAGATGGGAAAGAGAGGTCACGTCCCTCTCAAACATGCATCCAACCGGATTACATGTGATGACATGTTAAATATCCAGCAATATGTTCCCGCCTGCAAGTTAAAGATCATTTGCACAATTATAACTTGAGTTAGAACACTTGTTCATAAATTGATATTAATAAATTAGAGTAGTTTCAATGTTCCATACTTAGCTCTCAAATAAGCTTCTCTTTCCTCTAAATCCACAAGTTCTGATTGAAAGGATTTATTTTCTACTTTTCAAGAGAAGTTGAAGCCTGGAAATGTTGTGCAAGAATTTCTACTCCTCAACACTTGTCACAAGCCAAATGTGATACATGTGAAAAATATGCAAATATTTCAGTAACAAATGTGGTTGCATAACCATCCTGTTCACAATAGAAATATGTGTTCTTACCTCTGCAATCCTACATCTAGTTCAAGATGCAACTTGAGGAATAAAAAATTATTAAATTTGCTAGCAAATTAACAAAAAGAAATTATGTAGGATACAAAGGACTCTTGATTAAAATTAATCAAAATAAAGAGGAAAATTTAGTTACAATTAGAAAACCAAGATTCTAACAAACTTACAGAACACTAAATAATATTACTAACAAAGCTCTAAATAAAATAAAATAAAATAGAATTGAACATTGAAAATCATCATAGCAATTCAACAAATAAAAACATCAATCCATACTAAACCCAAATCATATCAAACCTGCAATAATCCAACAATCAAGCTTCAAAAGTATCACATGGAAAAAAAGAAATTATGTACGTACACAAAGATTGTCACGCTTACATAATCTAAAATACATTCAGAAGTAAAAAAAAACAAACAAACTTACAATCGAGAAAGGGAATCCATGCTGGAGCAAAACGAACAAACGGCACTGATCAAACACTTCCATCTCGATCAATTTTGGCCTCAAATCCCCAAATGTACCATCGCCTGAGGGAGGTGACAATCGCAACAGAAACCCTAAAGCAGGTCCGAAGATGAAAGGAAGCCAGACAAGAGCGAATATGTTTTAGACTTGCAGCAAAGTGTTTATTTTTTCTGTTATATGCTAAATCGTTGCTGACCATAAAACACACAAGAAATCCTATACCCCTACCTTGTCGAAGAGGAACAAAAACATCAATTCACCTCCACCACTACTGCAGGTGGTGGTGTTCTTTAATTGAATGCAGACTGGGGCTAGGAGTAAAACCCTAGTACCACCGCTGCCACTGCCGTCGAGGGAGTGCAATGAGTCGTACCGTTGGAGGCTTGTTGGAGTGGAACCACCACTACCTTTGTCGGTCTGCAGTCGGAGGGGAACGACCACTACCTTTGTTCGAGAGGCCATAATCGCTTCAGATTGTAGTTTATAATTGGCGGAGGAGATGAGTATTTTAGGGTTTCCATGTTATCTTCAGATTTTTTTGAATTTGAAATTTTGAATCTGGTAAAGCATTTTGAAAGGGGAGAAGGAGCTTTGCCTCTTGTGTTTAAAGCTTTGAAGGTAGTACGATGTTTAAGCTTTGGTTGATGGTAGCATAAGCTTCATGTGTTGTACTTTTCTTAATTTTAAGATTTTTCCATAGTCTCTCTTATACCATCCTCATTCACAATCCAATCCAACTCAATCTATCTACTTTAATAAAGGAGTATATATAAGCAAGTGTCATATCCTGCTGATATCTGTAAATTATTTTCACGTCTCTCTCTCTTAATTATTTTAACAATTTTTAATAATTATATATTGAAAAATATATCTTCTTATTCTAATAATTTACTACTTCACTGCCAACCGAAGTCAACAGTCTCTATCATACTGAACATAAAACATTTCATATACATAACATACATGACATCATAACATCAATCATACAGTGCATAAATGTATCATGTCCTGTTGACCGAAGTCAACATGCTATGCATGCATAAGATTTCCTCAACTGGCGACACACAGTCGGCAGGCCTGTTCTTTCACAGGACTTCTGACTGTTCTTTCACAGGACTTCTGCCTGTTCTTTCACAGGACTTCTTAAACCATCAACCGAAATTGACGGCTCATACCGGTACAAGACTTCTTGACATACATCATTCATACATAACATGATTTAAAGCGTTAAACCATCATAATCATAAACCATTATATTCATAAACCATTATAATCATAAACCATTATTCGCACCGCAGTGCTCAACATTTGCCCAACCGCAGCCGGGACTTCAAAATCACATTTCCTAATTGACCTCGGCCGAGACTTTTTAAAATCATTCATTTATCAACCGTAGTTGAGTCTTTAAAACATCCTTGACATCTCAGCTGAGGTTCTTAAAATCATTTACTTCTCAACTGTAGTTGAGACTTAAAGCATTATTTACTTTAAAACATTCTTTACTTGAAAACATTCTTTACATGACCTTAATCAGGTTAGTGTCACTTTCATACAATAACTTTACAACTTGAAACATTCTTTACTTTAACATATTCTCTTATCTGACCGTAGCCAGATAAAACAATCATTTACCTAAAATAACTTTATAACATGCATATCAGCCCTAAAACGTTAAAATAGTAAAAGAGGGCTCATAGAACTCACCTGATGTCTTACTGTAGCAAGATCACTCGCAAACTGGTACTAATGGTGTAATTCTGCATTCGTTTACACTTAATAAGTCATTTATGTTTTAACCTACTGATTAGATCTTTCTGAACGTTCAATGTCAAAGACATTGTCTTGAAAGTCATCAAATAGTTAATGTTGTTGATTATAATGCTAAAACAATTCCTAAACAGATTAATGGCTTAGAAATGATAAATCCTTATCATTGATTACCCAGATATCATGAAATATCACAATGTAGTCTTAGAATAGGTTTAATAACCATGTTTAACATACTAATCTGACTGTTATCATAAACATCAGATAATCGTTCCAATAAGTATGTTAATGATTGTGATTAGTTTGAAACACTTAGATTTAACCTTTGCATTTCAAAGATTAACCAAACTAATCATCTACATTGTCATAATCAAATGGATTAAACCATTATAACCATAGTTGTGATTTCATGCAAATCGGGCATTACAACGGATCAAAACAAGGATTTAACCGTTAGAACATCGTGTTCTTCATTTCTAATCAGATTGTAGTTTATAATTGGCGGAGGAGATGAGTATTTTAGGGTTTCCATGTTATCTTCAGATTTTTTTGAATTTGAAATTTTGAATCTGGTAAAGCATTTTGAAAGGGGAGAAGAAGCTTTGCCTCTTGTGTTTAAAGCTTTGAAGGTAGTACGATGTTTAAGCTTTGGTTGATGGTAGCATAAGCTTCATGTGTTGTACTTTTCTTAATTTTAAGATTTTTCCATAGTCTCTCTTATATCATCCTCATTCACAATCCAATCTAACCCAATCTATCTACTTTAATAAAAGAGTATATATAAGCAAGTGTCATATCCTGCTGATATCTGTAAATTATTTTCCCTTCTCTCTCTCTTAATTATTTTAACAATTTTTAATAATTATATATTGAAAAATATATCTTCTTATTCTAATAATTTACTACTTTACTAAAACTTGGTGAACTATAATAAGATTTAAATTATATATTATCTTAATATATAATTATATAATTTTTGCATATATTTATTATTTTTTTTATAATTTTTAGATATCCACATTTCTTATTTCACCAATAGTTAATAAATCTAACATATAATTTTTTATAAAAATTATTATTTATAATTATTCAATCAATGTAATACATTGGTTTATAATGCTAGTCTTTTAATAAAAAACTAATTTCTCTTTCTTCTACCTAACCAACCCAATCAAACTCAACTGTTCACTCTCATTAACAATCCAACCTTTACTACTTTTTATCCAATAAATATAATTTGCGATTTTTAGTTTTTATTAAAAGTTATTTTATGGGGAGAAATAATGAATTTTCGAAATAAATATGTATTTTAAATAGATAATTTTTTAGACGATGAGTTTGAACCAGAAAATTTTTTGAACCAATAAGAAACCTCCAACTTTTTTATAAGATAAATCAATGATTATTTATATTTATTTTATATTAAAAAATACATTTTTAAACGAACTCTGTTTTTAACAAAATTTATACCGACAACAACAACAACCTTACCCAGTATATTCTCACTTTTCAGTAGGGTCCCCGGCTCAAAATTTACACCGACATGTTTATAAAAAAAACTGATCATGAATGTGTTTTTCAATTTTTAGGAAATGTTAATTATTAGTAGCTATTAAAAAAATTAAGATTTTAAATAAAACTAAATAGGATAAAGTAAAAAAGGAAAAGAAAAAAAGCATCATTTGGGTTGCAATCTAAATCGAAGAGGTGACCAGATCGAGGAAAGGTTTGCATTTTGTATTTTGTTTTTTTTTTTGTAAACAGTGGTACAATCTCTCTAAAGTTTGCCAATGAGAATGGTTGTATCTCCATTATATATAGTTTATAGATATATAGATATAGACTAGTTGAAAACTCGCGCGATGCGGTGGCGTCAACCAATTTTCAAATCGCCAACCGTAATATCCTACTTTTAGAAAGTAAGCTTGAAGCATACAAAATTATGGTCCCATATTTTTAAAAATATTCAACGTCAATCACCTTGAAAACTTAATTTCCTTATTAATGTTAAAGTCCATCAATTAATTCAAAGAGAGAGAAAAGAAACATCAATAAGTGATATTCCATTTAATAGAGAAAGAAGTTAAACAATTAATATTTAATAGAAAAAAAGTCAATTACTATTTTATGCTTGGCAAATTTAATGTCAATTAATATCATTATGTTATGTGCACAGGCATAGTTTCTAGCTAACATGAGTTTCATTTTTTCAAAAAGGTAATCGTATATATGTTCCAACTTCCATATTAAATTTAATAATGAGCCAGTGATCCAGATACATTGCTGCTATAAAGATCAATAGATCTACACATGTAGGTGGTCAATGGTACTTCGAAACAAAATATACAAATAATCAGATTGAAACATATAAGCTAAAGCATATGGAAGTGTATGGCAAATCTGATAGACAGCAAAATAGATTTATGGCACAAGGTTGCTGCAATAATTTCACTCTCAGCAGTGTAGGCCCAAAACCTACACCAACCAGACCAGTGAAATTAACATAATCATTATATAATATCAAAATAATATCAATTGTATTAATTTCTTCATGTAGTAACTTGCATAATCCATAACACAACAATTGAGACTTTAGTATCCTGTATGAGCGCACCTAAATTATTTGAACATCCTTGTGTGTCCTTATTGACTTCCTAAAAGATAAATGGGTCATCAGTTAGCATTGTGAGCACATTTATTACGTTATCAATCCTTTGGTTACTGTAAAATCACGAAGGCTGGTGCTCTCCAAAACTATTTAAGTCCTTGTCTCAACTCCCATAAGTCCAATATAGGTTTCGGAAGAACAGTACTATCTTCCGGAAGTAAATGGTATTCGGAAGAAACTTAAGTTCCTCAGAAGACCAAGTACCTTCGGAAGATATCATTGTTCTTTAAGATCTTCCAAGGAAGACAAGAGCTTCCGAAGACAAAAGCTTCTGAAGACAAAGCTTCTGAAGTTATGCTCAACAGCTTCCGAGTACAAAGACTTCCGAAGACTTCTCTGACAAAATCCAAGACACTTAAAGAAATAATCAAGGTTGCTTTCTAACATCAGAACCAACACAGAAGACATTCTTATGATAGTCATTAGCAAAGGAGATTTGTCAGAACTACAGAGATATCAAGAATTTAATGTCTTTTGTAGTGTAGGCATTTATTGTAAAAGTCAATGGAGTCTTATGTATTAATTGTAATTAATATGGCTTGGCCTGTCAAGACCATAACAGATACTAGTTTTAGCATTAGTTTGTTTCTAGTATTTTGTCCAGCCTTGTATCCCTATGAGGATACAGCTGTAGGTTTTATAATATAATCCTTGATCTATAACTTAGAATAGTAGTGCTTGTGCTTGAGCTAAGACTTGTAATCTCAATAGTCGAATACAATATACTTTAACCTTGAATTTACAATTGTTTTCTGTATTTGTTTCAATTTATTTTGCAAATCAAGTTAATTGATAGAATTTCCGCATCTATTAACTTAGTAGAAGATACCCTATGAAAGTGTTGTGTAAGTTATATAACCCGATCCAACAGTTATTTCCACTTATAATTCGGAATTCTATGTAAAAAGCATTTATTAATCAAATTTTGAACTACATATAAGTTGTCGTTACCATGACTAATAAATCAAATGACTTTTCAACATACATCTTAAATGTTTTAATTAAAAACGTTTGGTTTTAAAGATTGGGTTTTTATTTTATTTTATCACTAAAATTTTAAGCAAAAAATGGTAAAAGGGCTTAAAATTAGATTTATAACTTTCCTTGATTAACATAATCAAAATATACAATGAACCAACAGCTAAACCATCATCTATGGAAGCTGAAAAAAAATTTAGAATCTTATCTTATCTTACTATCATAATATACAAACATTTTTTGCCACATGTCAATTTATAAGATTACCATTGCCAAGTGTCAATTTGTTAAACAATTATTGACACATGTCATTTTCCTAATTTTTCAATCAATTCTCTCATATTAAATTAATTACAATTTCTTTTCCATTCAATAATTACAAATCTAACAACTAATGATATTATATATCTTTTTTATTAAAAAAACACACTTAATTTTTTTTTTTCAAAATATGAATATTTTTTAAAAATCAAAATTTAGAAAAAATATAAGAAATATTTTAAATCTTTAGTTTTGGAAAAAATGAAAGTTTTATAAATAAATAAGTTTTATTAAAAATTAATTTTTATCTAAAACATATTTCTTACGAAGTATATAATATTTTAGTTATCAACTCGTGTAACAAACGGGATTTAACCTAGTGTATCATAAAACCACTAATTCCCATACAATTAATGACTAAAAACTATTCTAGTATATTTATGAAATAAAATGAAAAAACATACGTTGTTGAGGATTTGTTCCACGTATGACAACACCTTAAAAAGAGGATGAACACATTCAACTGCAGTTTTTATGCCTATAATGAGATTATAATTGTTAACATCCCAAATTCACCAAAATTAACTTCCAAAAACTTACAAATTCATTTAACCAAATTACCTAAAAAACATCAATGCTTATCAAAGGGTCGAAAACATACGAAGCCCATATGTAAAGTATAATGATTTAACAACGTATAACGATTTACATATAACAAAAACAACCCAACATGCTGTCGGAAACCTTCCCTCTGCCACCAGTTCTCTTCAATCCTCCACCACTCTTGTGCCTTTTGCTGGTGAAGCTTCATGTTGTAATCCTGCCACCTTGCCTCTGCCACCAGTGCTCTTCCAACCTAATTCATCCATTAAAATATCAACAGTATTGTTTATATCTGCTTTGAACCATTAATAGAAAACACTTGTAAATGGTTAAAATTTGGGTTGTGTTTTATCTAGATAGATCATTTAAAAGAAAGTTTCCTAAAAGAGGAAATAATTACAGATTTAATAAATACTATTGCTATAGTTTTGTTTCAATTTGAACCTACATAGAGATAATTTAACTTTGTGAGGCTACAACAACATGAGTGATCTGAAGTACACCAGTAAAAGCAAGAACAGTTCCATCTGAACAAAAAAATATAAGCCCCTTTTACGTAAGAATTGTAGAAATTCAGAATAAAATTAGCCACGTACAGATATACATAAAAAAAGATTAATTAGGATGTAACATTTGCCTTTATCAATAACAGGAATGTAAAACTTACCTTCACCTAGATTAAGGTCTCCATGTTCAATTAATTGAGGTAAAACAAAAACACACAAAAAACTCAACCATAAAATCCTAATTTAAGAACAAATAACTAAAATAAGTCACCATATCCACTATGACTACCTCGATCCACTACTAAACTTCTCAAATAACAAAAACAACAACCCAATCATCAAGAAGCCCAACTATGTCCATGGCTTTAAACCATCAATTTCAGCCATGCACCCATAAATCGGGGTTAGATTGTAGATTTCTTACCTTAATCCCGTGGGAGAAAGAGTAGGGTCGTCGAACACACAGGCGTCAGATTTCTTACCTTAAATCGGCCACTGTTCTTCCTTGTTGCATCGTCAGGAGTTTGTCTATGATAGCTGTTCAAAAAAAAAAAAAAAAAGGAGTTTGTCTATGATGCGGTAATCATGGTTTTAAGGTGGCACTGGTAGAAGAGAGAGATGGGTACAATCATTGATTTTAGGGTTTCAAGGTTGGAGACGGGTAGAACCAAGAGAGAGGGTGATCATACATGCTGACTGCGTATTTGAAATTTGAAATTAGGAGGATATGCATAAATGGTAGACTTTTTGAAGTGAAGTGTGAAGCTTAATGAGTTGTACATTAGCCTTTAAGACTTGTACATTTCTTAATTTTAAGACATCTCACTTTCTCTCTCCAATATATATAGAATATAGACTAGTAAACCCGCGCGATATGGCGGCTTTACAAATTAAACCTGTAAAACACAGATGAACGAATCCACGTGTGGCTGAGGCTGGAGATTAAACTTAAACACATTTGTGTTAAAATGAAGTTTCATTCAGCTTTTAACAACAAATCAAAGCCAAAAATCCATCTGTTATCAACCTGTAAAATTGTTTGTATTTGTTTCGTGATGGAAGAACAACGGATATTATAGGAAAAAAATGGTAATTATGAACCACTATTTTGAGATGGCACTTACTGGAAATCTTTGACCAACTCAACAGTCTCTGCAGCAGGTAAAAATTCATTTACAGCAACCTCCTTGTTTTCATTCTTCTTGTCTAATTAGTAGTCAAGAAAACAAAGAATAAGCCAAGTAACAACGCCCTTGATGAAATAGATACATATTCAAAATACTTAAAAGTTGCAAAAATGGGCATGCCAAACAAGTTAGGAAAAATTTCAAATAGGTTCATGTTCCAGTAGATCAAATTAGTCAAACCTGCACAATAGTTTAGTTTTTCCTTCCATTATGTTGCTGAATGTGAATATGAACGTATTCTTTTAATCTAACACCAGAATCCTCGGCATTAACTTCAGCAAACGAGTCTATAAAAACAACATAAATATTTATACAATAAAAACAATTAAGACCTTCATGTTCAACTCTTTTGTTTGACTTGGTCAATCTGCTTTCTTGCTAACAGCCCAACCTTCTTGGTCCAACCTTGTATAAGAACACCTGAAAAAAAAAGAGGATTATCAGAAAGTATGAAACCTAATATCAATTAAAAATTTGTTAGAGCATATATCACAAAAGGAGGAAAAACATTCACCTCAATACTCAAGGGGTAAAACAATAGCAGGCGATATAGAACCACATACAAGGGAACATTCCAAATCATTCTAGGAATTCATCAAAGAATCTTTTTGTTGGATACCCATGGCTTCAGATCAGCTAACGGACCTGCAGTCGAGTTTAAAACCATCTCTCCACAATGCAGCTCTTGCGGCTCTAAAAGATTATAAAAAGACCATGCTTTTTTAAATCAATGCATGGAGAGAAAAGCATGCAAAACCGGTGAGCAAGTTAGAAGTGGGCAGATGGGAGGATCGAGCATTTTGGGTGATGGGTCATTGGATAACACATGATTTGGAAAATGAAACAAAGAAAATTTACGTGACAAAAAGAAAACATAAAACCAACTATTTCAAACCCAATTTTGAATCATATAAAACCAACTAAACAAAACCTAATCTAGAAAGAAAACATGTAAACCAGTGTTGAACCAAGCGGATAACATTTAATCAACTAACTGAAACACAAAGACCATTACCAACAAAAGCTTCACTGTATAGCTCTTTGAAAACACTACATATATTCAAAAGATCCAAATGAGATCAAATAGCAACAAATTAAACCCAAAATATCAAACTTAAAAATATAATTATGATATTTCTACAAAAGAGAGCAGTTCTAATTAGGTAACATGTTAAATACAGCTTTTAAAGACTTTCATCAAATCATTTTTCGTGTATTTTACAAACGGTGCCAAATAGTGAAAACTTTCATCTAAATTCCAATCAATTGCACAAACCAAACCAGAATCTTTATGGCATGTTTTAGATTATTTAATCAAATGAAACCCATACTAACTGAAAGCTTAAAAACCTGTACAAAATATTAAGGTACATATATTGAACAAAATTTGCAGGGTAACAGAGATACATGTTTACCAAGCCCTGAATCCAAGATACTTTCAGATTTGGACTTGAATCCAAACCTAGAACAGATCAATTGTATTGTATACCAATTTATCATGTATAACATAAATATTGAGCAAAAAATAAATAAACTGAAAAAATAAATTGCACCAAATCATAAAACAAATACACACATAAATACGCTAAATCAGCATAAGATTCTCAAGTATTGTAAAAATCATCCTTGACACGTTGACGTTGCTCTAAAGAATGCCTGAAATATAACACCACTAAGAGGCTTATTGGTGGTCTCATTATTTAAATAAACAAAAATTCAAGCAAGAGGGGTAAGACACAAATGAGTCTGATTCATATGAAAAAACAGAACCCTAAAATAGATGTAAATTCCTGCCCATTTGGCTGATTGGAAAAACAACCAGGATTGATACTTTTGCAGATAAGCAGGTAAAATTTCTTCTTTAGTTTTTCAAAAAAGAAGAAAGACTTGTAAACAAAATGAAAGCAGAACTTACTTGAAAGGGTTTCAGGAGTCCTCCGAGTAATCAGTTGATTAATATTACTCTCCATACTCAGGTTTCTCAAAGCTAAAGTGAATATATGGCATCAAAAAATTACTCAAAAATGTTGTCTGCAAACTTCAAGTATTCAATAATCACTTGAACTACGAACACAAGAATCAGACATGTATGAGGCCCTTCACATGCCATACATTATGCTTTAAAACTATAATCTGAGGATCATCAGAACATACAGAAAACAATTAACTCATTTTGATAAACAAATTAGGCCTCTTAACTCATTTTACAGATTATGCCTCTTTACACCGAAAACAACGCAACCATTATAACAATAAAAGGAGACTCAACCCTGATCGATTGTAGAAAAAAGGAAACTCGGCCCGGAACAGTTGTGGTAACATTTAGCTAGGCTGTAAAGATTTGTCTGATCAGAATAACAATAATTTAGATATGCTTATTTGTAAATAAAGTAGGTTTAATATGTTAATGTGTTAAAGAAACCTGCATATAAAATTCTGCACAGACAAAAATCTGCGTATTTAGAAACAATACTGCATATATAGAAACAAAAATCAGCATAATACATACACAAAACTGCACATTCTGCAACGATACTTACAACTAACTGCACATATATATTCATAATACTGCATACATAAACAAAAATCAGCGTACAAAATTCTGCATGCATATAAACACAATCTGCATACACATACACATACACACAATCTGCATACATACACACAATTCTGCATGCATAAAAAAAATCAGCTTCCATACATACACAAAACTGCATACAAAACTTGGTATAAATGCATACACCTAACTGCATATATCACCCAATATTGCATATAAACACACAATTTACATGCATACATACATACATACATACATACATAAATTTGAAGAGAAAATTCAGCATATATACGACAAATTTGGATACGTACACTAGTACACACATTATTTTGCATGCATAGAAACAATTTTGCTCACCATTAATATGTAAAAACCATACGATTTCACTTGCAAAACACATAAATTTTCACTCAAATTTTAATTGAATTCACTTAGGTATATCAAACTGTAAGTACATGTACTCAAATTTCAATTGAATTCAATTTTGATCACCATTAATATGTAATAACCATATGATTATACTTAAAGAACACATAGATTTCCATATCAAATTCAAACACTTAAGATGATTACAAATTTTCTTACATACATACATAAATATGCTTACATAGTTTCTAAATCTCTAGATGTTTGTTAAATTTGTTGATTTTTTGTCTAATTTATGAACATATTTTCTAAAACTGTTGAGTTTATAAGATGCGATGGTATTTTATACTTTTAATGTCTAAAACTATTATCAACTAAAAGGTTTAAAAAATTATAATTAAAATCTGTCAACTTTCTGTAGAAACATGACTGAATTTAAAGAGCTCGGACACATAGCACTCATCGGTCGAATGTAAGATCCTTCATGAGTAATGTATACTCTATTAGGAATTAAAAATTATAAGGTTATAAACCAAAGTGTCCCTTACTGCAATCTCACAAGTTGACATTTTTTCCCATCAAGCACTATTCTCAGCATCAATCTTACTCTCCATACTTGTAGAATATGTTCAATACCTGCACCTGCAAGAAAATGGGATGTTGTGGTATTTTGGTTGAAAGAGAAAGATAATTTAGAGAGAGGGAGAGTAGGGATTTTAGAGAGAGAGGAGGAGATGTTCAAATGAGAGAGAGATAAATCACATATGTAAGATAGGGAGTAAAAAGATTATAATAACCCCCCTGTAAGATCAATTAAGGCTGAAGCTCACCAAAACATCTCTTGAACAAGTCTTGGACCCTCAGAAGATAAACAACATTCAGAAGAAAAGAATTAACCTTCGGAAGAACTATTGCTTCCGAAGGATAATTTTCTTCTTCCGAAAGCTATACAGAAGACTAAAGCTTCCGAAAGCCTCCTCAGCACTTAGAGCTTTAAGGCACTCAAAGCTTCCGATCAACCATCAGCTGCTTCCGAAGACAATGGCTTCCGAAGACTTTTCTCTAACAAAGGTCCAGACACTTAAGGAAACAATCAAAGTTGCTTTCTTCCATCAAGACCAACAAAGAAGACATTCCAATGATAGTCAGCAACAAACAAGATTTGTCAGACTTACAGATATACGATGACGTTAATGCTTTTTGTAGTTTAGGTATTTATTGCAAAAGTCAATGGAGTCATTTGTATTAATTGTAATTAATACGGCTTGGCCTGTCAAGCCATAACATATACTAGTTTAAGCATTTGTTTGTTTCTAGTGTTTTGTCCAGCCTTGTATCCCTATGAGGATACAACTGTAGGTTTTAGTGTATAATCCTTCATCTGTAACTTAGCAATGTGCAGGCTTGAGCTAAGATTTGTTTATATCTACGGTTGAATGCAATATACTTTAACATTGGTTTTTATACTTGTATTATGTATTTTGTTTAAATCTGTTTTACAAATCAAGTTGATAGAATTTTCACATCTATTAACTTTGTAGAAGATACCTTGTAAGTGTTGTGTAGATTACATAACCCGATCCAACACCTCCTATTTTATTAAATCAGAAAACAAATAATTTTGATATAACGGTCCACATAGGGTTTAGGGGTTTTCTCTTTAAAATCGGGTTTTCACAAGATTCAATCCCTATATGTATGTATGTATGTATGTAGGGGATAGAATTTTTAATAACCATAAATTTGCTACAATACACTATCATCTAATGGTTAATTTTCAAAAGTAAGCGCATATGATCGTGACATGTGTCACTATTATTTATTTAATACGGGAGGACATTTTAAACATTTTGTTATCACTCAAAAAGCTTGAATTAAAAATATTATAATATAAAAAAGTTATGGATGTATAAAAAAAAGAGGGGGTAAATTTTAAATAAAAATAGATATATTAAAATATATTAGAAGGTGACACATGTCACCATCAAATTAATTCTAGTTTTTTAATATTTTAGTTATTTGCAGCATATTAAAAAACTGGAATTAATTTGTTGGTGATATGTGTCACCTTTTAATATATTTATTTTTTATTTAAAATTACCCCCTCTTTTTTTATACATCCATAACTTTTTTATATTATAATATTTTTTTTTATAAAAATTGCACCATTTTAAATAGAATTTACCCAAAAAAAATAAATATTTTTACATTTGGTCGGAAGATAGTCGGAAATTGTTAAAAATTTTCCGACAATTTAGCAACGAAATTTTAAAAATACAATATTAAAAAGAATTTAACCAAAAAATAATAATATTTACACCTTTTGTTGGAAGTTTGTTTGAAATTATTAGAAATTTCCAACAACTTTCCGACAACCAATTGAAAGAATTATTTTTTGTTATTATAAAAATAGTATATTTTATCTAATAATTTATAAATAAACAAATTGTCGGTAGTTTGTCGGAAACATTATATGCTTAGTGACAAAATAGCGACGAGAAAACTTTTTTGTGGCTCTTTTGTCGAAAATTTGTTGGAAAAATTTGGTTTTACTTTTTTTTTTTGTTTTTTCTTGTCAGAAAGTTGTAGCTATTTTGTAGGAAATGTGGTTTGCCGGTATTTTGTCGGAAATTTTTGTAGGAAAACTTATAGTTCTCTAATAATGAATACCTTTCTGTATTTAAATATGAAAAATGACACATGCCACAATCCTATACATCAACTTTTAGATTACCCATTAGATTTTAGTTAATGAGTTATTGCTCGCTCTATTCATAGGTTATTATTTGTTAACAATCCTATATATGTGTGCGCGTGTGTACACATAGGTGTTAGGTGTACGGGTATGAATGTATTTTACAGTATCTATCTCATCATGCAAGTGATTAAATTCATTCGCATAGTGGTGTTATAAGAATGGAGAGCCATTCGTAATTTCGTATGGTTTGTTATGTGAATGTTGGAGTTGATTTGCATGAGAAGGCATCACATGGTTTGGTTCATTCACATGGACAAAATGTGAATAAGTGTATTTTGTTGTATTGGAAATTCTTTCTGTCAGTTGCACTGTAAAAATAATATATTTTGTTTAAAAATATGAAACTTCCCAGTCATGGGCGAAGGTTTATTCAGACTGGGGGGCGACCGATACGTAGTGTAAAATTGTTTAAAAACCTTTATTTCGCCCCCTGAAAAACAAAAAAAATTAGTTCGCCCCCTGGGATTACAGGCATGTATTAAAATATGTCCCAAACAACTTTTTTTTAGAAAATTTTTGTGATTTGGAATAGAAATGAGTCAAAACAACTGCCCAAAAATTAAGTATAAAAATGCACACTAATCTTGTAGGGGTTGTCTGGGATATCATTTGATTAAATTAGATGTAAGTGTTTCTTGGAAAGCTAATTTGACGAACTCAGCTATGGAGTTTAATTTTAGCCGGTTTCAAGTTGTTAGGATGAATTTATAGTTCGTTGATGTTGAGATAGTTTTCTATCCGAAATCAGAAAATTGTGTGTGTATATATATATAACTTTAGTTAAACGTTTGAGAGTGAGTTACATTGAACCATGCCACTAAATATCGAAATTCATCTATAAACTCAGAATTTTGTGTTTAAGTTTGTAATTTGAAGTATCTGACTTAGTATCTTTAAGTTTATATTTTAATATATTTGAAGTATTATATTAAATTATTGATATTAATGTGTGTATATAATAAATATTTGTAAAATTACAAATAAAAATTCCAATCCGCATAACGCCGATTAATCCCTAGGCGGTACCTCACCACCTGACTAGCTTCTAACGACTTCTACAACCATGGCTAAAACCATGTTGTAGGTCAATCATGCACACAATAATTAAGTCATAACACACAATGTATTGCGACAAGTGTAACAACTATCTAAAATTCAAGCATGTTTTAATTTTTTTTTAAAAAATTATAAATGTTAGTTGTAGCCAATAGAACGTGAACCTACTATAATGACGTGATACATATATGAACTTGGAGGAATATATATTCCATTATCAAGTATTAAAGCTCACACAATTTTACTAAGCCTAAAAATAATTTAGTTCAATAATCAAACATAAACTATTATGATTCAGTTGACCGTTTCTATTATTGTATTTTTAAATAATAATATTTAATAATAAACAAGAGTGTTTTATTTATATCCACACAGCGGGATGTTTTATGGACCTAGTTAAATTTAATTCAAACAATGTTATTTTTCATTATTGTATGTTGAGATGTTGAACAATTATATTGCATTTGATTGAATGGTTGTTGAACGAAATCTTAATATTGATGCTTAATTAAACTTTAAAGCATCACAGTGAATTTTTTAACAACTACAAATCACACCTGACGTATTCCACCGTTAGTTGGGGTATGACCACTATTTTGAAAACTGGACCGGACCGGTCGAACTGGGAACCGGTGGGTGAACAAGTCCGGATCGGGGTTCTGGGCCATTTTAGACGAACTGCACGGTTGAGCCGGCGAACCGGTGGTCGGACCGGAAAACCGGTGGTTGAACCGTTTTTTTTGTTTTTTTCTATTTTTTTATTGTACATATATATTCATAGTGTATAAATATTAAGTTCAAAATCATTACATCATAATAATAAAATACTATCTAAGTTACATACTAATATAACTAATCTAAAATAAACTAACTTAAAAGTTTATAACACTAATAATAATAATAATAAATTTTAATGTCTAGCCCAATTGTTAAATAATTTCATAATTACTAAATAAATTACAAGTTATTAAATTTATAAAGTCTATAAAAGCATTGAGTAAAACAAAATAACATACCTCGCAACAAAACTAATCACAATCATTACCAATTAATTTTTTTTTCATTTTTTCTTTTCTATTTCCTTTTATTTTAAAATAAGAAATCTAAAAAATAGAAAGAAAAAATATGTATTTTAGGTTATTATAACATTTCTATCTTTGTATTAAAAAATTATGAATTTTTTTATCAAAAAATATATTGATTAGTATGAGTTTTTTTTGGTTTTTTCCCAAAATGAGGAGTTTTCTCATAAATCTTCCTATATATATATAATATTAATAACTAATAAGGTATCATTAATTAATGAGATATAATTAATAAATAACATAATAATTATGTATAAATAATGAGGTATACTTAATTAGTCATTACATTTAATAAATTCATCTTTTTAACTATTTTTGAAACTTTTTTGACTTTTTTGTTTATTTATCCAAAAGTGTTAGTATATTATACAGAGCTGGGAGAACGATTAAGAGAAAACAAAGCTCTTTGTTAAATTCTCTGAGTTCGATTCACGAGGACTCAATCTTCGTTTCCGAGATAGCTCAACTATGGGTGGTTGGACTTATAGCCTAGTGGTACTCCTTGACCACCAGCAATGGGAGGTCTTAGGTTCGAGTCTCGTCTGGAGAAAAAAATGTTATGGGTGAGCTAGGAGGTTTTCTAGTGTGAGTTTCCTTCTATATGGTGTGGCGGTTCCTCGATTCGGCACTCGCCAACGCCCGGCTTTAAATGTTTCCGGGGGTTGGTAGCGGTATGTGGTCGCAGCGCGTGAGTTGTTGGGTCCGAGGACTTGTTTAGCTGTTCAAAAAAAAAAAAAAAAAAGATAGCTCAGCTATGGCCGGAATTGCCCCTTGTAGCTAACCTGCGTTGCGGTCTATGGTATGCGAAGAAATTTCATTCGAGTTGCTACTTCAAATCGACGGATGGCCATACGAATAACTTGTCGTTTAACACCTCTCGCCTCAATCTCCATGTAGCGACTCTCGCAGGTTATTTTTCTAAAATTATCTCTGCCTTAAATGGGATCCATCTCTACATCTTCCTCTCTGGTGCCCGATACAGAGAAAATAAGGATAGATTCTAAATTAAATGAATGGGTCAAAGTTTTGGAAACAAGTGGAGTTGATATTGCTTCAATTTCATCTTTATTAAAGAAACCTTTGCGCCCTCTTTGGATTTCACAAAAAAACAGTCATATGGTTAAATGAAGTTCCTGATTATAGCGACTGGGATTTTACACCCATAATCCTTATTTCTGCATCTGCTTCAAGTGATATATATCGACAAAAAACGAGCTCTGAGTATAGTTGGAATTACATAGCAGGAGCAGGGGACGATGAAGAAAGTTGGGCACGAGGTTTAACGCCTATTTTATTTTGGAATAATGTTTATGATATAATTAGTTCTGGGCCTGATGTATGTAATCAAACAGTATCTAATAGCGTTGAAAAAGATGGTGTTCCGTTCCCAACGAGGACAAAATGCTCCTCAGGTTTCTGTTAAACCTAAAAAGTCAGAAAGCACGTGGTCAAAGCAATCTCTAGACCAACTATTAGACCGGAAGGGTGTGCCCTAGGATTGGGCGTGAATGGGGCGTGGGAGGGCGTGGCACACCGCCCCCCTATGGACGTGAATGGGGCGTGGGAGATGAAGCGTGACTTGGGCAACGGATGGGAGAAATGCTACTCTCTTTCTCTCTCTCTCTATCTCTCTCACACACACACATGTATATATCTATAAGTTTAAAAAAAATGATGACTTGGAGTGAGTGGACAAATGGACATTTCTACAAAAATAATGGAGTGAGTGGTTGTGGTGGGTGTCTACGTGGCGCATAGGTGGAGTTATTGGGTAATGGGGCATTCCCATGGTCTTAGACATTAGGCCACAAGGAGTGGTCCCAATCTTCCCCACTTTTCCCCATTGCCACATCAGCGCCACACCAGTTTTCCTCACTTTTCTCCATTTTGCACGGTTTCGTCCCACTTTCTCTTACTTTTCCCCACATTTTTTAATGATTTATTTTAATAAAAATTAAATAGATTCATTAAAAATAAAATATAAAATTACATTAAAATTTAAAAAGATATTACATTAAATTAAAAAAACCACAACGATTATAAAAAATAACCAACATGATTAAAGACATTTAAAAAGACTAGTTATTCGTTTAAACTCGTGGCCACAAAGGTTGACAAAAACTGAAAGTTTCGTTGGGTGATATTGATCCCGTCTTCTTCAGAACTTAACGATTTACTTTCAAATGGGGGAAACTCAAATGTAAACGGATCCATTGATTTAAACTTTATAAAATTTGATTGTAGAATGAAAGAAGAAAATGATAAAGAGTGTGAGTTGTGATGTAAAAAATGGTGAGACTTTATAGAGTTTAAATTTTTTTTAAACCCTCAAACGGTCACAACGGCTATTTTTTCCCCCCTCCCCACGCTCGGCCTCATTCGGTATTCCCGGCTGGCCCCGGATCGGTGGTTTCTTCCTCGTGTCCTTCCGAGCGCCCTTATTGTGGTGAATGGAATTAGTGGAGATTTATTTGATAGTGAGCATCAGGAAGGCATCGTCGAGCAAGGGAAGCGACCCGGGCTCGAAACCTAGGTAGTGCATAAATTTCAGTTTTTTTTTTCATTTTACCCTGTTTTACAACTTCTAAAAATTCCAACATATTTATAAAAATTTCCAAAACCTATCATAACATTCCGTAAAAACTATCATATCGGAAAATTATTTTTTCTGTTATTTTAGAAATATAATAATATATAATGCAATAAATCAATATACAAACAAATATTTTAACAGAAAAGTTATTGAAATTCGTTTATATATTATAAATCGTTATATATGTGTGTGTATATGTACTAAGAATTTAAAACATATTCATGATGAAAATTTTAATAATTACATGTATTTCTAAAATTGATAAGTTAGTAGATTATTTTGTAAAATTCAAATATTTATATTTCTAATTTAATTATTAGAAAATATATACTTATGCTTATTCTATTTAAGACTTTATAAAGAAATTCAGAATAATTTTATATGCTAAATGATTATTTAACAAATCTTTAATGTATTTTATTTAATTTTTAAATAAAATATTTTTTAATCATTATTTTCAAGCTATTATTATCATCATCCATGTCATTGTTAGCCAATGTGAAAAAATGTTAGACTAAAATGCATTACTTAGAATCTAGTAAATACTAAGTCTATTCTACATTCATACAAATTTAGGGTGAAGTTTTATCCGTTGATTCATAATTCTATTCAACAAAACTCTTGGAAAAGCTAAGCAAACCGGTGAGTTTTTTATACAATCTTTCTTCTACATTTTTTTGTAAATCTTTATGGATGTTACACATGTTATATCAAATTTGTTATTCTAGAGTCAAAACAAATACTTTGATGTAAGCTATAGCTCTAATGTAGTTGTGATTTGAATGCTATGTGTGCATTCATATTTGTAAATTTTGTAACCATTTGCAGAGCCGGATCAAGCTTTTTAGAGGCCCAAAGCGAAAATAAGAACTGAGGCCCTTATCAGATTCATGTTTACAATATATATTTGACATTAACAAATTACAATTTAAATCAGCTCAATTCAATGTAACATCATCCCTAAATCAGCAAATACATAAAATAAAAAGCTAAATAATCCAATAACCAGCCAAATAATCCAACGATCCAAATAATCGGCCTAATAATCTACTAATCAACCAAATATCTAATAAATTAAACTAGTAGGTTACCCCGCGCGTTGCGGCGGGAATTCCTCTGCAATTCGAATATCATAAGGCAGACACAGCTTGGTACACGTCTTAACAGTTGTCACTTCAACGTAAAACTGTAATGTGTAGCCGTCGTAAACGTGTCTGTTATATCATAACAAATTATATTTAAATAATTTTAATATTTAATTATTGATATTTTATATAAGTATTATTATTAAATTTAGATAGTATTATTTAATAATTATTAATAATATTTAATTATTAGTACTATTTAGTTATATAATAATACTTAATTATAGTATTATTTAATTATATAACTTTTTATTATTTAATTATCAACAATATTAGCATTATTAAGTTAGTTTATCATAATTTAAATATAATTAATGATACTAAACAAACCAAAAAAAATCCAGGAAAACACATGAAATGGAAACCAAATGTGGGCCTGTGGGAGTTTATCATAATTTAAATATAATTAATGATACTAAACAAACCCAAAAAAAAATCCAGGAAAACACATGAAATGGAAACCAAATACGGGCCTGTGGGAGCAAAAACAAAGCAAAAAACCATAAAAAACAAAAATAGGTACTGTTTCCCTCCACCTTCTTTAATAATATACTAGCCTATTGACCCGTATACTACACGAGGTTGTATAAAAAAAGTTTATTTGTTATACATATACTTTATTATCTTTTTGCTTTTATCAACTAATGTTGGTTTTCTTTGTTTTACTCTATTATCAACTAATGTTCACACAACAAATGTGGATCCTCAATGTCTTTATCTGAAACACACCATTCAACATCATAATAAAAAAATTAGAAGAATCATACATTTATAATTATATTAACACTGGTTAGAAAGAAACAATACTCAAATGGTACATTTACATGGCCATAGCACAATAACTGAGCCTCATAAAACAAAATTGTAAAAAAAATTAACCAATTCTATCTTTTTGGATATTAAACAAAATTGTAAAACAAAATATCGGAAACAACCAAGCTGATTCTTGAAATAAACATAATATAAAGTTACAATGTTGGATTAAGGAGATTGTTGTTAACCTTCGATAAATGAAGACAAGATAACATCTCAATTTACGGGTATATCGGATAATCAACTGAGCAAACACCCATCGAATGAGTTGATCAATGTCACTTTTATGATTAACTATCACAAGAGCACGCTCTTTACCTGGGGAAAAATGGTAGGTTGAGTTTGTAGTTAAAGATATAATACCAAACCTGACTAATAGTAGGACTTTTCTAAAATGGTTGTTGTGTTTGTAGTTAAAGATATAATACCAAACCTCGATTAATAAGTTCACACACAAATAGGTTGAGTTTGCCAACTCTACAACTTAAAATAAAAATAAATAGAGTAGTTTACTTTCCAAAATGAAGAAATAACTTTAAATATTTGATACCAATTATGATTGTTAGACACTTTTTTATATTAAACCTTTAATTTCTGCAGATGAAAACAATTACCAAGCCAAACTTTTACAAAAGTACCATAAAACCGACAAAAAGGATCCTAATCAAATCAATTTTGACTTCAAAATTCAGGAAGTTAACATTTTGACCTTAAAAGTATGAGTGGCATTTATTAAAAGGTGAAAGAAAAATGATGTGCAAATAATATGATGATCAAAACATACCTTAATACCACCAAGATTCATGGTATCATCTGCACGGCCATGAACATAACAGTATCCTTTAATTGTGCGCTCAAATACATCTCCTTGCCTTCTTAGAACCTATGATGAAAACATTTAACAAAAGGGTCAAAAGAGATTTAGGTTGAAAAAGTTAATTTTTCATATGGATCAATACAAACAAACAAACTTACCCGGTATATTCCCATCTTCAGTAGGGTCTGAGAGGGGAAGGATAGAGACATACCTTACCCAGTATCCCAATTGGATCAATACACTCACCATAAACAATAATATAAGTCAATTATGATTACACAAACAATATTATTATAATAGTCTGATGACTATTATGTCATTTACAGTTTTGTTTACACTGAGCTGTTTGTGTTTGTGTTTTTATTTTTCATTAAAGGCAACCATGAGTGATCAAGGAGAAAAGACTTTACCAATTTGTGCAGAAAAAATGGATTTAACTGATCAGCAGTTGAGGCCTTGCAAATGTGGATACGATGTATGGCTCAATTTCTTTTTGGGATACGACGCTTTGATCAAGTTTTCTTGTTTTCTTTCTATCCATCAGAGTAGGCTAACAACCAAAAGAAGTATCCATGAAATTTATTGCTTATGTGAAAACAATGATTGTAAAAAGATATTAAAGATGCTCAGAAATAGACCTGCAAATACGCATAGAAAACAATGATTCAACTTTAAATTTTGGCAACTGATAGGAGGGGTGTCAGGTGTGTTAGTGTTCTTATTGGCAAGCAGCTTACCTGTAGTAAACATGAGTTTTACATGTTTACATACATAAAATAGTTTAAGTTTAAAATAGTTTAAGTTTATCTGTTTATTTAGGTTATTGATTGAGCCTAAGGTTAAACTTGTAATTTTGAATTTTCCATCAAACACATACACCCTAAATCACATAATCCATGTGTTGGTTTCAGTGCTTGATCATCCCCAAACTTCCAAGAATCAACATTGCTCGAAACAAATACAGTAAAAATCCAAAATCAACTTAAGGAGGACCCATATCAAAACCCGTAACTCATTTCTCATCCAACAACACAAGCATAAACTTAACAAATGATTCTAAATATTTTGAAGTTGAACAAAATCAACATCACCTTAACTCCTGCCCACCAATCAACGATTAACAGCTGCTAATGCGATAGCCATGCCCGACGGCACAAAAAAAATTCTTGCAAGCAAAAATATATATCAACCAGAATTGAATGAGTTAGATTATACTAACCTGTAAGCCTCAAAGGAACCAGTGTAGGATGTAGTCGAAGAAGATGGATCGAGATAGTGCCGAAGAGGATGTGGCGTCGTTGATTTCGGCGGATCTGGCTCCGGCTTGAGCAGATAGGATGTAGTCGACGGACATTAACACAAAAAATGCCGACGAGGATGGGGCGTCCATGATTTCGGCGGAGCTTGATAGAGATTTGAGGCGATGATAAGAGGAGTCGATGATTTCTTTGAGAGGAAGAGGGCTTAGGGTTTTCAGATTGGGTGTTTGTGAAATCAGTTTGGATCCTTCACGTGTTAACCGGGTATGAAACAAGGTCCGCATTTTTTTTTTTTTTTTGTAGATATCACCTATGGATGCCACGTGGCTTAACAAGGTTTTCATCCAATCATGTTTTGCCATTTGTCATATGGTTTAACCAGTGAACGACATGTGGCGGAGTGTTATTACTTTATTGGGTAGTATATATAGAGTATAGATATAGATATAATATCAAGCCAATTAGCCAAATCAACTAAATACCTATCATAAAATTAAAGAAACCTTTACATAGTTGAAAGAGAGTCGAACTAAACAGAAACTCTGAAAGCCAAATCATAGACTTGAATTGAAAGCTAAATCAGGAGACTGGAAATCGGTGCCTGAATCGGAGAGTTGGAGACTGCATTGGGCCGAAATCGAGAGACTAAAATTATTGAGTACTCGACTCTTGATTCGTCCCGCATCTCTTCCTTAGTCATTTCTCCAATCCCCAATCGCCATCCAGATTTGTCATCTCACTCATTTTCCTCTCTCTCATTTGCACTAATTCTTCTGGAAGACTGGAATTCTCGTCTCTCGAGTCTCATCTCATGCGGCGTAGGGCAGCTTTCTTTTGAAGCAATTCCCCAATTCATATTTACAAAATAAAGCAGGCCACAGGCAGCAAAAATTGAGCCCAGTCACTTTTTTTAAGCCCAAATTCAGAAATACATATATAATAAGCCTAGAACTTATAAAAATGGAGACCCTTGTTGGTTTGGAGACCCTAAGTCATAGACTGGGCTGCTTGGCCTATTGGGCCGGCCCTGACCATTTGTATGCTATTATCTAGTAATTAGTAGCCTTTGTCACATTAGTTGTGTCATTGTGTATGTTAAGAGTGAAATTGCCAAAGCTTGTAGGATACTAGGAGCCTTTGCTACATGACTTATGTTATTGTGTATATCAAAGGTAAAATTGTCAAATTCATATTGTACTAGTAGCATTTCTTTAATGACTTATGTCATTATATTAGTAAAGATGAAATTGCCAAATTCTTATTAGTAAACTTGTTGAATACTTTTTTCAATGTTATTTAGACTAAGGTTTGCATTTCTTATTAAAGGCAAAACTTGTATGAGACTTACTAGTGTAATTAAATCAAATAATGTTATGTTTCCTTTATGCAATGTATTGAAATTGGATAATTATATTGAAATGTTTATATTATGTAATGATTGAGATGAAATAATAAATTGGTTGTCTTAAATACTTAAACTTTAAAGTAGCATAATAAGCTTTTGAACAATTATAAATCACATCTTAACGTGTTTCACCGTCGATTTACAAGCATTATTTAAACAATTTCTTACACTTCTAAATGGCACCATAACTCGTCAAGATGACACATAACACTCTACAAGATCAATACACAGATTTGTACCTTCTGACTTTTACGACTGTTATTTTGACCCATTGCTAAGTGAAATCGTAACAATTTTAAACAAAAGTTACTGGGGACATGTTGAAATATTAAAAAGTTTAGTTAACTTGACTCTCGGATCAATTTGGCAACTAAGCCGAGCCTTAACGAATAGTAAGTTGTAATAAAATTGACACTCATCCCCAACAAAACCCTAGGCCTCGCAGATCAGCTTCAACCTTCATCAATGGCGGACGACACTGCGTCAATGAGCGTATACAGAGCTTCGAGAACGATTAAGAGAAAACAAAGCTCTTTGTTCAATTCTCTGAGTTCGATTCACGAGGACTCAATCTTCGTTTCCGAGATAGCTCAGCTATGGCCGGAATTGCCCCTTGTAGCTAACCTGCGTTGCGGTCTATGGTACGCGAAGAAATTTCATTCGAGTTGCTACTTCAAATCGACGGATGGCCATACGAATAACTTGTCGTTTAACACCTCTCGCCTCAATCTCCATGTAGCGACTCTCGCAGGTTATTTTTCAAAAATCTTTGCCATGAATGTTGATCTAGAAACAAAATTGATCAATGAAGTTAAATCTCGTTCTGTAGGAGATAGACTTTTCATTAATGAGTTCTAGCTGGTCTTTCCCATTCCAACTCCTCACATATTCAATCTGTTAATAATACAAATGGTGATACTTTAAAACCTTTTTCTATCATTATTTGAGCCAAGTTTTACAATAAGAAAAACATTTGTGTGGTTATGTATAGCGAGTTTGATTTAGATATATAATAACATTTGGAGTTTTGGTTGCTTTTGTTTTGGATAGGACAGAGGGGAGGGTGTATGATCGTTGATTCTACTCGGAAAGGGAAGAGGTTCCCAGACAGTATGTCAAAAACTATACCGATTTGGACTTGCGTGCTGAATCGTGCAATTTTGAATTATAGAAACAAAATGAACGGGATCAATAAGCCAAAGGAGGGAGTAAGTAGTTGTCTCTTTATTTCTACCATGATCATCAAATATCATGTATGGTGCATCTTTTGAAATGCACAAAATGATTGTTTAGTTTTAGAGAATAGTTAGTGATGCCTCTATAAACTTAGTTAAATAGCTAATACCCTTCTAATTAAGCCTATCTTGTATGAGTTGGTTTAACATCTTTCATGCATAAAATTTATATCATTGTGTTGTTTGCATGATTTTAGGGTACTTCTGCTCAAAATTGTGGTTCTACTGTACAAGAATCCCTTGAATGGGATCCATCTCTACATCTTCCTCTCTGGGTGCCCGATACAGAGAAAATAGGGATAGATTCTAAATTAAATGAATGGGTCAAAGTTTTGGAAACAAGTGGAGTTGATATTGCTTCAATTTCATCTTTATCAAAGAAACCTTTGCGCCCTCTTTGGATATCACAAAAAACTGTCATATGGTTAAATGAAGTTCCTGATTATAATGACTGGGATTTTACACCCATAATCCTTATTTCTGCATCTGCTTCAAGTGATATATATTGACGAAAAACTAGCTCTGAGTTTAGTTGGAATTACATAGCAGGAGCAGGGGAGGATGAAGAAAGTTGGGCACGAGGTTTAACACCTCTTTTATTTTGGAATAATGTTTATGATATAATTAGTTCTGGGCCTGATGTATGTAATCAAACAGTAGCTAATATCGTTGAAAAAGACAGAGTGTTTCGTTCCCAACGAGGACAAAATGCTCCTCAGGTTTCTGTTAAACCTAAAAAGTCAGAAAGCACTTGGTCAAATCAGTCTCAAGACCAACCATTAGACATTATTGTGGCGAATGGAATTAGTGGGAATTTATTAGACAGTGAGTATGGAGTATATTCGTTGGGTTTAACCAACCTTGCAGTTTGTTCAACCAAATATAGTAAGTGTTCTCTATATGCTAGATATTTGGAAAATATAAATATGTTTTGCAAGATAAATTGATAATCTTTGGTAAGTTATCAATTGAAAATTTAGATGATGTTGAGATTAGAAGTGGCAATCATGACCCATTTTGTGCAGATTAAGTCATCAAATGTTGATAGCATACTGAACTGTGACAAAAATCAGATTCTTTGTACCCTTGAGGATTCTGAAGCTTATTTGCACCTGCCTGTTACGGTGAGCCATGTCACTATGTATCACATCACTTATTTCTATTATATTCTCATTTTTTACTTATCTTGCTAGATGATTCCTTGACCTCTTTTACCTTTACAGGATTCAAAATTTGATAGATTTTCTCTTCAAAGAAATCTTCCTACTGCGTTGAATTTTGCGGAATTGCATCTGAAAAAGGGAAAGAGGCTTGCAGTCTGCTGCAACAGTGGTAAGCTTCACCTCAATGCATTCTTCATGGATTTATTTTTAAAAATAACCTATTTTTTAAAATTTGAAGTATGAATGTGCTTCTAATTTTGTCTTGTTTTAGTTGAATCTTCTTTATGCCTTTAATTGATTAAAAGATGGCTTTTTACCCTGTTTACGGTCATGATTTAGGTCAAGATCAGTGATAGGAGTTTTTGGAGAAGTAGATAAAGGCCGGAGATTTTTAGAATTTTTGGAGATTTTTTGAGTTTTTTAAGTTAAAGGTTAGAGTTTTATAGCTGTAAGTATGACCTTAGAAGTAAGTATATCTTAGCTTAAATGTAATGTATACTTTATATGATTTTGATATGTATTCTATTTGATACGTGTGTTCCATTGTTTGCTATAATTTTGTTTGTGTAAAAAATAAACAATCATAAAAATAGATAAATAAAAGCATTGTGGCATCTCTAAGTTAGGAGTCTCTTCTGAAGCACCCTCTTTGTACGGCCATTATGGCCATTATGTGGACTTGCTTTAAACGTTTTTTTTCCTATTTGGGTCATCATAACATGCCCTATGGTGACCCAAACAGAAAATAAACAATTTTTAGCAACTCAATTGTACAATTACTAAAACAGGACAAAAATGAAAGTACATGGTGTTTTTTGCAAGAAACATCGTTTTTTAAAGCTGTTGAGTATAATTATGTCTCAATTTTGACACCTGGATTCTTGCGCATGTTTTCCAGCAGCTGAATAATGTTATTCTTTCTCTAATTTTATAGGGGAAGACATCAGTGTTTGCATTTGCTTGGCAATATTGATTTCTTTATTTAATGTTGAAGGTATGTATGCTTAATCCTAATCTTAACACCCCCCTCCCCTCCCTAGATATGCTCACACACATAGCTTTATAGTAATAGCAATTGTTTAAAAACATGACAACTTCTGTTGAATTCACAATTTCACATATAAATCCCTAGACCTAAACTTTTCACTAAATTTGTTTTTGCATGATTGATTTGTGGGATTTTCTAAGATTTTGTGTGGTTAAGTCTCTTTTTTCTCTCGAATGGTTGTAAGGGTTTATATTACAAACAAAAAAAGAAAGGGATTCGAAGGGGTTGCTGAGTGGGGTTGAAAACGTATGTGCGTCTTTCTTTTTGTCAGTCATCAAGGTTTAGGAAATTTATGCTGATTGTGACCATATTAAATTTATGTGATTTTACTACTTGTATTATCATAAAAGCAATAGCAATTGTTTAAAAAACATGAGGACTTCTGTTGAATTTACAATTTCACATATAAAACCCTTGACCTTTTTTTTATACTAAATTTGTAAACTAAGTATATATTGGGACAGAAAATGATTCACAAAAGTTATTTAGGATTGTCTTTCTCCACTTGTAAATTAAAAGTTCTTAAAATATTTTTCCATCCAAAAATTTTCATCCATTATGGGAATATTTTGGGATTGCTTGATAAAACTTATGTACTTATGGCATTTTTCTTCTATATCAAAAAATTATTTTATTCGTAATTTACTGATAATCAGTTCTAATTATCAATACCAAACACCACTTAATCCTTAATCATCCATCTATTTTTGAAGTTTTAAAAATCACGAGAATTATATAATGTCGATGGTGAATAAAGGTTACTATTATTAACAGGTGCATACGATGATGGGAAATTCTTTAAGGAGGCACGGATAACAAAGCTAGATATGCGTCAATGACTAGTATTTGTATGCAAATACATTATAAATGCGCGACCATCAAGAGGTAATCTAAAGCAAGTCTATAATTTTCTTGCGGGTCAAAGTCTTTTGACTTAGACTTTGACCATGGTGTAAAAGAACAAGAGGGGCTAATTTGAGTCTGATTAGATCAATTGACCTTTTAGATTTTAAGACAATGTTTTTGTTATGTTTTGGGTTCATCATCATTTGTATGTTTTCATAAATCCATGTCATGCTTGTACGTACTCATTTCCTGCCACAAGGCTAATATACTTTAATGTATATGAAAACTAGATTAATGGACACTAATAAAAGAATTCATAGAGTTGAATAGGTAGGAGCATGACTTGGGTGCATGGGCAAACATATAAACTAAATCCTATCTTTTGTATTTATGTTATAAAATTCACTAAAAAACCAAGCAATATATGTATTTATGTGTGTGTGTGTGTATACATATGGTATGGTTCGGATTAGATGTCCACCACCGAAGACTTCCTGCTTGCAATATAAAATTCACTAAAAAACCAAGTAATATATGTATGTGTGTGTATATATATCTGGTATGATTCGGATTAGATGTCTACCACCAAGACTTCCTGCTTGCAATATAAAATTCACTAAAAAACCAAGTAATATATGCATGTGTGTGTGTGTATACAGGGATGGGAAGTAATTATAACCCACTCTTATTGCTTTAATCCGTATAACTCTGTCAAGATCAAGCCAAATCTTGGATTTTTTTGAACATCATTGTAACACCTTTAGAACAGTTTCTTCTTTTACGAGTTTATGTATATTCATTACCGTTTAAGCGATAACAATGTTGCAAGTTTTTTAATTACAACACTGTAGCTGTTTTATATTCAAAACTTACAACGATGTTATCGCTTAGACGATGATGAATTTACACAAACTCGTAAAAGAAGAAAGTGTTCTAAATTTGTTACAATAATGTTCAAAAAAATCCAAGATTTGGCTTATTCTTGGCAGATTTATATGGGTTAACGCAATCATGGTTGTAGAAATCGGTAGTCGGGCGGCGAGGTGGAGACTAAGGATTAATCGGATTGAAAATTTATATACAATTTTACAAAATTATACACACACACACACACCAAAACGTGTATATAATTTTTTAGTTGTATATAATTTTTAAGTTGGAGGGTATAAACGATAATTAATGGAAAAAGAGGGGAAAACTGGAAAAGATATATATGTGTCATGTGTGCGTCGACGTTACCAATTAGGGCAACACAGACCAAATGGAAACTGAGCAACAAGAGGGAAACCGTCGTAGATATGGGATTCGTCGTCGGTAGCCGGCAACATGAGGGAAACCGAGCAACAATAAAGGTAGTCTATCTCTTCTTAGTCTCTGAATCACTATAGTCGATTGTGAATCGCCATAGGGTCTCTAAATCGCCGGAAATTGGCCGATTGGAACCGCTAGGTTGCCAGAATCGCACGAATCGCCGTCGATCGATTAGTCCGATTAGCTCCAACTAGGCCGACTAGCGCCGATCTTGACCGACTACCGATTTTCCTGACCGATTTCCCAAAATTTAATTGTCACCCTACCGACTACGATTAATTGTCGATTAATCGGCCGACTAGAACGATTTTTACAACCATGAACACAATAAAAAATGTTATAATTACTTTAATCCCTTATATATATATACGGAAAAGATAAAATGAAAACCACATTTCAATGAGAAAACCGCGAAAACCATGCAAAAATCATGTAAAAAAAACGTATTTTTTTTTTTGAATTTTTTTTACAGGTTTGTAACACTATTGGACACATTTTTATAAAAAAAACCAAAAAAGCGCCGACCAAATATTTTTAAAAAAAATATTTTATAAAGTCACGTAAAACCTACGTAACAAATTTACCAGGTTTGTTGGCTAGAATTCATGTTGAATATATACAGGTAACTCAGGCTATTCCAATTAGATTGCTATTTCATCTTATAACTCTGCTATGAGTTGTAAAAATTCATCAGGTTCTGCAACAAATTTACCATTATTGCCCACTCCTCCTGCTAAGTTTGAAGTCAGGTCAGCCTAGTAGATTGTCTCACAAAGAGATTGAGGTGAAAAGAGCTAAGGGAGAATGTTTTGGATGTAATGAAAGTATACACCAGCTCATCAATGCAAGAGTAAACAATTTTTTTCCATAGAATTAATTGAAGAAGAGAAGGTGCCTCAGGAAGATGTCGATGAGGTATTATTTCAGTATATGCAAGTTCTGGTTATTTCTTTGAATGCTATAATGGGAGTGCCTTCTTATTCTACTATGAGGATAAAAGGGTCAATTGGAACTAAACCCTTATAGATCCTTATTTGACTCTGGATCAACCCATAATTTTTTGCATTTGGATTTGGCTAAAAAATGCAATGTCCTATTAAGATGGGAAAAGCTTTAAATATTGCCATAGCTAATGGTAATAAAATGCATTGTACTCAATTATGTGAAAACTTCCAATGGATGTGATGTGATGTTGATTCCTTGAAGTAACTATGACATGTTGTTGGGAGTACAGTGGCTTTGAACACTTGATGACATAGTATGTAATTTTAAGGATCTTACAATGAAATTTAAAGTGGGAGATCAAGTATTTGAGCTTAAAGGATTGGGTTCTAATTCTATGTCTTTAGGACAAGAATTATGTTTGGCGGGAAGTTTTGTTAGTTGAAATCGAATAAGCAGAGGATTAAAAATGTAACAAATAGATAAATAGAGGATTAGAAATGTTAATTGGTGTAATAAGTCGTTAATTAGTTGAGAATAACTAGTCGACTTGTAATTCTTTGGAAGTTAGCTTCAACTTTTAATAGATAATAGGATGTTTAATTTATACGTATAATCACATATGTGTTGAGTTATCAATTCATATCGTTACATTAAAGTTATTAAGTTTTACTAACTATGAAGTGATATTTACATCGATTTGTGTGTCTTAGTTCAAGATCAGCTTAATGCTTAATCATGGCTAATAGATAGAATTATTATTTAAATTATATTAGGTCATTATTTGTAAATATTATCTCAAAATAAGAGATATGTATGAGCTGCAACCTATATATTCAAGATTAATGAGATGGAGGTTTTCATGGGAAAATTATAATCGTTCATGGTACCTAGAGCCAAATCCTAATTTTTTTTCTCTCCTCCTTGACGATCAAGCAGCCTACATTCCCTCTCATCATGTGTTTCTCCTTGGCCCACATCATGGAATCCAAAATCCACCCAGCCGTAACTGTCTCCAACATCAAAAACTTTGTTCCGATTGTTCTTGAGACCGAAACTGGTCAATATGGTTCCTGGTCAGAACCATTCCGCATCCACTGGAGAGCTTTCCAGGGTCTATGATCATCTTCACCCTAAACCTCCAAAAATCGTTGCTGATGCAAATCAAGACAAACTTGCAGCCGAATCACAGCTATGGGACCGACTTGATGCCATTGTCTTGCAATGCAAACCTAACAAGCTGCTCAACAATCTGGGGCAGCTCTTACTGCTACTGCACCGAAACATGACACCCCCGCTCGTTCTGATTATACTTTTACCGAACGTGAATGTGATCGCGGCAGGGGCCGCGGGCGTGCTTGTGGACGTGGTCGAACCACTGGTGGACGTGGTCAGGGCCCTCCCAATACATCTCCATAATACAATCCCAATTGGAACTCCTATCAACCGTGGCTCCTCAATCCACCCCACATGTACCACATCCTCAATACCATCCAAGGAATCAACACCCATGGCCTCAGCAACCTTGGACCCTCAACCCCCTGTGTTCGTATCCATCTAAACTGCAAAATACCACCCGAGATCTACTTGGTCCTAGACCATCAGCCTCCTATGCAGCCAGCTCCAACTGTGCTCGCACTGATATCAAACAAGCTCTCCATACTATGTCACTCAACCGACCTGACAACACTTGGTATATGGACACCGGAGCTACCACTCATATGACGAACTACCTAGGTAACTTTTCGTCATTTTTTAACAAGGGAAATTTTAAAAGAATTATTGTCGGGATGGTAAAACCATCCCTGTTCATGGTCACGACAATCAAACTTTACCTAAATCTTTCCCACCTTTACATCTAATACACCAAGTCCCTTACTCTCCTAAATTAATTAAAAAATTGATTTATGTACGTCACTTGCAAAAGATAATCATATTTCTATTGAATTTGACCCTTGTGGTTTTCTTGTGAAGGATCTCACGACCTGGATCCCTATCCTCACATGCAATAGTTCAGGAGATCTCTATCCACTCACCTCAAAGATTGTCAACATCCTTCGTTCTCCTTTTGCACATACAACTTTATCTCAAGACCTCTGGCACCATAGACTCGACCGTCCTGGCCCTAGAATTTTACATTCACTTAAAAAATCTTCGTTTATTAATTATAGCAAACTAAATTCTACTTTGTCAACCTTGTGTGTCTGGGAAAAGCACTAGACTTCATATTAATGATTCAATTAATTTTTCTGTTATGCCTTTTGATTAGGGATGGCAAAAAAACCCGCGCCCGACGGGTTTACCCGAAACCCGCTACATATGGGACAGGTATTCTCAAACCCGATGGGTATTGGGCCAGGTATGGGATTAATTTTTCAAATTCTCGTGGGTATGGGATGAGCTTGGGATTTGTTCATATACCCGTTTACCTGGCCCGATTACCCGATATATATACCCATTTACTCGTCCCATGTGCCCAATTATAAATACCCATTTATATACATTTGAATTAGATATAATTTGTTTCTTTTTTATTCTTTTTGAACTTTAAAAATTGTTCATATAATTTGTTTCTTTTTTTATCTTTGTTTTTTTTGCGGCAACTGCAATATTTTTTTTGGAACCATTTTGTTGATTCCTATTTTTTTTGTTTATCTTGAACGATGGTAATTAACTTATAACATTTTGAAATTTCATGCTATTTTATATATTAATAGTTTGTTCTTGGCATGTTTAACATATAGTTTTTGGTTATAAAAAAAATATTATTATTAGTTACTGATACCCGATGTGTTTAAAGTCAGTTATTCTCAACAAGTATATTTAGTTAAACCCGCCGTGACACCCAAAACCTGCCGGGATACCCGATACCCAACGGGTAAATACCCGATATATACGCGATGAGTTTTGGGACGGGTATGGGACATACTTTTATAAACGGGTATGTTACATACTTTTATAAACGGGTATGGAACTGGGATTACTCAAACCCGTCCCAAACCCGACCCATTGCCATCCTTACTTTTGATGTGATTCATAGTGATCTTTGGACATCCCTGTTCTTAGTACTATTGGCCACCGATTTTATATCTTATTCATTAATGATTACACTAATTTTTTATGGACATACCCTTTGCATAAAAGTCTCAAGTCTTTTTTGTGTTTCATAAATTTTATCAACTAGTAACAATAGAATTCAAACGCAAAATTAAACAGTTTCAAAGTGATAACGGAACAAATATAACAACCAATTGTTTCACCACTTTTGCAGTAACAATGGCATGCATTTTAGATTTTCTTGTCCATATACTTCCTCCCAAAACGAGAAGGCAGAACGCACCATAAGATCTATCAACAACATCATTCGCACACTTCTTTCTCAATCTTCTCTTCCTCCTTATTGGCATCATGCTTTAGAAGCTGCCACATACATTCTTAACATTCATCCACGACATAACACTCATCTTAAGTCTCCCACTCAACTTCTTTACAATTGCATACCTACCTATCAACCACTATGCATCTTTGGTTGTTTGTGCTATCCATTGTCGCTAGGGATGTTCATCGAATTGAATGATTTTGAATTTTGAATTTTTTTAAGAGCAATCGAATTAGATTCTAATTCGAAAAATCCAATTCGAATTCGATCCGAATTCGAATTTTTTTTAATTCGATCCGAATTGGTATGATTTGAATTTAATTAAAAAATTGTTTATACTTGCTATCTTTATATATTCAAAATATTAAATAATCAAAACCTTAAACATCTAAATATCAAATAACTAACATCTAAGTTGCAATATTAGAGATATATTTTAAATTAATAAAATGATAAAAATTCAATATATAATGCCAGTGATAACATACAAAATACATGAAGTGACAAGTAATCAAAATATTAGAAATTAACAAGCAAAATGATCAATTTTTCGAGCTTCATGATTTACGCTTTTGTTGTGAATGTTTAGGTTTAGCGTATTTAAAAATATTAAAATTATGGGTATTTTACAATTAAATTAATATTTGTGTAATAGTCTTTTAGTTTTTATAAACTAAGCCACCTAATTAAAAAACCTAATTTTATAATAACTACTTGTGTATATAAATAAAAATATATAAATAATTTAAATTCGAATTTTGAATCAAATTAAAAATATGAAATTCAAAATTCGATATTATACTACGAATCAAATTCGAATATGAAAAATCGAATCGAATTCGAATAAAAATCGAATCAAATTTCGACTTGCTGTTTTTCGAATTGAAATCGAATTTCGATTTTTTCGAGTCATATTCGAATACTGAACACCCCTAATTGTCGCCTCTAAACACCATCCACAAACTCCAACCTCGTTCGATTCCTTGCATTTTCCAACCAACCAAAGCGGATATAAGTGCCTTGGTCTCACCACTAATCGAATGATCCTCTGCCGACATGTCCAATTTGATGAATCCGTTTTCCCATGTGGAAGTCGCCAAACATCAACCACCTATGACTATGCTTTGCTAACCTCTGACCCTAACCCCATTTTTTGGACTAACCTACCAGCTCAATTTCCCAACCATCCCCCTACTATAACTCATCCACTTCTTCACCTTCACATACGGCTCCATCCTCTCCAAACAAATCATCACTCCCTCAATCACCCACATCAACTCACCCTGCCACACAACCACCTATAAGGCTATAACTAATACGTGATTATACGGGTTATCGGTGATTAACTGGTAAGGACATGTTCAAGTAAGATGGCCATGTGTAAAAATGGTTTCTTTGGATAGGGTCAGAACATTTTTTGGAAAAAAAATGAGTATGGGTCAGAACACTTCAAAAGTGAGTTCATCAATCAACACAGAAATACCTAGGCCAATTCACTACATGGCATATAAACCAATTTCTTATTTTAAGATGTAAAGATCTAGATGTAATTCGCCACGAAAAGAACTACAACAGATCATGTGTATCGTATATATATTTGTAGAAAATTAATAAGAAACATATACAGTGAACCAAATCCAACATGACCCATATGGAAAATATCAAACTATACAAAATCTACATGACTTGTTAACCATAATATAGTTCAAACTATACAAAGCCAACATGGCCCCCTAACCTCATAACAACATGACCCTTTAACAACACAACAGCTCAAATTTGCATGCAAACTATATAATAAACTTTAAATGTAGACAGAGAGAAGTTGCAATTCAATAATTGTTCATGAATCACTTTATCGCAAATGGTGTTGTAACAGCATAATCCTAACATACCAACCACATATGTATACACAAAACTTCATAGTATTATTACCCGAATCCAAGAGTTAACTGCAAATCTATAGTCATGAAAAATCGTTGATGAAGTTGATCTGTGTTCTTGAAAAAACGCTCTTGATAAAATAACTCTACGTCAGGGCCTTAGGGTATATTCACTCAAGTGTAGGAACAATGGCATATATTGAAGCCCTTGCTGATTTCCTAGAACTAACTTGAATTCTTATTGATTAAAATTTTTGGTACAAGAAAAACCAAACCATCTAACCCAATTTATAATAAAACAAAACCTTAAAAGTCAAAACTTTATCCCAAAAAATCTACCAACAAAAACAATCTAGTCCAAAACAATTAAAATTAAATTTTCTACTTTAACCTCTTATTTATTTGACATTACAAGATTAGGACTAATCTTGTAACCTCATTATTCTTCAAAGCAAAGGTATTGAATCCTCGTCCTCCCGGATCAAATTAGCCTTTTCTTTCTTTTCTTCCTAACTAAGACATTCCGCCACATAATGCCCGAGTTCATTACACTTGAAACACCTTATACGGCGCTTGTCTCTCTCTCTCTTTGACCTCTGTTTTGTTGAAACATTCCAGCCCTTTCTTGACAAGCCCTGCGAACTTCACTTTGGTCACTTCCTTGATCTTTATGACTTGAACTTCCTTGACCACTTCGTCCACAGTGTTCACAAAACAATTCTTTTCTTTTCATCTTTGAGAGTAGCAACTTACCATATGATTCTCCTCCTTGATCGAAATCTTTTATGCGTTCCTCATAAGCCTTCAATCTCCCAACAGCTTCATCAAATTTCATGCTGTCCAACTCAAAACACTGTTCAATTGATGCTAAAATTTGAAAGAATGATCTAGGCATTGAGGCCAATAGTTTCCTCACCATTTGTCCTTCTTCAAAAGTGGTTCCAAGACCCTTTGCCTTAGACACCAGCCAACTCATCTTTCCTGTGAAATCATCAATTGATTCATCCTCTTTCATCTTAAGATTTTCAAATTCCCTTCTCAAAGTTTGTAATCATGCTGTTCTTACTCGATCCACCCCCAAAAATCTTGTCTTAAAGTGTATCAAACTTGTTTGGCTTCATTATAACCTTCTAACCGTAAGACCAGATCTTCTGGTATTGCTTGAAACAGGAATGCAAGTGCCATCTTCGACTTTCTTTGATCCACATTAGCTCCAATTGTAGGTTCCACTGCTTCCCACAACCCATTTGCATCCTTGATCCAATTGTAGGTTCCACTGCTTCACACTTACTCAAATAAAAATAGTATTATTATATAATATAAGTTACTCACTAATTATTAGAACCACCGAGGTTGAGGAATTTACACGCATGAAGCCTTCTACAAATCCGCTATGCTCTTCAAGATAGAACTCCTCCAGATTTGAGCTTTAGATATTCAACAAATTCATCAATTCTCCATTTTTAATTTATATCTGTCATCCAAAAGTACAAAAGCAAAATAAACAAGTTATATGAGGTTTCTTACATCCATTGTTAGAACATTAATGTCTTATATTCAATTCATTTTTAAGAAAGTATTCCTTGAAATTACCTGAACTCCATCAATTTGGGGGTAATGATAATAGCGCACTTGATGAAATTACGTGAAAGAACATTGTCCTTTCATGCTTGCCTACTTCAAATTCAAATCAAAGTAATGGCCTTATTCAAATTCAAACTCAAGAGGCCGTAGACCAATAATACGAGGATCATTCCATTGAAAAATACCAACTTCATGCATGGGATTAGTTACCTTAGATTGACTAAGGTCGAGCAAGTTAAGCATTGGAAGTGGAACAGGAATATGGAGTTTTACCGGGCCCGTGCATCCTACAAGACGTACATCCTTGATATTCTGAGTCTTCCCAAGATCAAGATTAGTCACCTTAGAATGACTTAGGTCGAGGTAGTTAAGCATTGATAGCGCAACGGGCATTTGGAGTTCTACCAGGTCCTTGCATCCTGCAAGATGTACATTCTCGATATTTGGAGTCTTCCCAAGGTCAAGATTAGTCACCTTAGAATGACTAAGGTCGAGGTAATTAAGCATCGGAAATGCGACGGGCATTTGGAGTTCTACCAGATCCTTGCATCCTGCAAGACGTACATTCTCGATATTTGGAGTCTTCCCAAGGTTAAGATTAGTCACCTTAGAATGACTAAGGTCGAGGTAATTAACAATCGGAAGTGCGAAGGGCATTTGGAGTTCTACCAGGTCCTTGCATCCTGCAAGGCGTATGTTTTTGATATTTGGAGTCTTCCCAAGGTTAACATTAGTCACCTTTGAATGACTAAGGTCAAGGTAGTTGAGCATTGGAAGTGAAACGGACATTTGGAATTCTACCAGGTCCTCACATCCTCCAAGACGCACATCCGCGATATTTGGAGTCATCCCGAAGTTAAAATTAATCACTTTAGAATGACTAAGGTCGAGGTAGTTAAGCATTGGAAGTGCAACATGCGTTTGGAGTTCTACGAGGTGCTTACATTTTGCAAGACATATATTCTTGATATTTGGAGTCATCCCAAGGTTAAGATTACTCACTTTAGATTCACTAAGATTGAGATAGTTGAGCATTGGAAGTGCAATAGTCATTTGGACTTCTACGAGATCTTGACATCCTTCGAGATTTAAACTTATGATATTTGGAGTCATGTCAAGGTTAAGATTACTCACCTTAGAATAACCAAGGTAGAGGTAGTTGAGCATTGGAAGTACAATAGACATTTGGAGTTCTACCAGGTTTCTACATCGTGCAAGATGTAATCTCTGGATATTTGGAGTGATCATAAGGTTAAGATTACTCACCTTAGAATGACAAAGGTCAAGGTAATTGAGCATTGGAAGAGTAATAGGCATGTGGAGGGCTACCAAGTCTTTACATTCTGCAAGAAGTAAAATCTTGATATTTGGTGTCATTCCAAGGTTAAGATCACTCACCTTAGATTCACTAAGGTTGAGATAGTTGAGCATTGGAAGTGCAATGGGGATTTGGAGATCTAACAGGTCTTGACATCCTTCGAGATTTAAACTTTTGATGTTTGGAGTTAACCCAAGGTTAAGATTAGTCACCTTAACATGGCTAAGGTCAAGGTAGTTGAGCATTGGAAGTGCAATAGGCATATGAAGTTCTACCAGGTTTCTACATTGTGCAACATGTAACCTCTGGATATTTGGTGTCTTTCGAAGATTAAGATTACTCACCTTAGAATGACTAAGGTCGAGGTAGTTAAGCATTGGAAGTGCAACGGGCATTTGGAGTTCGACCAGGTCTTCACATCCTACAAGACGTAAATTTTCGATATGTGGAGTCATACCAAGGTTAAGATTAGTAACCTTAGAATGACTAAGGTCGAGGTAGTTCAGCATTGGAAGTGCAACAGGCATTTGGAGGTCTACCAGATCTTTACATCTTACAAGATATAACTTCTCGATATTTGGAGTCATTTCAAGGCTTAGATTACTCACCATAGAATCACTAAGGTTGAGGTAGTGGAGCGTTGGAAGTTCAAACGACATTTGGAGTTCTACCATGCCTCTACAATAACTCAAATCTAATGTTTCAAGATTTTGAGTCATTCTAAGGTCAAAGGTTCTCAATTTTGACTTGCTGAGATCAACAAATCTAAGCTTTTCAAGAACCTGTTGTAAGAAAGAAAGAAATTAAAAGGTGAATTTCAAAGTAATTTACAAAATATAGCATAATAAAGCATCATGCAAAACAACCAACCAATCAACCATTATTCTACCTTTTCTTCTCCCCCTTCCCAGAGTTGAGAAATATAGCTCCGAGGCATTTCAAGGTTCACAAGATTATTTGCTTGAAATGTTTTAGGCAAACTAGAAGCATGGTAACCAGTCCAATGCAGAGATCGTAAAGTATCCGGAAAGTATTTGACATCTTCATTAAATACCCATTTTTGAGATACACGATCACCATCATAAACAGAAAGTAATTCAAGTGCCTTCAACGTTTGAAGGTTTTTAATAATTGTAGCAGGATGGATGCTCGGATTCTTCAGATTCATAATTCTTGTGGCTTTGGTACCCTGTAATGAAAAGATATCATCAAAATTATTCCAAATAAAAATATATTTCTATTCTACCTTACACATAAACTTGAACCTTACCAAGTCATTAACTAGTATTTCTTCAATTTCTTCCTTATCACAGAATCGCCTACGTTTGTTAGGCTCAGTAGGGTGCAAGCGACGAACAATATTTTTGCCCATTTCTTCTATATGATCATGCATGCCCACATCTCCATTATACGATATATATATCAGAGACCTTTGCTCAAGAACTTCTAAACCAATTTGAGCATGAAATCCGCAGCCTTCTAGTATTCTGATTGCCTTGTACTTTGCTTTGCCTTTCAGTATGCATGCAACATCTAGGAATATTTCTTTCTGATCTTCCTCTAGACCATCATAGCTTATTTCCAATTTTTTTAATGTTTTGTCCAATGGAATTGTTTTTAGTCTTTTTAGGGTATCTAGCCATATAGGCTCAGTTTTACCACAAAGAGATGAGCCCAAAACTTTAATTGTTAACGGAAGACCAGCAGCATAATGGACAAATTTTCCTGATAGCTCTTCATTCCTTTGATTTGGAACCTCTCTGCCAAATGCATGCCTATTAAAGAGGCAAATTGCTTCATTATCTGATAATAAACTAATATTATAAATATTGGCATCATGAACCCCTTGTGCTACCAACACTTGCTTGTCTCTTGTTGTGATGATGATTCTACTTCCTGGCTTAAACCAATCATGGTTACCTACTAACGCTTCAAGATGCTCTAAGTCATCCACGTCATCTAGAACTACAAGAGCCTTTCTACCACGCATCATCTTTTTCATTTTATTTATCCCATCAGAAACACTTGTTACTTTAATGCTTTGATCATTTAACACGTCTCTAAGCACTTGTTTTTGCAATTTCTTCAAACCAGACACAGAGCCTTTTGAAACTTCTCTGACATTCTCGACAAAGCTTTTACCCTCAAACCGAATAGAAATATGATCAAAAACAGCTCGTGCCAAAGTCGTCTTCCCAGCACCTCCCATCCCCCATATCCCTATAATTCGAACATCATCTTCAGAATCAGTTTCTAAAGATGAAATTACATTCTTTACCTGTGTCACCATGCCTACTAGCTTATCATCAATACTCCAATTGTTGAGAGGTAATTTTAGTGAGATTTTTGTAACAATTTTTTGGATGAATTTTGCTTCATGCCTGTGCGATAAGAAGATTCAATCAGATTACTCCAAATCCAAATCCCACATGAACATGTTAATTTCAAATCTTTAACTTACTACAATCACATATAAAGTACGAGATAGGATCAGATAAAAACAAGATTTTTCCTAAAAACATAAAAACAAAATAAAAAATATTTAATAACTAGAACTAACTTTGATTGAACTCATTCCGATGGTGTTAGAATCATCTCATCGAACTCTACCGTCTTAGCTTTTAGTGTTTAGGGTTCGACCTGACGATTCGGGGTTTAGGTTTAGGGTTGAACGAGATTGTTCCAACGCCGCTGAAATTAGTTCCATCGGAGTTCGCAAGGGTTGTCAAAAGTCATTTTTTTGTATCGCTTTTATGTTTTTAGACAAACCGTTGTTTTCAAGAGGATCTCCTTCCCCGTGAAGTAGTAACTAGGGGTGTAAACAAGCCAAGTCTAGCCAAGTTAATTAAGGTAAGTTCATTAAGGTTTGAGCTCGGCTTGTTTTGACTATATAAAGCTTTAGCTCAAGGTCGGCTCGTTAAGAGCTTTATTTCCAACGCTCAAGCTCGGCTTGCTAGAAAATTTTAAACTTGAGTTTGGATCGGCTCGGCCCTTTTATATTTTAGTTATTCAATTTATTTATTTATTCTCATTGTTAATATAATATATATTTATAATTTATACTTTTCTAATTTAACATAAAATATATGATATAAATAACTTTTTTATAATTTTATATATAAAAATAATTTATTATATAAATTTAAAATTAATAGAATAAATAAAAAGGTCGTTTAAGGTTGTGAGCAGGTTCGAGCATTTTGCCAATCCGATCCCGAGTAACTCACCGGCCGGTTTGATTCGTTTACGCCCGTATGAGTAACATAGTCATGCTTCATGTTCGGTCTTTTGACACGATTCAAATGTTTGAGTTATAATTGCAACAGAAATGAGAGAAGGAATTACCCATCAACTTCATTTTTCAACTCCCATCCAGCCAAACTGGATGCTTCTTTCAGAGCATCTCTCCAATTCCAAGCAGCCTGATTCTCAACATGTTTCGCAAATGCTTCTCCAACAGCCCCGACTTGGTTTCGAACTTCGGTCGGCTCCACATCATAGAAAATGGGGAAAGCAGTCTGCTGCTTCGTTTTCTGGCACTCCATGATCTTTGAGAGCTCCTGTAAACACCAGGATGAATCTGCATAATTCTTGGAGAAAACAATGATGTGAAATCTCGATTCTTCAATGGATCTGATGAGCTGATCATCGATTATTTCCCCTTTCTCGATTGTTTCATCATCTTTGTAAGTTGTAATGCCTTTACTCACAAGAGCAAGATAGAGATGATCAACAAAGGTCTTGCGGGTGTCTTCACCTCTGAAACTCAAGAAGACATCGTAGTTGAAACTCTTTTCAACGAATGAAGATGAAGAAGATGCCATTTGATCAATCAATATGCTTCAAAGTCGAAACTTTTTTTATCTTACTTGACTATATGCTTCAAGGATCGATCGAATAAAATAGATTTAATTGAAAAGAGGTGTGAATATGCATACTTAGATGGAGAAAGTAGAGCCACTTATTTTGAAAAAAACAAAAAGATTTATTTTCCTTTTGAATTTTCGTTGAAAAAACGAGTACGTTTCCAAATATGAAAATATATATCTTCACTTTTGAATTAAATACACTTTTTATTATATAAGGGGACTCGGAGTGGAGCACGGGAGAGAGGCGGGGAGGGTTTTCCCAGAATGGGGAAAAGTGGGAACACCACCCCTCGGAAGTGGGGTGGGATGAATCGGGATACACTCACCAATTGAAGCCAAAGGGTGGGTTTTTTTTAAAAAAAAATCCATTTTTTTCCTATTTAAATAACTCTAAACAAGCACAAATCTCACACCTTTCTCTCATTTTCTACAATCTATACACTAAATTTATAAAATTTTCAAGTAAAATGGAAGGAGGTTCATCCCGTGGTGGGTCGTCAAGCAAGAAATTTAGAAAACTTCTCGCAAGTATCATCCACAAATGTCATCTCCGAATCAACCAAACTTCTCCGAATCAACCAAACTTCTGCTACGGGTATCGCCCACAAATGCCTTTCTAGGTTTTTTAATTTAATTTTTTAGGTTGTATTCTCTTTTTTTTGTTGTATTCTTTTTTTTTATTTTAAATTTAATGAATCTTTTATTTATTTATTATTATTATTATTATTATTATTATTATTTATTGTTAAAATAATTAATTAAAAATAAGATTTGAAAATAGGGAAAAGTGGGGAAAAGTGGGACGACACCATGCAAAATGGGGAAAAGTGGGGAAAAGTGAGGAAAACTGATGTGCCGCTGATGTGGCAACGGGGAAAAGTGGGGAAGTCTGGGACGACTCTTAGTCCCCTAAGATTGTCGGTAAAGGCGGCGCCAGCCTCTTCTTAAAATATACATTTTAGACTTATATAGTATATAAAATATACATTTTAGACCTCTTGATTTTTTTAATAATTTTGTATATGATTTGTTTTGTTTTTTTTTTCTTCTTTTTTTTTTTAAAGTTTGTAGCATTGCTAATGATTTAACAACATTTTTAGTTACAAATGTATTAACTTTGACTCTTGTACTATATGTGTGTGTGTTTTCCACCGATTAGTTTTTTTACTAATACAATATTAATTTTTTTTACCTGCATCAATTTGACGCTTCATAGTAAATCCACAAAACATTTCCACCGCTCAACTTTAGAAAAACTTCTAAACTCGCCATTTTAACTTTATTAAATTTTATTTTAAAAACCTCAAAATTTTAAGGTTTATAATTTATCTCTTCTAATATATGATCGAGTTTTACTCAATAACATTTGTTCAGTAATTTATAAAAATATAATAATCGTGTGTTATGTCAACAGAAAAGATCATGTATTGATCTCATCAATAATGTGTCTATGTTGATAACTTGATATACTAGAACTACTTTTGTTAGTTTCAACAAATTGTTCAATTTTAGTTAAGTTAGGTTTCTACTCACTAACTAAGGTGGTGTTTGTTTTTTCAGAGGCAAAACATTTGCAGTCTGCGGACCATGTCTGCAAACCTCTTTTGCAGAAGAGGTGGACCAAACCTCTGCAAGAAGAGGGTTTGTTTTTACCTCTTCAAACCACTTTCAAAAAACCTCATTCTTAAACAACCAGTAGATTTTACCCATCGGAAGATTGTACCCATCGACAAGCTGACGTCATAGAATCCAAGGTGGTGGGTTTAGAGTGAAACCGGTTGGAATCACCAACATCGGAAGATTGCACCCATCAGAATCACCAACATCGGAAGGTTGTACCCATCGGAATCACCAACATCGGAATCCTCATTCGAGCAATCCACTTTGCCGGAGCCACAGTCGGCGGTTACGCTGGATAATTTTCCTGTGGAATCAATCGAGCAATCCACTTTACCGGTACCCGTAGGGTTCTTGATTTGCTTGGGTTTAGAGTGAAACCGGTGGGATTGATGGCGATGGCGGTGGGCTCGTGGGGCGTCGACCGAGAAGGAGTGTGGCGGTGGAGGTGCAGTGGTGGGGCTGGTGGGAGGCCGATCGGGAAGGAGAAAGGGTGTGGGTTTTTTAACCTAATAAGAGAAGAAGAGGTAAGAACAGGTTAGAAGAGCTTGGTTCACGTCTGCGCCAAGAAGAGGCCGGACAAACCTTTTTTAATGAAATGTCTGCGAGAAAACAAACCGTCTTCAGACTTCTAACCTCTTCCCGTGTCTGCGCGGCGCAGACATAAGAGACAAGAAGAGGTTTTTTTAGAAAAACAAACAACCCCTAAGTTTCTATGCATCAAGAGTTATTTCCTATGAAGCTATTTCTATTGATCAAGAGAGTTTCTCCAAATGCACTTTTGTAGTGCTGAAACATAACCAAGCTAGCTCTTTTGTACTGAATCAAATGTATTTTCATTTTTGTTGTAGGTAAATAAACATGAATAAATGACTTGTATTAATCATGCAAAAATCATGGGTTATGAATAATTCTTAGCAATAAACCTTAGAACATATTATGTGTACTTGTAAAAGTGAATTTTCTTTGTCATCTATTATAAGTAATATAGTTACCCGAGCTTGATGTAAACTTGTTATATGTTCTTATTTCTCATTTATTCACTAAACACCCTTATTTATAACATTGGATTACTTGGAAGATTTTTTTTTTTGGCATTCTATTAAGTAAGAATTCTCATTCTTGTTTGAGAGTTTGATTAATTATTTAATCATTATCTCGATCCTACTGACACCAAATCAAGAACCTCGATACTTTGCTAAAAAAAACGTCGACACTGTTGTATAATTGTTTTTAAATATATTCTTATCCCCATAACTTAGTCTTTCTAGCTTCACATATATCTTTTTTGTACTTTACTATAGTGTGCAAAGTGAATCTCATAAGCATGTCGGATAGTGCTCTGCCACTTTTGACTTTTCATGATTATATGTATTTTTTAATTCTTATAATAATCGTATGTGCATAATAGTGTTCTTTATCTAGGTTTTGATTCTCCATAGCTGATCTACAACGACCTCACAATTTTTTTAATCGTACTGTCTTGCCCTTGAGTTCTATCGTACTTACACGGCAACATGCGGGTAACTTTTTCCGTTATTATAAATTTTGAAGAAACTATTCAAGTGTCATATATTATAACAAGGGGTGTGTTAGGGAGACGCCAGGGTGGATCATTGGACACTAGCAATACGGCTTGTATTGGTACATACAGGTCGTATGGAAAAGAATATTCTGACAAAAGCTGGCACGTCAAATCGCAGTACATACGACTCGTATAGGATAATACGATTCGTATGGAACGCCGGCCAATAATTTTCAGACTACTATTTGCACGCAAATTATTTGAAGAGATGTAATAGATGTGTGGAATACGTGCGAATGCATATTAGTTGAGCGTTATATGTTGATGGGAGCCAACAACTTCGGTGAATATTTGCGTGTTTGTAATTTCGAAATCGTCTTAAAGGTTTAACAATGTTGATGGGAGGCAACAACTTCAGTGAAGAATATATGTGTGTCTATGAAACTGATCATGTCATAAACTTATTTGTTTAACGGTTGTTAGTTTACAAAATCTTATACATTTGTTGTTTTCAGGTGTTTGCCGGTGTTGATGAACCGGTTGATTGGGCGATTGCTAGAGGGCGTGAAAATGGTTATGTGCTAGTTAGACGACATAGCAAACTAATGCAACCGGAGTAGTCATAAAGGTGTGGCTTAAATGCGATCGCGGTGGCGTGTATCAGGGTGAACCAAAAGCTAGACGTACTGGTTCGAAGAAGACTGGGTGTGAATTTGAGCTAATTGGTAAATACGAGAGAAGTTGTGGTGGTTGGAAGTTGCGTGTGGTTAATAATAAACACAACCACCAAGGGGCTGAACAATTAGGCGGTCATCCATATGCGATGAGATTGAATGAAAGTGAAACCCGTCTAGTTGAGCAACTGTCAAACCAAAACATGTTGCCCCGTGATATACTTGCCGCTGTAAAAGACCAAAACTCCGATAACGTTTTTAACCTTAGATTTATTTACAATGCACGACGGAAGTTACGTGCTGGACACAACACGGGGGAAACTCCAATTTAGGTCCTTTTTAGTACACTGCAAAGAAATAATATTATTTACCAAAATCAAGACGATTCGTCGACAGATGTCGTGGAACATATTTTTTTATCCACCAGACATCTTATAATATTTGGCGCGCATTTCCTCATGTCTTGTTAATTGACACAACTTATAAAACGAACAAATACAACATGCCATTTGTTCAAATAGTTGGTGTCACGTCCACACACAAGACGTTTAGTGTTGCACATGCGTTTATAAGTAAGGAACGTGAAGAGAATTTTGTCTGGGTGTTACAAAACCTAAAAGATAGACTTCACCAGTGTATGGAGCCACGCGTTATTGTAACCGATAGAGAATTGGCTCTTGTAAACGCATGCAAAAGAATATTTCCCAGTGCTACCCAATTACTATGCAGGTGGCACATTTTTGAAAACATATCCAAACACTGCAGGCCTAGTTTTTTGCAATCACACCGGCAAAAGTTTGGATATATGTGGTTGGTTGTGATAGACTCTGCAACTCCCAATATCTATGAGTATAATTACAGCCGACTACATGAATGGTTATGGACCTCTCATCAGAGTAATGTTCTATTTCTCATTTTTAATTGTTTTTGTGTTGTATGAAACGTAATAATATGTGTTTGTTTTTAGGGGTTATCGGATATTTGAAAGTAACATGGTTGCAAAGGTACAAGGAAATGTTTGTGTCTGCGTGAACAGATAAAAACCGGAATTTTGGTCAACGAACCACCAACAGAGTTGAAAGTCAACATTCTCTATTAAAGAAAAGTCTCCATGCAACCAACAATACATTAGACAACATTGTTGGGCATATCATTCAAATTGTGAAATCGCAAGCAGAAGCTATAAATGAAAGCTTTGAAAGAAGCAAAATATTTCGTATGGCACATCACAACGATGATCAATTTGAATTGTTAAAAAGGGAATGTATCTCACGTAGCTTTAGATCTGTTGGTTGGTGAAAAGGCAAAAATTCAGATGTTGATAGCATCAAATTCATCTTGCGGTTGCCATCTCTTCATGAGCTGTGGATTGCCATGTGCTTGCCGTCTGTTGAATAGTATGAATTCATTAAATTTAATTATATATTTACATATTATTTATGTATAATCATAATTATTATTTTTATTCTTTTAAAACAGATGCTAAAGTTACACTGGATGAGATAGACTTGTTTTGGCGTAAGCTTGATTTAAACTCGTCGTTAGTTAACGAGGACGGAGGTGTTGATATTGATGCGCAAATGGATCGGGTCATACAACATATAAAGCTTCAACCAAATCCAGTGATAACGGCTCCTAACTCCAAGTCATGAGTGGTGTAGTTCTTTTCATGCACTTTGAGTTGTCGGGATGCATATGCAATAACTTTGTCTTTTTGCATCAACACGCAACCGAGACCTTGGTGCGATGCATCACAGTATACGACAAAGTTATCAGTGCCGTCGGGGAGTGATAGGATCGGGGCTTGGCATAATTTGTGTTTCAGTAATTGGAAAGCCTCTTCTTGTTCTCTTCCCCAATTGTACTTTTGCTCCTTTTGGGTGAGCATGGTTAATGGTTTGGCTATTTTTGAGAAGTTTTCAATGAATCTACGATAGTATCCGGCCAACCCTAAGAATTGTCGGATTTCTGTCGGGGTTGTCGGTGCTTCCCATTTCTCTACCGCCTCAATCTTGTTTGGGTCGACTTGAATACCCTTATCATTAACCACATGACCAAGGAAGTGAACCTCCTTTAACCAGAACTCGCATTTGGAAAACTTGGCATATAGTTTCTCCTTTGCCAAGAGTTGGAGTACTAGCTTTAGGTGTTGCTTATGATCCTCTTCGTTTTGTGAGTATATAAGGATATCGTCGATAAACACGATCACGAACTTATCGAGGTAAGGCTTGCATACACGGTTCATTAGGTCCATAAATACCGCAGGGGCATTGGTGAGTCCGAAAGGCATTACTAAGAATTTGTAGTGCCCGTATCTTGTTCTGAATGCGGTTTTTGGGATGTCGTCTTCGTGGATTCTTAATTGATGATAACCTGACCGAAGGTCTATCTTTGAGAAGTGCCTAGACCCTTGTAATTGGTCGAACAAGTCATCAATCCGAGGAAGGGGATAGCGATTTTTGATGGTTACTTTGTTGAGCTCCCTATAGTCGATGCACATTCGAAAAGATCCATCCTTCTTTTTGACAAATAGAATGGGTGCTCCCCATGGTGAGAAGCTTGGTCGAATGAATCCTTGATCCAAGAGTTCTTGTAATTGGCTTGATAACTCTTGCATCTCGGATGGTGCGAGACGGTAGGGTGTCTTTGCTATCGGTGCCGCTCCTGGAATCAGGTCGATACGAAATTCCACTTGTCGAACGGGTGGTAATCCAGGTAGCTCATCGGGGAATATTTCGGGAAAGTCGCGGACTATCGGTATGTCTCCGATCTTCTTCTCTTCTTGGTCTTTGACTTTGATATGGGCAAGGAAGGCTTGACATTCCTTCTTCAGATACTTACGTGCCTTCATAGCAGAAATGAGGTGTAGTTTCCTACTTGCTATTTCTCCTTGAATTTCTAGTGCTCCGCCGTTTGGTAATGGAACCCGAAAAATTTTGAGGTGACATTGGATTTCAGCTTGATGTTTGGACAACCAGTCCATTCCGATGACTACATCGAAGCTTCCAAGTTGGATGGGAATAAGGTCTAGATAGAATGAGTGGCCGTCATAACTAAGGACACAGCCCTTGAGGATTTTTCGTGCAGTTAATAGTATTCAGTTGGCTAATTCTATGGTGTAGATTTCAGTTAAAGGGGTAGATTTTTGGTTTACTACATGCTCAAACTTAGTTGATATGAAACTTTTATCAGCACCCGTGTCAAATAGAATAGATGCAAAGTGATTGTTTACAAGAAACATACCAGTAATGACGTTGTTGTCTTCACGGGCTTCTTGAGCTCCCATGACGAAAGCTCTTCCCCGAGGTGGGTTGTTGACAGTTCCAGATCCTTGGGGTCTTTTGGGACAGACATTGAGCATGTGGTCGGGGCTTCCACATCCATAGCAAGCACGTGGAGTGGGGTTGCTTCGACAGTTATTGGCTTGGTGCCCCGGTTTCCCACACTTGGAGCAGACAAGGCATGCTCCAAAATGGAAGTAGTTGCATTTGGCACACTTAGGTGCATGTTGATTCCTCTTGTCTTGGTTAACTGCCCCATAGTTACGGGCAGTTGTGGGTTTCTTGTTGTTGTGTCTTTTGGAGTGGTTGGACTGGTTGGATTGGTTGGTGTGGTTGGAGGATGTGGGGTTATCAATCTTCCTCTTTTCTCCCGAGTTTTTGTTCTCGAAAGCATTGTTTCTAACCAGATGATCCCTAAGTTGACCGGCCAAGAGGATGGCACCTTTGAGCGTGGTTGGTTTAGAAGCGGTGACCATGCTTCCAATTTGAGGTGCAAGTCCCCAGATGTAACGCTCGATTTTTCGATCTTCCGAGTTCACCATGTGTGGTAGTAAGCTCGAGAGTTCGTGAAAGCGGTCGTTATAGGCCATCAGTTCAGCACCCTTCATGGTAAGGTGCCAGAATTCATTCTCCAGTTTTTGTAATTCGTTGATGGGGCAGTATTCTTCTAGTAATAGGGCCTTGAATTCTTCCCAGCCCATTGATTCTGCCTCTTCAACACCCCGAGCCTGTATTTGGTTGTTCCACCGGTTCAAGGCCTTCCCTTGGAAGGAGTTTGCAGCATAACGAACCTTGTGGGTTTCAAGGCATTCAGAAATACGGAAAACTGCTTGGATCTTATCTATCCATTTTAGCAGTCCTATGGCTCCGTCGTTGCCATAGTAATCCTTCGGTTTACAGGACATGAAATGTTTGTATGTACAGCCCTTTCTTGCATTACTGGTTTCGGGGTCGGTGGTATTGCTATTATTGGTGTTGTGGTTGTTATTGTTGTTTCCTGAGTTCGAGTTTGCTCGAGCAAGTATGCCGGGTATGGCTGCGGCTATTCGAGCTTCCACTAGTTTTTCGATGTCGTCGGGTGTCATTGGAATAGTAGTATCTGTATTGTCAACTGGTCCCTTATCCTTTGGTTTTCGCCCTCTTCTTGTTGGAGCCATTAGCTATGAAGTTTAAAGGAATTGGTTTAGTATTTCATTTAATGCAGTAATTTATTCAATATATACTTGATTTGAGTTTTCGTGTGTGCAAAAGTATGGACCCTACTTTTATCAAACAGGTTTATCCCGTTGGACATAACCAATGTTTTGAAATCTTGAGGTTAGGAACCCGTGTTATTTGTTAACTTAAAATTGAATTTGCCAAAACTATCATGCATTTCAAATGGCGATTACGTGTGCACTCGTAATGGTAGTTTGACTGGCATGATTATTTTGGTTCTTGCTATTTTAGGTTGACATACGAATACGAGTATGAAAATAATCATCTTGGAATTTATATAAATCAATGAAGTTGGCTTCAAAGTGAAGCGGAATGGCAATCCAAAGGGATTGCCGTTGACTTATTAGAGCCGTATAGTTCGTACAACGTTTGATATAACATGCTTTGGCCTATAGGTTAGAATACTCTCATCGGAAATCCCCAGGAAAGCTAGACTGGTCCCGCAGTATGTCGGGGATTTATGCGAATCGCTTTCCTAGACAAAAGTCCCAACTACCGGCATTCGCCCTTCCAGTTAATACATGTCCGTTTATACAAACTTAGCTCTAACGAGAACAGAATAAAAATTTTTGAGTGTGAGAGTGTCAAACATATTTTTGTCATACATACATATTATGTGTTTTAAATTTTTATATAATAGGAAAAGTAAAGGTCGTAGGATTTAACTAAGGTTTTTATAATCTAAGGCATTCTTAATGGAATACTTAAATTCTAAGGAAATCTTATTTCTATTAAACAAGCAGGTAAGCACGTATGGTGATAACAAGTAGTTCAAGTAAGGTAGCACATAAAGTCCATGTAAGTCCTAGGATGAGCTATAAGTTATAGTCTAGGTTTCATGCAACCTAATTCTCTATAACCAATGGCTCTGATACCAATCAGTCACACCCCCGCTAAAGCGGAATCACGAGGGCGAGACAAAATTGGATTACAAATACATTGTTTATAAAGAAACTTACTAAATTGCATTCATAATCCAATTAACATACATAAGATATTTACAAAGATTCAAATAACATATCGATAATAGTTTTACAAAATGATATGATTCAAAATGATACAACAATATAAGATTTCTCCATATAGTCTAATTTAAATTAAACAATATCTTCAAAATCTTCTTGTTGTAATATAATCCATGTAGCTAATTTCCTGAAATACATGCTCAAGTATCAACTAAAAATAGTTGGTGAGTCCATAGGTTTATGACTCGATAAAGCGTGATTACAAAAAAAGAGTTTATAGTAACATACATCCCATAATGTTTAATAATAAAGCACGCATTTTATGATTAAGAGTTTAAACAATGTCAAACGTATACTTCACTCAAAATATTATTAATGTACATCATGAATATTAAAGAAGTTTAAACGATAGTAACACGTATACTCAAGTAATCCCTAAAATGCCTATTTTAATTAAACACATATGGATGTAAGTATCTAGCATGTATTCCACCCCAAAGTATTAAGTGAAAGAGGGGCTATGAAACTCACAAGTAGTAGGATGCTAGAAGATAGATAATATTAAGATCTTGCTCCTTGTCACGAACTTCAAACCCCTAAAATAAGGAAAGTATACATTTGTTGAGTTTTTACGATGGATTTAATATTTAGTATATATATAAGAGATGCATTAACCCGATTAATAGATTGGGGTTATTGCAAAGTAATGACTTTCCTTAAGTCATAAAAGAAATGATAATACGTTACTCGAACTTGTCATCTTCCAACTTAATAATGATACTAAGCCATAACACAGTTCGCTTTTTAATTTGGCATTTTAATCGACTCTTTATTTTGAGTCGTACCAAATTACGAATGAAACCACGGATGGTTTAATGATAATGACACCACGGATGGTTTAATAATAATAAAGTTTGTAATGCGTATAATCAAGTTTTAATAGTATTAGATATTTTAGGGTATTATTTTGAAGTAATATTAGTGAATGAGGGTTTTAAAGAAAATTTCAAAATATATTAATATCATTCAATTATTATAATTGAATATAAACAAGTGCATGGTTTTGATTTATAGTTTCTACAAATATATGTATAAGTAGGCAAATGTTGAAAGTATGTTTTGTATAGTTGTTGATCTTTGATTAAAGACCCATAATTATACCAAACCTTTGTGTTATCAACATTCAAAATAATAAGGCAAATATTGAAGGTATGCTTGGATGTTTGGTAAAGAACAAACATACAAACCTTTTTGTTATCAATATTGCAAGAATCCATGACTTGAAAGTATGTTTGTGTATGGGTTGATCATAGGTTACTTGTCATAAGACAAGTTATTAGGAAACCTTACAACACACAAACCTTTGTGTTATCAAGCATGGTAACAACTTAAAATTTGGAGGATTAGAAGAAGAAGATGGAGAACATAAGTAATGTAAGAGCATTTAGTTTAAGTGTTTATTACCTTGAAGATCTTGAAAGATCCCAAGAGAGGTGGTTTAGGGAGATAGAATTAGAAACCCAAAGAAGAATGGATTTGGTGCAAAGGATTTAGGAAGATGTAATGGGGTATTTATAGTTGAGGAAGGGAGAGGGGAGAGGGTGTGTGAGTGTGACAAAGATGTTGGGGGAGACAAGGATGTTGGGGTGTAGGTTAATAGGTTAAAAAGTTAAATGATTATGTTTAATTAGGAATTTTGATTAAATTTTAATTAGGGAAAGAGTTCTTTGAATTTTTATAAAAAAAATGGGTAATAATATTTATAAAATAAAGAACTTTAAAAGAACTTGGTACTAAAATATTTCTAAAATTTATAAAATTTCTTGAAAATGTTTATTGATTCATATTTATTTAAAAGAACTTATTAAATATTTATTTTACATTATGAACAACTTTGAACTTGTTTGATAAATTTTATAATTATTTAAACATTGATTTAAATATTAAAATAGTTATGAATTTATATTTATTAATATACTCAAAATTTTCATAAAATTTATTCTAATATTTGGGATACTTATAAGTAGTTTATAATATAATTTGTGTTATTAAATATTTCCAAATTCTCATAGTTATTCCGTTAATCCTTGATTATTTTCATACGCATTACGATATCTGAAAACCCATGACTGATCATGTTTTTCTTAGTTGTACAAATACCATCGACTCAACATACGTATTAACTTGGTTTGTGTCCGTTAATGACTAAATAATTAAGATCTTAATATGGATTTTACCTGGATTTTTCACGGATGTTACAGCGACCAAGTTTAAAGACACAACAAAAAAAAGAGCATGTCCGACATATTTCATTCACAAAGCCAAAGAAAAACAAGCAGGATGATTCAACGGTCACTCACGATAGTCAATTTCAGCGTGCTAATTCGTATTTTTCAACGACAAGAATGCACGATTTTTCCGGGTTTTCGCCACCACAAGCCGAGTTATCGCAACCAACTGTTGGGTTATCGCAATCAGCATTTGACATCCCGGTACATTTAACTGATAACAAACTTTACAATTTTAACCGGTGTAAGGATCACATTCCTGATGCCTTCCACCCATACATCTCAAGAATACAAGACGTTATTCCAGAATGAAACTGTGGCTTTCGATCTCTGGCTGTTGCTTTAGGACTTCCTGAAGAAGAATGGTTAACTATTCGTCATGCACTCATGACTGAGAGTATCCAAATTTCAAATGTGTACATTAACATCCTTGTTGGTGTTTTTGACGAAATTCAAGAATCCTTAAAATGGTCAAAACCTGAATTTGCTCCAAGGCGTTATTGGATGCAAATGCCGGAGACCGAAGTTTTGATTGCTAATGCGTTTGGTGTGATTGTGGTTTTTATAATCTTAGGCGCTTCTGTAACAATTTTCCCGTTATGGACGTATCCTGATTTCTCCTACCACATCGTGTTGTGTCATTCGTATTTGTTAACGACAACCACTTTGTAATGGTTGAACTTAATGGAGATTATCCAATGCCGACACCAACTTGGTATTGGTCAAAATTCAAAAGTCAAGACGCCGCAGCCTGAGAAATGTGGTATAAGCCTCGCCTTGATTCGTATACTAATTGGTTGGAAAGCCGTTGACAACCCCGGGGTTTTGTAGATTTAGACAAGTACGGATTGTAATTCGCAATTACTAAGACATTTGCACATATATATGTATTTAATCATTTTGTTGTTCTTTAAAATGCAAACGAATTATCATATACACTAAATATACATATAATATAAGTATATTAAGTATTTTAAATATAAATATTAGGGCAACGAAAGTTAATTTAAGTAGTAATAATAATAACAATAACAATAAGTGATAATAATGATAATTAATAATTAATAATAAGAATAAGAATAATAAGTAATAATAAAAATTATTATTATTATAATGATAATAATAATTCTGAAAATATTAAATTTTTTTATCTTTTTCAAAATCTATACGACTCGTATTGTGCTTTACGAGTCGTATAGAGGTTTTCTATATTTATATAGCGTCGGTCACAACTCGTAAAGCCCGGTCCCCACACCCTCTCGACCATCGCCACTCTCTCTACGCTTTCCACACTCGGATACACGCGCGAAGGACGGATTTGGACCCCACCACAACTCGAAACCGTAAGTTTTGAACTTTTGAAGTTTTTTTCTTAGAAATCGTTCATAGGAACGAGGTTTTTTAGGTTTTTTCTAGTAATAGATATTGATTTGGATGTACGATTGGGTTTTCTTGCCTCAGATTTATTTATTTTTCAAATATCTAGAACTATACGAGTCGTTAAGGGTTTTACGGCTCATATAGTTCTTATGGAGAAGATGAACAACCTTTGCAGAACTTGTTACTCGAAGAACTATACGACCTGTAAGGCATTATACGGTTCGTATAGTTCTTGACTTTTTTTATATTCTGAAAAAAATGTTTTTTATTATTGTTATTGTTATTATTATTATTAACACTTATTTTAATTAGTATTATTATTATTAACAGTTATTATTATTATTATTATTATTAACACTTATTATTATTATTAGTTATTAGTATTATTATTATTTATTAGTATTATTATTTATTATTATTATTATTATTATTATTATTATAATTAGTATTATTATTATTATTAACAGTAATTATTATTATTAGTTATTAGTATTATTATTATTTATTAGTATTATTTTTATTTATTATTATTATTATTATTATTATTATGATTATTTTTATTATTAGTATTAGTATTGTTGTCGATATTATTATTAGTATTATTGTTAATGATTATTATTGTTATTATTATTTGTCTGATTTTGCAGATTATGCTTATGCGTAGACGACGTCGTGAGAGTTTGAGCTCTACTGCGTCCGAGGATGACCCGGATATGATACTGGATCCCCACATGTTGTTGCAGTTCCCACAGGGCACTGAGGCGCACACGAGCCTCAAACGCCTCATTGGGATGGAGATCGTCGAGCCGCAAACGATAGATTGGAGTATATTAGCTACACTTGGCGCGACTGAGCGCGCCATAGCAATTGTCGGAGCATCGGGTCCGTGGTGACGGATGCTGGAGATGGGCGGCCTCCCGGCGTATCGAGAGATCGTTCTCGAGTTTCTGTCCACATTCGAGTTCCACCCACCGCAGGCAGGTGGCATGGAGGCTCTTGACCAACTGCGGGCTGTGTCGTTCACTTTATGTTGACAGGATGTTCGGATGTCCCTCACTCAGTGGGGGATTGCTACGGGATTTTATACACGGGAGAAGGTTACTACACCTCTATTCCTAGATGCCTCATTAGATGAGGACGAGGCCGTCCTCGTAGACTTGTGGCTGGTGATTGGTGACGAGTCTTTCGTTAACAAGGCTCGGGTTAGTCACATTAGTGATCCGTTGCACCGATACCTACATCGGTGCATCGCCTGCACCATCACCGGCCGCCGTTTGAGCCAGGAGTGGGTCACACAGAAGGACATATTCTTCATGTATTGCCTTATCAGCGGGCGCAGCTGCAACCTTGCATGGTTGCTAGCTGATTATTTTTCTAGCTTTATCAGCCATAAGGCTACTGGAGCTATTATGTGTGGCTCTTTTATCACACGTATAGCTCAACGTATCGGTCGTTTTTCAGCCGATACTAGAGATAGCATGACCGTGACTTACGCCTCGACACTGTTGGGGCGTAACATGGTCATGCTCATGGGTATAGCGGCCGATATCCCCCGCGTGGGTCTGCGATGGTCACTGGATCGGCGCACAGAGTGGTTGCCGCCGGTTCCTGCTACACAGCAGCAGCCACAACCGCATGTACATGAGCCCCTAGCAGACTAACCACCACCAGACCAGCCACCACCACATCATGTCGTTGTTCGTCAGCCACGACTGCATCCGGCTGACGCGGCGATCTTACGCGACCTTTCTGGACGCGTTGATCTCTTGGAGTGGATGATGCGATGGATGATGGAGCATATGGCTGCATCTGCTGGCATGGATGTTCCTGTCTATCCATGATCGGGGCATGATCAGGATCCTGGTGGTCATGCTTAGTTATTTTTGTTGTATTTTCTCTTTTCTTTTTTTGTATTTTGATGTATGGACACTATTTACTATTCGGATGTATGTATTTTTATTTCGTATGTATATTGTATATGGCGTGATTGTTTGTTTTATCTTTTATTATATAATTAAAAAATGTGCGTGTTTGTGAAATGAAAAATAGATAGTTAACAATTTTTCTTAAAACCGTTCAAATTTATTTACGTTCTGATAACTATTGTTTTAAAATAATTAAACACGATTACGTTATAATAATTTTCAAACAAAACATTTAAACGATATCACAAGTAGACAATATAATTAAATAATAACGTTAAAATACTTATTATTTTACAACAAAACGATTAAAAATGGTTACGATTTTCTTTCGAACAATTAAATGATATTATAAATAGATATTATTTATAACTTAAAAATTAAACAACTAGACGATATGATATAATAATTAACGTTAAACACGTACGTATACCGGAATTCAAACAAAGTACGATTTTATAACATAATCATAAATATATAATAATATATATATATATTATTATGTTAAAAATGATGTGTGTGTGTGTATAAATATATATTATATATTTATGCAAATGCCGAACAAGTACGATTTTATTAACGTTAAACACGTACGTATACCGATTAAACATAATTACGTTTAAAATATATCTTTTAACCATTTAAAACACTTAGACAATTACAATGTTACAAAAAAGTTAAACATGTACGTATATCGGGCGAAAAAACAAAAGTTATAAATTTTCAGGTTTGAAAACGAATCGTATAGGCCAATACTACTCGTATGTTGTTTTCAGCCGCCAGACATCTGACTGACATCTTCTGACACACTCTGACACCTATACGACCCGTATAGGGCTATACGGCTCGTATAGAGTCTGATGGTGTTAACTGATCTATAAGAGGTGTCCAAATAACGCTCCCCTATAACAAATACCACAACACGCTACCAGACAAAACTAGTGAAGTCGAGTTCATACTTGATGCAACAAAGACAACAAATTCTTTTATGTAGAAGAATTTTATAGAACGATATCAATTTACTAAATTCAAATGCATGCCTCAATCATGAATCCAATAGCATTTTACATGCTTACAAAAATAAACCCACAAGGCTTCCAATAGTATTTTCCAGCATAACACTACCACTAAGAAACTAATTAGAGCACTAAATCTAATAAAATGCAAACCAAAGAAAAATATACTAAAGAAACTAACAAAGACTTCCGCTAACATTATATGTTGTATGTTAGAAATGGTTTGTGGCTTTACCACGAAGCCTCAAATTGATGCAAGTTAAAAAAAAATTAAAATTGTATTAGTGAAAAAACTAATGGGTGTAAAACTCACACACATATATTAGATGAATCAAGTTAATCCATTTGTAACTAAAAAATATTAGAGTTAGATCATTTGCAGTGCTACAAACTGAAGAAAAAAAATGAAGAAAAATAAAATCAAAACAAAATATAAACACAGTTATTAAAAAAAATTAATAGGTTTAAACTACATGTATATTCTATATATATATATAGGGAGTGGAATTTTTGATAACCCTTAAATATTTTTACAACCCATTAACTCAATCTCATTAAATCTAACTTTTGATCTAATGGTTGATATTATTTACACATTAAAAAAATATTTTATATTTGGTTTGAATGAGAAAAGGGCATGATAGTCATTTTACCTGTGTAAGTTTACCCCCCATCTTTTTTAAACATTATTAACTTTTTTTATAATATATTATTTTTTTAAAAAAATTGTACCATTATACTCGTCTCATTTTTCTCTTTAATTCCGTTATAGTCTCAACTATATTTTTTTTACTTTTTTTATATGCCCTATATTTACGTCATTGTAAGGAGTTTAAAGATAGCAAATTAATTAGAATTTTTTTCTAACAATGGTAAATTACAGTAATGTAACAAAAAATGAAGTGATGTAACACAAAATAAAATAATTTACAATGACATAATTAACGGTGACGTAACACATTATTTTATTTTTTTACTCTAACAATAATAATTACAATGATAAATTACAGTGATGTAATGGAACACATTATTTTGATTTTTTTCTCTCATAATGATAGTTATAGTGATGTAATTTATCATTGTTCGAAAAAAATTTAAACTAATTTGTTGTTAATGTAAATTACATCACTGTAATTTAAACCAAATTCACCGAAAAAAACCGAAACCGAATTTTACGTCAATGTAAATTACATCACGATAAATTACGTCAATGTAAATTACATCACGATAAATTACGTCCATGTAAATTACATCACTGTAATTTATTGATGTATGGGGTTTGGAATGATGATTATGTGTGTTTAATGATTAAACTTATACATGTTCATGTGTGTAATTGGTTGAAATTAGATGACTATGCGATTTGGGTGTTTTGTAGGTTAAACGCACGGATTGAAGGTATTTTGGAGGAATAAAAGATGATTAGGAATGAATGGATTTCAAGCTTTAATGATAGAGGATTGAACAACGAGAATTCGGGCGTTTACGGTGCGAGAAACGGACTTGAAACGAGAAAGTTATGAAGAAAACAAGATTTGGAAGATTCTGGTGGGAGTAGGCTACGCTGGAAGAGTAGGCTACTCTGCTGGGATTACCTTTTGACAGAACTTTGAAACAGTAGGCTACGCCCAGGGAGTAGCCTACGCACGTAAAAAAGCCTGCACGTATTTAAGCCTAAAAAATTAGGTTTTTGAGGATCCTAACTCATTCCATTCGACTTGGGACGGCTTCGGACGATTTTAGAAGTAAAAATTGAAGTTTTTCCACCATTCTAATCCATCCAATCAATCCATAATCATCCATGATGAAGATCCAATCAAGTTTTGAAGATCGATTCGGTGTTATGAGAGGCTAATTTCTTCGTGGTTTCCTCCGGGTGGAGGATTCTAGTAAGTAGATGATTTGATTTAGTTTTCAATCTTGTTTGGGACATGCAATCTAAGCATTCGATGCGTTTTGCTAGTTGTTTTGATTATTTGATTGTAAACGATTGGATTTGATTTGAACCTTAATCATTGTTTTTCAATTCCTGAGAGTTCTAGTAATTAGGATATATTAAGTTGTGTTTTGGGTTGATTACATTCAATTGATGTTCTTGTGATAATCTTCCATTGTTTTGCAATCGAAGCAAATGGTCCTTGCGTGTCACAATCAACTAATTCATACGTTCATGTCTATGTGAACTCCCAATTGAAACTAAGTTAAATATCTATCTTTGAATCTAAATCCCGAAGGAATCATCTTTTTCATTATTATTTAAAAACCATTTTAGTTAATTGCAATTAATTTTCAAAGTAACAAACAAACTCTTTAATTCAAGTTTATATTTTTCGTTTTAGTTAAGTTTAGTTCATAAATCAAGTAACAATTACACCATCCACAAATACTCCTCGTGGTTCGACACCCGATTTATCCTATCTAATAAGGTAGCTGGGACTTGAGTTTTACTCTTATTTTTGACTGACACTTCGACATCGGTCAAATTTTGCCCAAATGTATAGGATCGTGCCACGTGTCAATTCCTTTGTCTTTAGTATAAAGGGCATTTAGGACATTTGTCATTTATATAAAGTTTACCCCTTTTTTTTTTTAAACATTCATAACTTTTTTATACTATATTATTTTTTTTAAAAAAATGCACCATTATACTCGTCTCATTTTTCTCTTTAATTTTGTTATAGTCTCGACTAATTTTTTTTTTTATGTCATGTATTTACATCATTGTAACGAGCTTAACGATAGCAAATTAATTAGAAATTTTTTCTAACAATGGTAAATTACAGTAATGTAACACAAAATGAAGTAATGTAACACAAAATGAAGTAATTTACAATGACATAATTAACGATGACGTAACACATTATTTACAGTGATGTAATTTTCTCTTTAATTCCCGTTATAATGTTGACTAGTTTTTTTAATTTTTTTTCTCATTGCCCATTATTAACATCGATATAACGATCATAAATATACACATTATTTTTGAATTTTTTTCTAACAATGATAAATTGCAGTGATGTAATTAATATAACACTTTATTTTACTTTTTCTCTAACAATGATAATTACAATGATAAATTACAGTGATGTAATATAACACATTATTTTGATTTTTTTTCTCTAACAATGATAATTATAGTGATGTAATTTATCATTGTTCGAAAACAATTCAAACTAATTTGTTGTATTTAGGCTCGTTACAAATTAGGGATGAGCAAAAAGCCAAAAAAACCGAACCGGAACCGAATTAACCGAAAAAACCGAACCGGAACCAAATTAACCGAAAAAACCGAAACCAAATATTACGTCAATGTAAATTACATCACTATAAATTACGTCAATGTAAATTACATCACTGTAATTTATCATTTTTAAAAAAGTTTCAAATAAATTTGTTATATTTAAGCTCGTTACAATGATGTAAATATAGGACATCTAAAAAAAGTAAAAAAAATTAGTCGAGACTATAACGGAATTAAAGAGAAAAATGAGACGAATATAATGGTGCAATTTTTTTTAAAAATAATATATTATAAAAAAGTTATTAATGTTTAAAAAAGATGGGGGAAAAACTTATAAAGGTAAAATGACTAAGATGCCCTTTTTAATATTTTAATGAAAAGCTTATGTGTAAGTTTATGATTGGTTGAAATGGGTTATGTAGTTGTAGCAAAAGATGAGGGTTATTTTTTATACCCTTCCATATATATATATATATATATATATATAGGGTTTGAATCCTTTGGAAACCCGATCTAAAAGAGAAAACCCTTAAACCCTCTCTGAACCGTTAGATCAAACTTATTTTAATTTTTAATTAATTAAACAGAAAAAACATGTGGTCTATAATTAAAGTTGAATATTTTAATGGGGTTTTTGACTTTAAGGGGTATAAATGACTTTTGTGATGAGAGAGGAGAGAGAAAGGAGGAGAGAGGAAAGAGATCCTGATAGAGAGAGGAGAGAGAATCTGATAGAGAGATGAGAGAGGAGAGATAATCTGATAGAGAGAGAAAGAAGAGAGAGGAGAGAGAATCTGACATAAAAAAAATTAATTTTTTTTAAAGTAATTTTTTTAAAGTAATTTTTTTTAAAATTATTTTTTTTTATAAAAAAAAGCAATTTTTTTAAAGAAAAACAAAAAATATACACATGTGTATCAAACAAAAATTTCACCACACAAACACAAAAATTACATATTCTCAACCGTAATAAATATTACACATGTGTATTTTACATATGAAACAAAAAATTACACATGTGTAATTTATAAAAAAACATCAAAATTAACCAAAAACTACACATGTGTTGTTGTAATGTTTTATAAATATTAAATATATAAAATATACACATGTGTAGTATTTTGAGTAAAGTGTACTTTGTGTATTAAATCTTGTACATTTTTATTTATACGCATGTGTAATTTTTTATATTTTCTTGTAAAAAATATGTTTTTTTTATTTTGTATAATAAAATATACATTTAAATATAAATATTTTTTGTTTTTTAAAAAAATATGACTTTTTTTGTATGAAAATATATATTTTTTTAGTTGTAATATTTTAAAAAATATTTTTTTAAACAAAAAATAAAACTGTACACATGTGTAGTATTCTGGAAAATCAAATATATAAATTATATATATAAAGAGAGGATAGAGGAGAGAGGAGAGAGAAAAGATGAGAGATGAGAGAGAAAAGATGTGAATATTTAATTAGTAGGTGAATAAAATCAAATATTTAATTGGAGGTAGTGTGGGAAAATACCATTATACCCTTTTTATTAAATTAATTAAAATATAAAATTAGTTTGATCTAAGGGTTGAGATTGGGTTTAAGGGTTTTCTCTTTAAGATCGGGTTTTCATTTGATTCAAATCCTATATATATATATATATAAAGATCAAATAAGAAGAGTTTTTTGCCTAAGAAGAGTGAGAACTAATAAGAAGTTGACACGTGTCACATAATTTAAGTATAAACTCTTATTTTTTTATATACTAGATTTTTATTTTTTTTGTACTAGATTTGTTCTATATTTTTTTATACTAAATTTTTGTGGTTTTTTGTATTAGATTTTTTTTGTACTATATTTTATTTTTTTTGTAGTGGATTTATTTTGTACTAGATTTTTGATTTTTTGTACTGAATTTTGTTTTCTTTTTGTACTGTATTTCGTTTTTTGTACTATATTTCGTTTTTTGTACTGTATTACTGTTTTATGATGACACGTGTTAAATTTCTATTGCTTCTTACTGGATCCAACCCCTATATATATATATATATATATATATGTATATATGTCAAATTAATTAGAAGGATTTGAAACTAAAAGGATTATAATTAAAACATTAGATAGACTTAAGAAGAGGCGGCCGCCTTTTACCGACACTCTTATATAATAAAGAGTATGTTTATCTTTGCGATTATTATAAGTTTAATTGAAGATATTTTGCCATTTTGGACTAAGCACGAAACTTACTCGTTTTTTCAATGAAAGTTCAAAAGGATAATTAATCTTTTTTTTTCTAAAATAAGCTAGTGGCCGGCTCTACTATCTAATTATACATATTCACCTCTATGCAATCAAAATCAATTTAATCGATCCTTTAAGCATATATTGATTGATCAAATGATATCTTCTTCATCTTCATCACATAAAAAGAGTTTCAAGTACGATGTCTTTTTGAGTTTCAGGGGTGAAGACACCCGCAAGACATTTGTTGATCATCTCCATCTTGCTCTTGTCAATAAAGGCATTATAACTTACAAAGATGATCAAACAATCGAGAAAGGGGAAAAGATCGATGATCAACTAATAAGATCCATTGAAGAATCGAGATTTTATATCATTGTTTTCTCCAAGAAGTATGCAAATTCATCCTGGTGCTTACAGGAGCTCTCCAAGATTATGGAGTGCCAGAAGACTAAGGAGCAGACTGCTTATCCCGTTTTCTATGATGTGGAGCCCACCGAAGTCCGAAACCAAAGCGGGGCGGTTGGAGAAGCCTTTGCAAAACATATTCAGAATCAGGCTGCTGGGAAATGGAGAGAACTCTGAAAGAAGCATCCGGTTTGGGTGGATGGGAGTTGAAAAACACAGTTGATGGTTAATTCCTTCATCTCATTTCTATTGCAATTCTAACTCATAAGATTGAACATGAAGCATATATGAGTATGTTGCTAATTGTTGAATCAATTATAATAACCACTATATTGATTATGAAAAAAAATATATAATCACTAACCGGATTGGTTGAACTTCAGAAAATCACAATCATAAACTTAAAGATATTGCAACTTGGATAATCTCTAAGAATCGTGAACCACTATCAGATCAAACTATTTGATGGTACGAATCAAATGCTTGAATGGATTAGACTTAGAGATCTTGAGATTGAAAATTGAATTTTGTTTTCTTGTGCAAAAGAAAAACAGTACGCCTTGTTGTTCTGATCGAGAGTTTTTTTTATTTCCTCAAAATGAAAACCAAATTGCTATATATATCTCTGGCAATCAAGATACATATTGTGGTAACCGCTTTCAATTTTTAAGTGCCCATGTGCCGCGTTTCTTTAATTGATTTAAAAGAATATTAATAAATTAACAAAAACCAATTATATTAATATGACAAATATATATAATATTAATGTCAAGCGAGCCCGCACTCCCGCGTCACCTAACTCGATTAATCATTAATATTACTATCTCGATCACCAAGTTAATCCAATAACACTAAAATTACCAACATTCCTCCCCCATTTTAGTGAGATCCATGATTAACTTACACATCTCTTACACAAACTCAAACTTATGCATAAATGAAAATGTCCTATGCATTAAATTTTCATCTTAGTATATTACACGTTACAAATATTAGAATAACGGGGTGTCACTAAGGATTGAACCATTGTTATCCATTCAAATACATGTAGGTAATATACACATAAGTTTACAAATTCAAAATTCACTTGACACAATGTTTTACTAGCGTGTGTCCTAATCCTTCAAAGAATATATCAAAGCTTAAGTCCAAAGCTTCTTGAAGCAGCTAAAACTTCATATTCTTATAGGTAGTTAATTACTCTTGCACTTGCACTGCAATTTATCAATGAACTATTAAGAAATTAAATTTCAATCTTCTTTATCTTGCTGTCTGAACACATACCTTGGGATGATTATGCTAATGTGTTCCAATATCTTCATGACAAGCTTGCCACATTGAATTCAAGATCTAACATTGTATTAGATGTGAATTGGTTGTCTTGACACAAGATATTAAATGGACTTCAAACCCATCCCTATAGCTGATTTGTTCACGAGATCTCTTCCTAACCCTTTGGTTAGATGATCAGCTAGATTGAGCGCTGATCTTACAAATTCAAAAGATATCACTCCATTTATGATTAATTCTCTAATAATGTTATGTCTGACACCTAAGTGTCTAGACTTCCCATTGTACATGTGACTACATCCCTTTGCTAAGGTAGCTGCACTATCACATCTTATAGAGATTGGTGATATTGGTTTTGACCACAATGGAATCTCAAAGATCAGATTTCTTAACCATTCAGCCTCTTTACCAGCTGCTGCTAAAGCTACAAATTCAGATTCCATAGTTGAGTTAGTGATGCAAGTTTGTTTTTTAGATGCCTAGGAAATAGCACCACCACCAAGTAGAAACGCCCATCCACTTATAGAAGAATGATCTTCCATATTTGTTATCCAACTTGCATTAGAGTATCCTTCTAAGACAGAAGGAGACCCTGAATAAAATAAACCATAGTTCATGGTTCTTTTCAAGTACTTAAGTAGCCTATTCACTGCTTGCCTATGCTTTGTGTTTGAATTACTGGTAAACCTACTAAGTTTTCCCATAGCATAGGCTATGTCAGGCCTTGTGCTTATCATAGCATACATCAAGCATCCAATTGCTTTGAATACTCCAACTGTGAAATAGAATTGCCTTGATTAGGCATTAATCTGATATTGGGATCAATAGGGGTGCTAATAGGAGAACAATTAAAGTGATTGAATTTCTTCAACACTTTCTCAATATAATAAGACTGAGTCATGGTTATACCATTGTTACTCCGTTTAATCCTTATTCCAAGGATCACATCTGCCTCACCCATATCCTTCATATCAAAACTAGAATATAACAACTTCTTTGTCTTATCAATCTGATATTGGTCAATACCAAAGAACAACATATCATCTACATATAAACAAATAATGACTCCTTTACCAGAAGGATTAAATCTACTGTAGACACATTTATCTGCTTGGTTTAGAAGAAACCCATGAGATAAGATCACATCATCAAATTTTTGATGCCATTGCTTAGGTGCTTGTTTCAAACCATACAATGATTTATTGATTTGATGAGTTTAAACACCTTGTCTTCTTATCCCGGTAATACAAAACCCTCAGGTTGTTTCATGTATACCTCTTCATCCAATTCACCATTTAAGAATGTCGTTTTCACATCCATTTGATAAATTAACAATTTATGAATTGAAGCAAGAGCTATAAGAAGCCTTATAGTGTAAATCCTTGCAACTGGAGCATATGTATCAAAGAAATCAATGCATTCCTTTTGTCTAAAACCTTGGATAACCAATCTAGCTTTAAATTTATCTATGCTCCCATCAACTTTCTTCTTTCTTTTAAAGATCATTTGCAACCCAATGGTTTGCAACCAGGAGGCAAATCAGTCAACTTCCAAATATTATTATGCATGATAGAGTCCATCTCATCTTGAATGGCCTCTTTCCAGAAAGCCACATCTCTAGATGTCATTGCCTCATTATATGTCCTTGGAACCTCTTCAATATTGAAGCAATATTGATATTGATATTCAACCACAGTTCTGGTTCCTTCCACTAAATAAAGATAAAGTCATGGCCAAAAGACTTAGCTTTTCTGGCTCTGTTACTTTTCCTAGGTTCAGTAGGAACATCTGTACTATCATTTCTTCCAGATAATACATTCTCAGCAGGATTAGAAATTCCATTTTGAGAATTGTGAATGATATCCTTAGGTCTAGGCATAGAAGTAAACCTATATTCATCAAAGATAACATCTCTAAACTCTATGACAGTGTTTATGGAAACATAATCATTAGGTTCTAATACTTAGAACCTATAAGCTTTAGAATTTTCAGCATAGCCTATGAAAATACAATCTACTCCTCTTTCACCTAAGTTCTTCCTCTTAGGATCAGTAAGGCGTACAACAGCACTACAACCCCAAAGTTTCAAATAGTTTAAATTTGGAGGTTTCTTTTTCCATAACTCATATGGAATTATCTTATTATCAATAAAAACAAGCAGTTAACATATCTTCTCCCTAGAATCCATCATTCAAGCCTGGATAAGATAACAAAGAATTGACCATTTCCTTCAAGGTTATATTCTTTCTTTCAGCCACACTATTTTGTTGTGGAGTGTATGGTGTTGCGGTATGATGTATTATTCCAGTAGATTGAAAGTATACTGGATCATAATACTCCCCTCCCCGATTAGTTCGAATAGTTTTAATCAGATCACCATGAAGCAATTCAACTTCTTGTTTATAAACCTTGAATTTATCAAGAGCTTCATCCTTAGTATGAACAAGATATACATAGCAATACCTTGTTGCATCGTCTATGTAAGTTACTACATATTTCTTATTACCAAGAGATGGTGTGCTATGAAAGTCATATAAATCATAGTGAATGAGTTCTAATACCTTAGAATCCTTTTAACATCTTTAAATGCTTTTCGTGTAATCTTAGTTAGTTTACAAGTATGACATTTATTATCATGCATATCAAAGGTAGGTATTAAGCTCATTTTAGACATATCTTTCATTCTAACAAAATTTACATGACCTACTCTAGCATGCCATAAACTAGAAACATGATCTACTTTACTAGAAGAAGAAGATGCAATACACACAGATTCACTAGCAAATAGGACATGAATGTTAAGTTTAAACATACCATTAGATAAATACACAAATCCAACAAAGGTTTCATGTTTAGATAAGATAAACTAATTTGACTCTATGACATGCTTAAAACAATAACTGTTTAATACAATTCATGACAAGAGGTTCTTTCGAATCTCCGGTACATACAATACGCAATCTAATAATAATTGTTTACCAGACGTAAATACAAGTTTAACTTTTCATATTCCCTTGATAGGCTCGGTTGCCACGTTTCCCATTCTTAACACAGATCCATCTTCAAGTGGTTTGAATTCCTCAAACCATCTTATATCCTTGCACACGTGACTGGTAGCACCCGAGTCTACCCACCATGCTTTTGTCATCCTGTACATAGAATAATTCAGAAATAAAGGAAACATAATTCTTAGCCGAATTAAAATCAGAAACAAGGAACAAACCAGGTTTCACATTTGGATCCTTAGACCCACTTGGACCAGCTGCATCAGCCTTTTTTCCTCCTGACAACTTCACCAGATAATATTTCTTGAAATGTCCCGGTTTTCCACATCTCCAGCAAGCCTTTTTAACTTTCTTGTTGCAATGTTTGTTGTCATAGTTAAACTTGCGCTTTTTGTCTTTCAGTTTGTTAAACCTTTTGAATTTTCCATCATCTTCAACAACATTAACCGATAATGAAGCTTGGTTTTTACCTTTGGTTTTATCAACTTCTTGAGACCGAAGTGATTCCTCAATTCTGAGATGACTCCCCAATTGAACCAAATTCATATCCTCCTTTTGATGTTTTAGAGTATGTTTAAAGTCCTTCCAAAATGGTGGAAGCTTATCAATGATGCTAGAGACATATATTGACTCGTCCATTTTCATGTCATGTTGTGAGAATTGACCCAAAGTGTGCAATAACTCATTGTATTGCTCCATTACCGGCCTGGAATCTGACATCTTGTAATTCATGAAATTACTAACAAGGAATTTCTTACTTGAAGTATCCTCTGCTGTGTACTTAGATTCCAAGGCATCCCACAATTGCCTAGCCGACTCATCATTTTAATGAACATCAAACAAGGCATCCGACATCCCATTCAAGATATGTCCTCGACATATATAGTCATTATTTTCCCACTTAAGACGTCTTCTAGTTTGTTCTAGAGTTTCATCCTCCACTATTTCAGGACACGATGTGGATAACACATAAACAACTTTTAAAGTTGCTAACAAGAAATGCATCTTTTTCTTCCAACGCCTAAAGTCTTGTCCGTTAAACTTTTCAAGTTTAGCAAATTTACTAGTCATGTCACGAACATATTCACCACTAGCCATTCTTAATTAATTAAATAAATTGAAATTTAAAATTAGTGTTAATTAACAAAACAAGGAAATCAAACCTATTTGTTTCTGTCAACAATAAAATATAATTAAGTATATAGAGCAGCATGTATTCATGAAATCTATAATCAATTTGTTATTTCAAGGTCTTCGGTTTCTGAATCATATTTATATGATTCTATTTCAACCACCAAGTAGCATTTTAAATAATGAAATCTAATCTTTATTCTAAATCTACTCAATCGTAATTCAGAACATTTGAATTTTGAAGAAATAATCATTTATTTATTAATAAAATCAAGTTTGTGATTTCTAAATAGAATTTTTCTTACTTTAGAAATATAATTCTGTTTCCGAGATTTTATTTCCAGTCCATAAATTGATTTTTCAATACGGAACAAATCATATATTAAGGTTTGCAAGATTTGTAATTCAAACAAATCTATTTTCTAAATATATTGATTTTGCAATACGAAAATCTAATCCAAACCGTATAATACTATTTCCGATATTTTTAATTCAAACAAATTTATTTTCCAATCAAAAAATAGTTTGATCTTTGTTGAATCAATTATAATAACCACTATATTGATTATGAAACAAAATATATAATCACTAACCGGATTTGTTGAACTTCAGAAAATCACTAACCGGATTTGTTGAACTTCAGAAAATCATAATCATAAACTTAAAGATATTGCAACTTGGATAATCTCTAAGAATTGTGAACCACTATCAGCTCAAACTATTTGATGGTACGAATCAAATGCTTGAACGGATTAGACTTAGAGATCTTGAGATTGAAAATTGAATTTTGTTTTCTTGTGCAAAAGAAAAACAGTACGCCTTGTTGTTCTGATCGAGAGTTTTTTTTATTTCCTCAAAATGAAAACCAAATTGCTTTATATATCTCTGGCAATCAAAATACATTTAGTGGTAACCGCTTTCAATTTTTAAGTGCCCATGTGCTGCGTTTCTTTAATTGATTTAAAAGCATATTAATAAATTAACAAAAACCAATTATATTAACACGACAAATATATATAATATTAATGTCAAACGGGCCCGCACTCCCGCGTCACCTAACTCGATTAATTTATTAATATTATTATCTCGATCACCAAGTTAATCTAATAACACTAAAATAGTTGATAACACTAAAATTACTAACACTAATTCACAGGGGGATTCCTTTTAAAAACATTTTGTCAAAACCTCAAACCCTATTGTCAAACCCTAAACCTTAAAAGCTAAGATGATAGGTTCAATGAGATGATTCCAATGCCACGGAAACGAGTTAAATCTAAGTTTGTTATAGTTGTCAAATGTTTTTTTTTAATTTTGTTTTTATGATTGTAGTAAGTTAAATATTTGAAATTAATCTATTCATGTTGGATTTAATTTGGATTAATCTGATTGAATCTTCTTTATAACACAGTCATGAAGCAAAATTCTTCCAAAAAGTTGTTACAAAAATCTCCCTAAAACTACATCTCATCAATTGGAGCATTAATGAGATGCTAGTAGGCATGGAGACCCGAGTGAAGAATGTAATTTCATCTTTAGAAATTGATTCTGAAGATGACGTTCGAATGATAGGGATATGGGGGATGGGAGGTGGTGGGAAGACGACTTTGGCACAAGCTATTTTTAATCATATTTCTATTTGGTTTGAGGGTAAAAGCTTTGTTGAGAATGTCAGAGAAGTTTCAAAAGGCTCTTTGTCAGGTTTGAAAAAACTACAAAAACAGGTGCTTAAAGATGTGTTAAATGATAAAAACATATATGTAACAAGTGTTTCTGATGGGATAAATAAAATAAAAAAGAGCATGGCTGGTAGAAAGGTTCTAGTAGTTCTAGATGACGTGGATAACAGAGACCAGCTTGAGGCGTTAGCTGGCGAGCTTACTTGGTTTAAGCCAGGAAGTAGAATCATCATCACAACAAGAGATAGACAAGTGTTGATAGCACAAGGGGTTCATGTTGACAATATCTATAAGATCAGTTTATTATCAGATGATGAAGCAATCTGTCTCTTTAGTCTGCATGCATTTAGGAGAGAGGTTCCAATTCAAGGGTATGAAGAGCTATCTGAAAAAGTTGTGCATTATGCTGCTGGTCTTCCTTTAACAATTAAAGTTTTGGGTTCATTTCTTTGTGGTAGAACTGAGCCTATATGGCTAGATACCCTAGAAAGACTAAAAACAATCCCATTTGAGGAAACATTAAAAAAATTGGAAATAAGCTACCATGATCTAGAGAAAGATCAGAAAGAAATATTCCTAGATGTTGCGTGCATACTGAAAGGTAAACTAAAGTACAAGGCAATCAGAATGCTAGAAAGCTGTGGATTTCATGCTCAAATTGGTTTAGAAGTTCTTGAGCAAAAATCTCTCATATATATATCGGATTATGGAAATTTGTGCATGCATGATCATATAGAAGAAATGGGCAAAAATATCGTTCGACGTTTACAACCTGATGAGCCTAACAGACATAGCCGATTATGGGTTAAGGAAGAAATTGAAAAAATACTACTTAATGACTTGGTAAGGTTCAAGTTTATTTATAAGAAGTAATAGACATATTTTTATTTGTTATGACAAAATTTTCATGTTAGCTTCTCATTTGCAGGGCACCAAAGCCACAAGAAGTATGATACTGAATGATCCGGATATCCATCGTGCTAAACTAATGAGAGGTCTTAGAAAGATGAAGAAACTTAGATTACTTTGTGTTTATGATGATGATCTATTATCTGGAAAATGGAAAACCGATGAGGGTGTCCAATACTTACCAGATACATTACGATCTCTACATTGGTTTGCTTACCCTTTTTGTTGTTTGCCTAAAACATTTCAAGCAAACAATCTTGTTAACATCGAAATGACTCGGAGCTATATTTCACAACTTTGGGAAGGGGGAGAAACAAAGGTAGAATAATAGTTGGTTGGTTGGCTGTTTTGCATGATGCTTTATTACTTTGAAATTCATGTTTTTCTTTCTTTCTTACAACAGGTTCTTGAAAAGATTAGATTTGTTGACCTCAGCTTTTCAAAATTGAGAACCTTTAACCTTGGAATGACTCGAAATCTTGAAACATTGGATCTTAGAAATTGTAATGACATGGCAGAGCTCCAAATGCCATCTAAACTTCCAAAGCTCAAGGACCTCATCCTTAGTCATTCTAAGGTTAGTAACAGGGGCGGCCCTGAGAAATTGGGTGCCCAGGACGAGTCGGGGAAAAAAGGCCCCTAACGCATTCAAAGCTCCTGACCAAGCGGGGGTCAAGGGGGCCGCGCTCCCTTGCGGGGTCCTAGGGGCAGCGCCCCTGGCGGGGTCCAAGGGGCAGAGCCCCTGGTGGCGGTCCCGCTGGCCAGTCAGCGGGCGGGGGTCAAGGGGGCAGCGCCCCCTTGTGGGGTTCGGGGCAACGCCCCGAAACCTAAACGAAATGTCATAAGTTAATATGTTCGGGATTAACTTCCGTATTTTACCTAAATCAGTCATTCAATAATCAGTAAACTGTAAATCCATGGGCCCAATTTCTTGGGATTTTGAATTTTAATTTCTTCTTGAACGTGAGCGTCCATGGAGCCGGTTAGGATAAAGGGCTTTTGAGAAATGAAATGGGCCCATAAATATATTTAACTGAGTTATTTGTTACTCAAACCTGTGTAATACTCGGGTTTATAACCTAATATATATATAAATACATATATAAAAATGTGCCCCTCGAAAAATTGGGCCCGGGACGGAGGTCGGGTTTGCCCCTCCCCCGGGCCGCCCCTGGTTAGTAATCTTAACCTTGGTATGGCTCCAAATATTGTGAATTTAGATCTTAGAGGATGTAAAGACCTGGTAGAACTCCAATTGCCCAATCCACTTTCAATGCTCAACACACTACACCTTAGTGATTCTAACATGAGTAGTCTTAACCTTGGGATGACTCCAAATATCGAGAATTTATATCTTGGAGCATGTAAAAACTTGGTACTCCAAATTCCTGTTGCGCTTTTGATGCTCAAAACCCTCAACCTTAGTTATTCTAAGTCGAGTAATCTTAACCTTGGGATGACTCCAAATATCAAGAATTTATGTCTTGCAAGTTGTAAAGACTTTACAGAACTCCAAGTGCTTGTTGCACTTCCAATGCTTAACCACCTTGACCTTAGGCATTCTAATGTGATTATTCTTAAACTTGGGATGACTCCAAATATCATGAATATGTATCTTCAAAGTTGTAAATACCTGGTAGAACTTCAAATGTCCGTTGCACTTTCAATGCTCAAGACCCTCTGGCTTGATTATTCTAAGGTGAGTAATCTTAACCTTGGGATGACTCCCAATATCGAGAAGTTATCTCTTAAAGAATGTGAAAACCTGCTAGAACTCCAAATGCCCGTTGAACTTTCAATGCTCAACTACCTCCATCTTAGTGATTCTAAGGTGAGTAATCTTAACCTTGGGATGACTCCAAATATCAAGTTTTTATGTCTTGAACGATGTAAAGACCTGATAGAACTCCAAATTCCCGTTGAGCTTTCAATGCTTTACTTTTTCGAACTTAGTGATTCTAAGGTTAGTACTCTTAATCTTGAGCTCACTCCAGATCTTACGACCTTAAACCTTATCGACTGTTATTATCTTCAAGAAATTCATGCTCCTATGGGATGTCTAAAAAAGCTTACTCGCTTGAACTTAAGTGGTTGCTTGAGATTTGAGTACGTTAGGGTTAACACACAATATTTTTCACCTCCTGTGGACTCTTTAGCCAAGTTAGAACTGATTGCAGAGTCCCTTGGTAGATGCCCATTTCATCCTAACAGTAATTTGCCAAAGTTTAAGTTTCAATGTAAATATGGTGAAGTTCTACCCTCATCGAGTGGAAATCTTGAGAAGCTTCTATCTTTTGGTCCCTGTGCTTGCACAAACCTTGATTCTTTTTCTGCAAGCATTTGTGGGTTAAAGCATTTAATTGCTCTTACACTTGATGGCAATATTCCAGAGGCGCCCAAGGATTTGTGGAAGTTAGCAAGTCTAGAGGTGCTAACTTTATCTATGAAAGAGATTAAGCAGCTTCCGGATAACATTTGTATGTTGAAACATCTGAAATCTCTTGATTTGAAATCTTGTTGGCTTCTGGAGAAGCTACCCATGGATCTTGGTGGATTAGAGTGCTTAGAGGAGTTGCACCTAACAGATTGTGTATCCTTACGAGATATACCTGACAGCATCTGTAATATGAAGTGTTTAAGAAATTTGCATCTTTCCTATTGTATTCAAGTTGAGAAATTGCCAGAGGAGCTTGGACGTTTAGAATCCTTGAAACTGTTAAATATTGAAGGTACAGGCATAGGTCATCTTCCTGAGAGTATTTTTCGATTAAAAGATCTACGTATTATTGGATCTACGTGGTGGCTTAAATCGTATGGTTTTACATTTGTAACAGATATTTCAACAAACATAGCCTCCTGTTACATAAGCGATTACTTTGATTTGAATTTGTAGTAGCCGAGCATGAACGAATGGTGTTCTTTCACATAATTTCATAAGGTGTGCTATTATAATTTTCTCTAATGGAGTTATGGTAATTTGAAGGAATGTTTTCTTAAAAAATGAATGTTATGTATTAATGTTCTAACAATGGATGTAAGAAACCATATAACTTGTTTATTTTGCTTTTGTACTTTTGGATGACAGATATAAATTAAAAATGGAGAATTGATGTATTTGTTGTAGATCTAAAGCTCAAGTTATATCCTAAAGAGCATAAATAATTTGTAGAAGGTTTCTAGCGTGTTGAACTTTCAAAGCTGAAATTCCTCAACCTGTGTGGTTTTAACTTCTAAGGTGAGCAACTTTAAGAAAATTATTTACCAAAATTGTGTTTTTGCAAAAACATTTACCAATATAGTGTTTTGATTCCTTTTAAGATTCTTACTCCTAATCTTAATGGATAACTTTGATATCAATTAATATTTATTAGTTATCTTATTAAACACACCTATATTTTCCTAACCATTCTAGTTATTTGTTAAATAAAACTTAAATCATAATATTTTTATGACAAAATTTATATCATATAATAATACTATTTTTTTAATTGAACCTCAGACAAAAAATAGTATTTGTTTAAACCATCGTTATTTATGTCATGACCAGTTCTTATTACATACATGTAATTAAAAGATAAATAAAATTCGTTGAAAGTGTTATAAACTACTAAATAATTTAAAACTATTAATTAAATCATTATAATTTATGATTTTTTTGATGTATTTTAAAACTATACTGGTATAATAAAGTCATAAACTTGTTTAAATTTAGGGGTGAGCGAAAATCGAACCGTTAAATAGAAACAAAACTGTAAATTATAGGTTTTATATAATATGTTTTATATGAATTTAATAATTGATATATATTAAAAAAATAACGCTAGCTGTATGCAATTTTCGAGAGCAGAAAATAGGGTTGACCAATTAATTTGGCCCATTTTAATTAGACACCCCACTTTTATATTTTAGCACCTCAGCGACCTGAGACGGGCCGTACTGATCAGTATCGCCCGTATAAAGTACAAACAAACATTCCAGAGAATTGTCTTGGATTCAGTGAAAGATTCCTTGGACGGGCCGTACATGTCAGCACGGCCCATACAATCCTTGACTTAATTTACAAGCCAATTTAGGTGCCAACCGGTGTGGAGTTCTTTTATACGGCCCGTACATGTCAATACGGGCGGTATCAGGTATTATTTATTTTATTTAAACTTAATTTACGAATTTTAATAATTTTTAACACCCCAGCGAAACAGTAGCAACAACCAGATGCATAATTCGAACACAAAGGTAAACGAAATCCTAAAGGGAGAAGTAAGGGTTTTAAAATCACAAAACCTCGAGTGTGGTGGAGCAAGATCGTCGGTTTTCAGCCCGGAAATGATGAAATTTTGAATCGTCAAGCGATATACGTCTATTATGTTAATTAAACGTCATAAGTTTGTTACGTTATCATTTTAAACGATATCAATTATTTACGAAATCGTTTTAACTATATATTTTATTATATAATTAGTTTGTTTACGGCCATCTCAAGTATTATTTATTTTATTTAAACTTAATGTACGTATTTTAATAATTTTTAACACCCCAGCGAAACAATAGCAACAACCAGATGCATAATTCAAACACGAAGGTAAATGAAATCCAAGAGGAGAAGTTAGGGTTTTAAAATCACAAAACCTCGAGTGTGGTGGAGCAAGATCGTCGGTTTTCAGCCCGAAAATTATGAAATTTTGAATCGTCAAGCGATGTACGTTTATTATGTTAATTAAACGTCATAACTTTGTTACGTTATCATTTTAAACGATATTTATTATTTACGAAATCGTTTTAACTAAATATTTTATTTTATAATTAGTTTGTTTACGTTAATTTAATTTAAACGATATAAGTTTGTCGCGTAATTATTAAATAAAACAACACAAACAGAAACAATACAAATAAATAAAGAAACATACATATATATATATATATGTACAACATGAGTTTTACATATAAGGAAACAAAATACAAAAACACAAACCAAACTACGAAGCTTCGGATGGTCCAGCAGAGGATCCGTCGTCTGTGTAGACGCGTGGATCCGGCAACGGTGGAAGCTAGGACCCGTCCCGTCACGCACGATCTAACACGACGTCGATGGTCCACTGGACCATATCCTCCACATGATCGAGCTGTCGCTCGACGCGTGTCTCCCATGCGGCCCGACGACGAGTGTCCTGTAAAATCTCATCAGAATGGGTCGCAAGACGGTGCAACGCCTCGAGTGGCTCGGTCAGGCGCACCGCACGGTAGACAAGCGGTGGATGCTGCGTCGGTGGGTCCTCGTGTGGTGACTTGACCGGCGACTCCCGAATCGACTCGGGCTCTGGCATCGCCTGGTCCTCAGGCGGCTACTTCTGCGGCACGACAGCCAACTGGGCTGGTGTCACACCCCCAATTTCCAACTAACGGAATCATACCGTTTGGGAACGTGACAAACCAGGATCTCAGATCATTAGACATAACGAAGACCTCTATATGAATTTTCAAATCATACTTTAGTCTTAAAACATAATATCAGAGTTTTCAAAAATTTGCGGAAGCGTTTAAAAACCAATAACAAATGTAATATGTAAATTACAAATCAAAATCCTCAAATGTTCAAATTTAAATATCCAAAATGTATAAAATGCATGCGACTCTATCTCCTAGTCCATGCCGGCTTTATTGCGCGCCTTAGCGTCCTGAGAAAACATGTAAATCAAGTCAACACAAAGGTTGGTGCATAACACAGGTTTTAAGCATTCACAATGTTCAAAACAGCAGTTGAATATCAAGTTTGTAGATAACATAATCACACATGCACAGTCATGATAGCTAGTCATATAAACTATTTACATAAGTGGTCGACACCGAAGCTGACGAGTTGCCATGCTATAGCATGTTTTTGCCTTGCCACTATTGTCTAGCACAACAATAGTAAAATGTGTTTGGTCAGTCAAACACCTGCGTAGATCCCATCTACCAGGTGAGGTTTGTCAAACCTAATAGATCTATTTCCAACTACCACGCTTTGCGTTACAGCAAACTAAACGGTTCGAGGTGTGTAAGGACTTTCAATTGCTATATTGTCACATAATGTAAACAGCTAACTCATGCAAGTGATATGTATCTAAAAAGAGTTTGTTGCACATGTTTTCTCCCCCAAAACAGTTTAAAATAAGAAAGGGGCCGTGTACGCACCTTTGAGTATTGCAGAATGATCAAATACGTAAGCTCGTGTAGAAAAATCCTCTTACGAAGGATCTGTGTTTAAACAATAACATAGTGTTATTCGGAATATCGTTTTGTGCTTGAAATCACATACGTGTCAACACACGTATGTTAGAGTGTTAGGAATATGCATACGTATATACGCGTGCCTTTTAAATCGTTTAAATAAAATCATATAACCATAGATGATCCTATTTAAATAAACGTAACTATACGCTATTTCGTTTTCGGATTAAAATATGAATTTTATTATTCAAATACGTTCGGAATTGGATTCTGGTTCCAACGCAACTCGAACGAGTCGAATCGGAGTTAGAACGAAGAAGTTATGAAATAAAAACCACTATTGGTTTTAAATCTCAAAACCATAAGAGGAAGGGTTCGAACCCTTGACCTCATGGATCAATTACCCATCAACTACCCATCCATCCAACTACACATTTGTGTTAGAATCTGATCCTTAATTCTTTTAAGCATGCATCGATTTCATTCCCTTTGTTTAAGCTTAACCGAACTAACTACATCCAATTGGGCTCTAGTTCGAATCCCATTGATCCCCTAACCATGGGGCTTTTGTCCCACTGATATAAACGATCCTGCTGATGGTTTTAATTCGAAAAATAAACCCCTATAACCAGATTAATTGAACATTACTAGTTTCGAACCCAAGTTCTTAAACTCCAACTCAAAGTCGTTCAATTTGCTAATGTGAGTCCCCGAAAACCATGGGGTTTTCATTTAGTAGGTATTTTCAAATCCTTCTGTACTAATTAATTTGATTATAAAGCTCATCTAGTTCAGATTCCCCAATTTCGTTCTAACCGAAGAACCCTAGATCCAATATCATTCAATTCTTTGCTATTTGATGAAATTAACATATGTCTATTCATCATCGAGATTTTCTGAAGCTAATTGTAACAATTAATTTCATTCTTAAACTCTTCAGAATCAAAGTCCCAATTTCGTTCTTATAACAAGCCCTAGAAACTAGAATTCAATCCATTTGATGTTACTAAATAAAATTGATGCATGTTACAGCTTAATCTAACCCTTCTAAAATTACCCATGTACATCAATTTGATTTTAATACTCATTAAGGTGAAAACCCCCAAAACCGTTTCAAAGATAAACCCTAGTTCTTGAATTCCTATAATTCGATGTTATCAGTAGAAATTGATCTAGGATAAATCTTAGTCGGCTATTTCTGAAACTACCCATGTGATTTAATTTAAATATCAAACTCGTTTGGGTTGAACTCCCCAATTCGGTTTCTCTAAGAACTCTAGAATCTCAAACACTATCAATTCGAGATTTTTCACTGAGTTTGTGTTATGGGTATTCTTAGTCGGTATAATTAGAAGGTGTAGGAACGAATTCTTACCTTAATTGATGTAGAATTGATATAGTTCGACTATAGGCTTGATGTTCGGCCCCCCTTCCAATCGACTTCACTTTCTGCTGCGTCTTGAATCGAATTGATTAGTTTCACAAGTTCTAAATGTGCCGAATAGGGTCTCTGTAAGTTCAATTGTGAAGAATAAAATCCAATTATATGGTTTTGATTGTGAGGGACTACGGTTACAATAATTTGGAACGGTTTTTATCATAATTCGATGATTGATGCTCCCATAACGTCTAATAACTATTAATCATCATTAATGTGATGATTTAAATCCATATATTTCAGTTATAACTTGGTTTCAATGGGAAATTCGAACCTTATTTGATAAACCTCACGAATTTTGACTTTAAAAGTCAAACTAATGTGTTTTAACAAATTACAAGTTCAATCCTAGAAATTGTGATTTCTTTGGACCGATTTGGATTAATTTCCACTCCTGAAATTTGTTTTCGTACAATAACATCACATTTCGGTTAACAAAATTGAACCGGAATCTCGAATTTTCACTAATTTGTTCAGTTGGAATACTATTGGGCTAAGTTAATCCTTTTGGGCTTCATTATTGCAATTGGGCCTACATTAAACTCATTGGGCCTATCTTGGCCTTACTGGGCCTTCTTTGGCCTTACTGGGCCTTCTTTGGCCTTACTGGGCCTTACATGTCTTATTGGGCCTGTGATCTAACCATTTTTAGTTAACAAGGTTAATGCGAAAAGTCGGATTGTCACATCTGGCTGCCACGGGCGGCCGTCGAATCCGATAAACTGCAATCCCAAACTCGGGATGTCTGCAGCAAGTTTCATGTTCAGAAGCGTCCGGCGATCCAGCTTACGTGGCTGGATCGCCGGCAGATCCTAAAGAAAATGAAACATGCCTCTGTTGTGTGCGAGGTGGGTGACAAAGTCGCCTCCCCACAGTGTCACGCGCTCTTGTCGGTGGTAGAAGAATGCGTAGTACATGGCAAAATACCGTGCAAGGTTGCATGGTCTGCCAAGTCATCAATGAGTGAAGATAGAATAAATTTGTCGTCGTCACCCACTCATGGCTTTGTCCGCGTCTTGAGATCATTTCGGTAACGTTTCCGTATGGGATTTACCGTTGGCATCGGATAATCTCCTTCTAATGTAACATTAATGAAATGGACGCCAAGATGAACTACTAATACCACGTTATGTCACATTAAACTATTAGCAAATATCCATAAAGGGAAAATGATTTGAGCACCTTGATTAGTGAAAGATTACACCAAATCTTTGAGTAATTACTAAGCCTATAATCCTTTCCTAATTGCTCAATTTTGAGCTGGCATCGACTGTATTGGGACGACTACGCAACGCGTCGAAGGAAGGGGTTAACGGATCGAACCAAGGAGAAAACGGGTAGGGGTGACTTTGGGGTTTTGGCATGCCCCCTGTGGTTTTTCTTTTAATGTAAGTTTTAAGTTTTTGACATAAATTACCCCTTAACCTTATAAAACATTATTTTTAATTTTTTTATAAGTTAGTATCATTTATTTCAACTTCATATAACTAGTATAAGTTAATTATAATTTTACAAAACACTATTTTATAAAATTTAAGTTAAGGTTATTTGTATTATTTAAACTTTATGAAATTTAATTAAAATTAAAAGTTTGTGAACATTATATAAGATGTTAATCTATAGATTATTAATATTTCATATTTCAAAATTTATTTGTTTTCAATTATTTGTTTATAATTTTTTTTATGAAAACTTTTTTTACAACTTATAAAATACTATGTTATAAACCCGTGTAAAATACGGGTTGAATAAAAGGTGGGTTAAATACAACAAAAAGCAAAATAAATATAAATAACTAAAATTACATTTTTTACTTATATACAATAAGTTGAAAAGTAAAACAGAAATTATGAATGGATCCAAATAAATCAACAAATTATGTGATTTTGGTGTTGTAATAGAATCAAATTTTGTGCACGTTGTCAACATACTTAAATGTAACTGGCTTTGTGTAACAACCGGTTTTCAATAATGAATGTATTGTAAATAATCGTTAATTGGGAAATCACGAAAACGAGACTCTGATTTCAAGATACGCTGAGTTGAAGATAGCGTTAAATAAGAGATCATATATTTTGAATTTTTCAGGTATTGAAATTATAACCATTGGAAAGAGCTCAAAAATCGTGAACGTAGGCGAAAACCGTGCGCAAAACGGAGTTCGTATGCTCCCAGAATCGCGAAAACAAGAAAAAAATCAAAATTGACAATGCTGATGTGGGGCGGTACGCCCCAACTGGGTGCACCAGTTGGGGCGATGCGCCTGGGTCCCTATGTCGGCAAAAACTTGTTAAAACGATCAGAACGCATCGGGGAAGCAATTTTCTTATCATTTTCGATCCATTTTTGCTCCAGACGAACATCCATCAACTTTTAAGCCTAAAACCTTCAATTTAAAGGTTTCTAATCATCCAGATCGCGCATAGGATCGTGTTTTGAAGTCCCGATCGTTAATTTAACCGTAGAAATCCGTCAGATCAGGTAACGGTTCGTTTTATCCTACTAGTTTAATATTATGTGGATTAAATTTAGTTTTAAATGTAATACTATGATTATGGGTATTGATTATTACCTAGTTGATGACAAGGGATTGTTAGAAACGAAGAACTTGATATTTTGATGGTGAAATCTTCGTTTTGAAGCCGGGATAATGTCCAGTTGTTATGAAACCCATATCATGATGTGATAACTAGTAGGAATGGGTAGATTATGGTTTTAAATGAAACATGGATTATAATCCATGGGTTAAATGATGATTTTGATGAAATGATGTTAAAATTATTAACAAGTTATGATCTTAAATAAAAATTGAATAATAAAAGTGATTAAAGATCGTAACTAATATAACTGAACATCAGTTATTTGATGAAATGCCTAAGTGAGGCATGAAATATGATTAATTATGATAATTGACTAGAACTTGCTAAATATAGTAAGATAAAGTCAATTATGTGATAAATTGACTTCGAGCAAGTCAAATCAGTCAAGTGCGTTAAACTTGATTGTATGTGCTATATGTATTGAAACTAGTTGTATATATGTGAATACAACTAGGTATTTGTGGTGAAAGTCAAAGGACAATTCACAGAAGTGGAAAAGAGGTTGTAGGAAGTGAACAACCGTATGAACCAGGTAAGTTACCCAACTTACTGTAACATTACATATAAGTAGTAGAAAGAGTCTACTTGATTGTGATGTATATATATATTGATTGATTCATTTGAATGAATGTGCATAACTAGATTGGAACTAATTGAGTTAATAGACTCTAAAGTACATATGTTAAGTTCCAATGTGTTTATGTTACGGTTGAATTAAGTATGCAACACAGATTGCATAATAATAGCCGGATGAGTCGGTGTTTGAGTATGATATCACAAATGCTTGAATAGTCAGAGGTGCTGACAAATAGCTATGGTGGAAGTCCAGGAATGTGAACACCATAGTGTAATTTTGATTAAACTATTGTGATTAATAGTTGATGATTGGTAATGTGATATTATTGCATTGTGAGAGTCAATTCGAATAGAAATGACTCAGCTTGAATTTTGATTGTGAAAAATGTATTTTTACATTTTGTTGTTATGACTCCACAATGGTGGATAGCCAGAGGTGCTGGCAATTGTCTAGATGGAAGTACCGGTGGGTGAACATCTTAGACTTAATATTTATGACTCCATAATGGTGGATAGCCAGAGGTGCTGGCAATTGTCTAGATGGAAGTACCGGTGGGTGAACATCTTAGACTTAATATTTGACTCCACAATGGTGGATAGCTAGAGGTGCTAGCAATTGTCTAGATGGAAGTACCGGTGGGTGAACATCTTAGACTCAATATTTTGACTCCACAATGGTGGATAACTAGAGGTGCTAGCAATTGTCTTAGATGGAAGTACCGGTGGGTGAACATCTTAGACTTAATATTTATGACTCCACAATGGTGGATAGCCAGAGGTGCTGGCAATTGTCTAGATGGAAGTACCGGTGGGTGAACATCTTAGACTTAATATTTGACTCCACAATGGTGGATAGCTAGAGGTGCTAGCAATTGTCTAGATGGAAGTACCGGTGGGTGAACATCTTAGACTCAATATTTTGACTCCACAATGGTGGATAGCTAGAGGTTCTAGCAATTGTCTTAGATGGAAGGACCGGTGGGTGAACATCTTAAGACTTAAAAATATATGTACGATACCACAAATGTGTGGATAACCGGTTAATCCGGAAACTAAATTGTTGAAACCACAGGTGTGTGGGTAATTGGTTGAGCCAGTAATTATATATTTATATATATGGTGTTTTAATTTAGCCAGAGGTGCTGGTGGTAAAGTTGGATTAGATAATATAATCATAATTGTGAAAATGTCCCATTAAGGGAAATAATGCACAATGTGTGTTGTGTGCAAGTTGATGTTGGAATATGATATATTATTATCTAAATTGATTAACATCCATATGATATGTATGTGGATGGGTTTAAATGAGTTTTGGGAATTTGGGAGGGGTTACTTACTTAGTTCTAACGAACTAATTGTGACCTTATATGTGATGTTACTGGTTAAAGATAGATATGCATCATGCAATCAGATCGGGCACGTTGTGAAGCAGAACCAAACGTTATGTAAAATCTTTGATGGTATTAAACTTAAACACACTAGGTTTTATTAACCATAAATATAAATGTTATGAAATTAAGTGTGTTTACTCATGAAATGATAATTTCACGCTTCCGAACATAATTTATGAAAAAGTTTAATCTGGGACCTAAAATGGGACACGTGTAATCGTGTAAAAAGTTTGGGTGTTACAGAGGTGGTATCAGAGCATTGGTATGAGTGAATCAAGTGCGTCATGAACACTTGATCTCAAACTCCGGTGCTCTTGATATGAAAACATAACGTTTGATTCGAAGACCCGATCATGATGCCGAATGTTTGAGGTCAGCATATCTACTTCCTGTATTATCTGATAAATGAAATATGGAATATTGTATATGAAATTTGATTATGTTATTTGATTGATTATGTGAAACCGAAATCGATGTCTTGAGTATGAAATGAAGTAAGGAATTGGGCATATAATGAGTGGACTAGTATGTCTGGCCAACTTACTAGTGCAAACATGATATAAACGAGTTCTTATGGGAATCGTTATATACTTAGGATATTGAAATTAGGTAAGGTGTTATGAGTTTAATGTATCTATTACTTGTGGTTAATAGTGTTACCAATTCAAGAAAAATGAATTGGAAAATTAATGTGAAATGACCTACATGAGTGTAGGCAATAACACTTGGTGTGTTGGGGAAATTAATCCATTTGAACATGGAAAGTGTCTTGGTGTATATACATGAATTAAAAATGTACAAATTGACCGCTTAAGGCAGGATGGAGAAAAAGGACACATAATTATGTTTATGTGTTCATACATGTTTAAGATTGAGATGTAATGATTTAAACATGTTAATAATTTATATAATATGCATATAATCTATATGCGTGATATATAGAGTTGTAAGTATACAATGTGTACACGTATGGTGAATGTTATGATATGATTTCATAACTAGTGATAGTGTCATTATATGTTAATAGTAATTGACACATTGAATTGGAAACTATTTATAATAGTGTTAAAGCAAATTTAAGACCATGACTTATGTCATTTTGTGTGTTTAACATGTAAGACCACTGGTGGGTGGCATTGGATTTAACATGTAAGACCACTCGTGGGTGGCATTGGATTTAACATGTAAGACCATTGGTGGGTGGCATTGGATTTAACATGTAAGACCACTGGTGGGTGGCATTGAACTTGTTTGTATGACCACTAGTGAGCGGCCTGGTGTTGGGTATGTAAAACCGTCTTGGAATGACATTGAATTTGTCATACTAATCCTCCTTAGTGAGGTATTGGGATAATCCACAAATGTGTGGATTGGTCAATATGTGAGTATGTGTTGAACTATGTTGACTTTTAAAAAGTCAAAGTTATGGTTAATGTGAATAAGTGAGTTACCTACTCATTAATATGCAACCATAAGACATATTAGTGCTTATGTGTTATGTAATTGTGTTTGTTGTTACTACTTGTAATTTACTTGTAGTAATTGTAATAAATTGAATGGTAAATTGACCAAAGGTGTCATGAAATGTTGAAAATATAAAACCACATGATGGTGGTAATTAACTACTTGATAGATGTCTTGTAGTATTGGATGAATGTTATGTGCTAATTGCATAAGTTGAAAAGTGTTATTAAATGATAATTTATAGTTGACACTATAAATTGATGATAATCCAAATTGTGTGGAAGTATATGAATATAAAACCACATGGGGTGGTATTTGAATTGTTGAAATTGATTAATGTAATGATAAAGTGCATAATTAATAAAAGTGTCGTTGTAGGTTTAGAATAACTGACACAGATAATGGGTGACGCTTCACATTCGTGTGAAACTAATGTAAGACCACTGGTGCGTGGCATTAATATTAACATGTAAGTCCATAATGAAATGGCGTTGGTATTTGTCATGTAAGTCGACATTTTTGTGGCATTGGGGGTAAACCATGTACATGTACATGATAGTAAGTCACCTGTTACCATTGAGTTGTTTAAACTTGTGATAATGAATCACAAGTGTTGTGATCATGTGTGTAAAACTCAATTGGTGATCAATATAAATGTAAACACAAGTGAATGTGTTCAAATGGTGTGTAAATTACCCATTTGATTGACTTGTAGTTGTAGGATTGGGTGAGTCCACACTGCAAGTATTTGTGCATTTAGTATATATGTGAATTATTGTTGTGATTTAATTTTATGTAAATGGTTATTGTTTGTGTGGTTATAATAGTTGAATGATTTACAAGGTGTGTGAACATTCAACTAGTGATAATGATTGAGTTGATTTACAAGAATGTAAACAACCGTCATACTGTGAATGTGGTGATCTACAAATGTGTAAACATTAAATTGGTAGTGTGCAGGCTTCGATTCACAAGGTATGTGAACATAAAACCTGCAAATCCAATGTAGTAGATTCACAAGGTGTGTGAACAAAGGATGATCTACAAGAGTGTAGACATTAAGTTTCAAGATTCAAATTGTTAAAGTTGACTTTTGGGAAATATGATACACAACTGGAGTTTTGTGTGCACATATGTGTTGTGTTAAATGATAATGGTTGAGCATGAATGGTAGATAAGAATGTCTATCTATATAAATGAATGAATAACGTTAATGTGAAGTCATTCGGTTGTGGTTATGTGTTAAATACATTATACATGATATTTGACTTTAAAAAGTCAAGGTTAAGCCTATTTGTAAAGAAATAGGATACTTATTGTATGTATAAATCGTATACATACATATGATGGGATGAATATTTATGTGAATATTTAAATAAGAGGTGAAAGATGTATGTAGAAATACACTTGAGTATATGATTTGGTTTGAATGAAGAAAGTCAAACCAAATAATCAATTGTAGATTGATTGTGTATAATCATGCATAATGATTAAGTTTATCTAAGGATAAGTGTTCTATTATGCTTAAGATATGTGTTAGAGAAGTAGTGTCTAGGCATGGTGTGCCAGCGACGATTATTTTTTATCGAGACACTTGATTTACTTCTTATTTCTGGAGAAATTTCCAGGAATAATTGGGATTGTTGATAAGCACGGTGTATTATCCTCAGATTGATGGTCAAAGTGAAAGGACCATTCAAACGTTGAAAGATTTGTTACGAGCGTGTATAATTAATTTTGGGGGTAGTTGGTGTGACAATCCGACTTTTCGAATTAACCTCGTTAACTGAAAATAGTGAGATCACAGGCCCAACAGGACAAAGGTAGGCCCAATGGTATTCATGAGGCCCAAAAGGTTAATCTAGCCCAATAATATTTCAATTAGCCAATTAGTGACAATCCGGCATTTCTGATTAATTCCGTTAACTTCAAGATTAATCGAAATGATATGTTATTGATCGAGAATAATCTATAAGGGTTAAAATTTAACAAAACAAGCCATAAACACCTCAATTACAAGGGTAAGGTTGGTAAGTAGGTTAAAATGCAAAGTTTTGACTTTTAGAGTCAAAATTCGCATGAAAATTGAGGAAAAAATTCGAATTGCCCAATAATAAGGTTTGTAACCGAAATTAAATCATCCCATTGATGATTAATAATGATGATCAGGCGTTATTAGTTCATTAAGCATCGAATTTAATCCGAATAAACGATTTGTAAGCCAAACCGTTTCTAGTCATCACACAAATAGGTATAATCGATCATAATACACCAAATTAAGTTCACAGAACCCATATTCGGCATATTCAGAGGGGAATCCAATCAACAATTTGATCCCAAGGTGTTCAAGTAGAAGAATCGATTAGGATCTTGGCCGAATTTCATCTACAAGTCTAGCTACTTCAATCGGGCATCAAAACAGGTAATAATCGATGCTTACACAACCTAAAACCTTCGACTAAACAGAAACCCACGCTAATTCGAAGTGATAATCGCGAATTATAAGGGTTCGATCATTAGGGTTCATGCTATGAACGGATTTGGGGGTTCTAGGGCAAACGGGATTAAAAATCAAATTAACCTACCTAGGAAGTTTCAGAAAACTCCGATCAAGCTAAACCACATTCTGATTTCATTAAACTTACACGAATTCTAGGGAGTCGATTTCTAGGGTTCTTGTAATATAAGGATTTGGGGGTTTTCATGAAAACAGGTTTAGTAATTAAATTAAACTTTAGAGTGAGGTTCGAAATCATCTGATAAAGCAAAACCCCATATCAGTTTCGCATAACAAGAATGAATTCTATAACTTCAAGTTCTAGGGCTTTTAAAGTAATCGGGCTTGGGGTTTGATGAACAATCGGTATTAAGAACTCGATTTAATCACACAGAGGGTTTCGTTTTGGGTCTAGGATGAAAAACCCCATGGATTCAAGGCATGATATGTTCGAATTTGGTTTAACAGATTTGGGAAATGAGGATGTTCGAACCGGACCTAGTTAGGGGTTGAATTGAGGTGTTGATCTTGATAATTGAGTGAATTGAAACCCACTATGGATGCGTCTAGATTCAGGCAGAAGCCCCAAAGTCTTGGGTTCGATCAGATTCGAATTAAGGACCAATTGAGGGGTGATTGGGATCGGTTAAAGAACAAGGGGGAACAGACCTGTTGAAGGTTAAAACAATTAAATCCTAAGATAGATCAATAAAAACTGATCAGATTAGATGGTAGGAGGGAGGTGTTGAGTGTTGGAGGTCGCGGGTTCGAACCCGGCTCCATCCGTTTTTGAGGTTTTAAGCCATTTTTGATGTTTTAGTCGTAACTCACTCGTTTTAACTCCGATTCGACTCGTTCGAATTGCGTTAGAACCAGAATTCTATCCCGAACGCATTAGGATGATAAAATTTATATTCTAACCCGAAAACGTAATCGCGAATAATTACGTTTGTTTAAATAAAATCATAAACGGATATGTGATTTTATTTAAACGGATTTAAAGACACGCATACATACGTATGCGTATTCTTAATACTCTAACATACGTGTGTTGATACGTATGTGATTCCAAGCACAACACGACATTCCGAATAACACTATGTTATTGTTTAAACACAGATCCTTCGTAAGAGGATTTTCTACACGAGCTCACGTATTTGATCATTCTGCAAATAATCAAAGGTGCGTACACGGCCCCTTTCTTATTTTAAACTATTTTGGGGGAGAAAACATGTGCAACAAACTCTTTTTAGATACATATCACTTGCATGAGTTAGTTGTTTACATTATGTGACAACATAGCATTTAAAAGTCCTTACACACCTCGAACCGTTTAGTTTGTCGTAGCGCAAAGCGTGGTAGTTGGAAATAGATCTATTAGGTTTGACAAACCTCACCTGGTAGATGGGATCTACGCAGGTGTTTGACTGACCAAACACACATTACTATTGTTTGTGCTAGACAATAGTGGCAAGGCAAAAACATGCTATAGCATGGCAATCGTCAGCCTCGGTGTCGACCAATTATGTAAATAGTATATATGACTAGCTATCATGACTATGCAATATGTGATTATGTTATCTGCAAACTTTATATTCAAACTGTTGTTTTGAACGTTGTGAATACTTAAACCTGTGTTATGCACCAACCATTGTGTTGACTTGATTTACATGTTTTCTCAGGACGCTAAGGTGCGCGATAAAGCTGGCATGGACTAGGAGATAGAGTCGCATGCATGTTTTACATTTATATTTAAATTACATATTTGAGGATTTTGTTTTGTAATTTACATATTACAACTGTTACTGGTTTTAAAACGCTTCTGCAAAATTTGAAAACTCTAATATGTTTTGAAATTCATATAGAGGTCTTCGTTATGTCTAATGATCTGAGATCCTGGTTCGTCACATTCCCAAACGGTATGATTCCGTTAGTTGAAAATTGGGGGTGTGACAGTTGGGATAATTATCTACCTTTGGCTGAGTTCTCATAAGATAATAGTTATCATTCCAGTATTGGAATGCCTCCATATAAAATGTTGTATGGGAGGAAATGTCGTACCCATGTGTTAAAGAGAAGTTGGGCAATGAGAACTGGCAAATAAAAAGGTAGCTAAAGTAACGAATGAACGAATAGATTAGATTCTAGTTCATTTGAAGGCGGCACAAGACCGTCAGAATTCCTATGTTGATAAGCACAGGAGGATTATTGAATTCCAGGTGGGAGATTTTGCATTGTTAAAGGTCTCTACTTGGAAAGATGTTATATGTTTTAGAAAGCAAGGGAAGTTAAGCCTACGTTTCATTAGACCATTCAAGTTTATAACTCTAATTGGCAAGGCTGCTTATCTTCTTGAGCTATCGGAGGAATTGAATGGCATACATGACCTTTTCATGTGTCAAATGAGAAAATGTTTGGCGGATGAATCGGCTTATGCGCCACAAGAAGACTTGGAAATTGATGACAAGTTGAGCTATGTAGAAAAGCCGGTAACTATATTAGACCGAAAGGTCACACTTTTGAGAAACAAGTCCCTCAACCAGGTAAAGGTTCAATGAAAAAAAAACAGAAGGGGATCTGACGCCACGTGGGAGTCAGAAAATGAAATGAGAAAGTATTAACCTTTCCTTTTTGAGGTTTAATCGATTTCGAGGACGAAACCTTTGTAAGGAGGGGAGATTTGTAACAACTGGTTTTCAATAATGAATGTATTGTAAATAATCGTTAATTGGGAAATCACGAAAACGAGACTCTGATTTCAAGATACGCTGAGTTGAAGATAGCGTTAAATAAGAGATCATATATTTTGAATTTTTCATGTATTGAAATTATAACCATTGGAAAGAGCTCGAAAAATCGTGAACGTAGGCGAAAACCGTGCGCAAAACGGAGTTCGTATGCTCCCGGAATCGCGAAAACAAGAAAAAAATCAAAATTGACAATGCTGATGTGGGGCGGTATGCCCCAACTGGGTGCACCAGTTGGGGCGATGCGCCTGGGTCCCTATGTCGGCAAAAACTTGTTAAAACGATCAGAACGCATCGGGTATGTTCTAAAGTTGTAATTTTTGCAGCAGCTACCATTTCACGAATTTGAGGAACCAAACCATGAATATACTTTTCTACTAAAACTAGCTCAGTAGGAAACATGTCGGGAAATAGACATGTGAGTTCATGAAATCGTTCCGTATATCTCCAACACTTCGTACCTATCATTGAAAGATTCAAGAATTCTTCTTGTAGTTTCATGATTTCGATGGCCGGGCAATATTTTGAAATTATCAAAGTTTTAAACTCCTTCCAACCCATTACATCAACAGTGGCCGTACCCAATAATCTTACTTGGGTATTCCACCATATCAAAGCCTAGTCCTTAAGAGAACAAGTAGCATATGTTACTTTGTGCTCTTCTAGACACTGGCTGATTTGAAGTTTTGTTTCCATCTCTTTGATCCATTTTAACAACCACTCAACTCCTTCCTTTCCAGTAAAATCGGGAGGATTATAAGTTTTAAAGTAGTTGTATGTACATCCATGTGGTGGAGAATCTAAAACTGTTATATTCATACTGGTGGTAGTATAAGTCTCTGTGTTCCTGTCAGTAATGTTGCGCTCTATATGGCTTCCACGTGAGCTAGAAGCTATGTTCTGCTGATATTGAGCCAACATACCTGGAATAACTGCCACCAATTGCTCATTTACAATTCGAGTTATCATTGCTTCATTTAGCTCAGCTCCACTAGCAGCCATAAGTGGAACCGTATTCGTTTCAGCATTCACGGGTGGAGCCCTGTTCGTTTCCGAATTGACACGTGGATCCGAATTTGATTCTACATTCACAGGTGGAACTTGATTCAATTCAGGGTTAGTAATGTTCTTGGCAGCGTTCTTGGCTGGTCGACCACGTTTTGGAGCCATTGTTCTGCTCACATGTCGATAAACCCGGATCAGTTCAAGAACATTAAAAATATAACCCTTTGAATCACATAATTTCAGTGATACTGAAAATTCATGTTGAAATGTGATTATAATAAATATAGTATAACTACATCGATATAATTCAGACATGTTTTCAGTACACAAAGATCACACAAATGTTCGTAGTTATACTTAGTCCTGTTATTTCAAAAACATGTTAGAGTCTTACCCAGCTCTTTGCATTGCAACACATGTTATTAGAGATATGTTCATACAGGACTAGGACATGTTCTCACACAAGTTCTCTAATATGTTCTCAGTTCATACATTAAGTTCTCATACAAATAATAGATATGTTCTCTCATAGTTCTCTTTTATTATCTAGTTATAGTTCATACAAGTTTGATATTAATATATAGTTCATGCATTCACACACAGGGTATTTAAAGATGATACCGTATCTAGAACATTCACCTGCTTCATAAGAACCAGGTGTGACGTAAGTATCTCCAATACGGTAGTACCAATGTTCTTTAGAATAACACGGGACCGTTGTATCTCATGGCGTATACTCTGTAGATCCTAGCTAACCTGCTAAAGTTGTGTTCATAGCTCCGCCTGGTGGGAGGATTCTCTCAACTCATGAGTAATGTTAAGCACATCTCTCGGTGTCCGCTGTCATCTTGGGGGAAGACCGGTAGTCTTGAGAGCTTGAGCTCACATGTGTCGAAGTCCATCACATGCCTGAATCCTCTAAAGTGATTAACTTTGCCTCTTCACTACATAAGCATTCTTACCTGGTGCTTAAGAATGTCTGGGTGAAGCAATTAGTGCATGTGGTGATAACATAGCTAGTACATGTGGTACAGACTGGGAAGTAGCCAACGATGCTTCCGATGAATCGAAATCCGAGCTCAAACTAGTGGGAGGAGTATCATCAATTATCACGTATGAAAATCTCTGATCAGTATCATGGAATAAATATTGAATAATAAAATTCAACATAATCATGATATGATGTCTCTTCCTATCTCAAAGCACCTAATCGTCCTTATAGTTATTATTGTTCTGCTTGCATTGAACTTCACTAGAACGCACACGTGTTGCGAATTTCAGTTATGCTGGCCACTCATAACTGGAATTCGTACCACCTGATTATCCTGGCTTAATTTAAAACAAGTTTTGTTCGTTAGTTACGTTCAGTGCTCTCAGTGTCACTATACGAGCCTATGGTTATAGTCTAGGGCTCTAAGTCAACCTAATTCTCTATAACCTGTGGCTCTGATACCACCCTGTCACACCCCCACCCCTCGTCACCTGAGATGATGTCACCCGAAGCTATGACATGATTGCGGAAGCATAGTGGTGATGTCTCCGAGGTGAGGGGTGACTTACTTGAACCGATATCATAAGCACACAGATTAACTTAAAATAAATACAATACAGGGTTCCGTCATTACAATCAGTATCATGTTTTACAACTAAGTTTATTACACAACTGACTTATTTAATTACTAGTGTTTGAAGTGCTGCCTCACCGAGTGTCATTGTCTCCCTGCAAAAAGATTTGAGTTTGAAACGTCAGCACAAAGCTGGTGAGATCGACAGTTCAATTTAAAACAATATGATATGATAAATATGTTCTCAAAAGTTCAGTTCTGGATGACCATGGGACCCGTATCTAGTTCCTTTCGGACGTCTAGTCTGTCTCAAGATATTACCCGTCGGTACATATCTTAGTGCCTCATTGTCTTAATGTCTATCATACCATTAAGAAGTTCAAGAAACAGATAACAAACATTCACACAAGGGGAGATGCAATCCTCCCAGCGAATGGGGTGTCAACCAATAGTACTATCAATGTTTTCTGTTCGGCCACACATGGGTTCACTAGATACAGTTCAAAAATGAGGACTTTCAATTTCATGATAGAGTTCAGTCTACAAGCAAAATCCCATGAAATCCCACAAAAGTCACAACAATCACATGAAATCACACAGATATCAGTGATACATATCATATGTTCATTAAAAGTTCAACAATGTTCCCCGATGTTTATAAAAGATTAAAAATAAAAGGGGTTGTACGAAACTCACATGATGATATAAGGGTAGCAGAGTATCACCAAACTGATAGTATAGAGATGATTCTGCATTTAGTTATCTTTAATAAGTTATTTATGTTCTAGTTTACTGATTAGATCTTCCTGAACATTAAATATCAAAGACATTGCTTTGAAAGTCATCAAACTAATATTAAGTATTTAATTAGTTAATTTAATATCGTATCATACAATGTATGATAATGTAGGAACCTATATAGATTCAGATTCCTAATGTGAAGTTGATGACATGTTTGATTAATCATAATAATCTAGGATTAACCAAATAGTTAGTGTTGTTGATTATAATGCTAAACCAGTTTCTAGATGATTTAATGGCTTAGGAATGATTAATCCTTGTTATTGATTACCCAAATATCATAAAATATCACAATGTAGTATCATAATAGGTATAATAACCATGTTTAACATACTAATCTGACTGTTATCACAAACATCAGATAATCATTCCGATGAGTATGTTAATGATTATGATTAGTTTGAAACACTTGGATTTAACCTTTATATTTCAAAGATTAATCAAACTAATCACCTACATTGTTACAATCAAATGGTTTAGACCATTATAATCATAGTTATGATTTCATGAAAAATCGGGCATTACAACGGATCAAAACAAGAATTTAACCGTTAGAACTTCGTGTTCTTCATTTATAATCAATCCTAGCCATCATCTAGGCAATAATCAACAATCATAACTATCTCATTACGTTCAAAATCAAGATCTAATCGATCCATATCAAACCAGAAATTTTAAGCGGATCATTACCTGATTTGACGGATTCCTGCGGTTAGAACGACGATCAGAACTTGAAAACACGATCCGTGGTGCGATCCGTACGTTTAATAACTTTCAAATTGGATTTAGGATGAAGGAGACAGGTTCTTGGACGTCTGGAGTGAAGAAATGGTAAAATAGAACGCACTTTTGGACTTCTTAAGCGATCAGATCGCTTAAAAAAAATTTTAACCGACTTAGTAAACCAGGCGCACCGCCCCGAGCCAGACGCTGGGCTGGGGCGTACCGCCTGGTGGAAACAAGGTGGCCCACATTCTTCTGGTGTCCGGGCGTACCGCCCCGACCCGCGGTTTGGTCCGGGGCGTACCGCCCCAGGGCAAAATCGTCCAATTTTGATTTTAAACTTCGTTTTGCGATTCCGGACAATCCGTAACTCCGTTTCGCGCACGGTTTTCGCCCACGTTCATCATTTTTCACATACTATCAATCCCCAATAACAAAAGTTACTAAATCCTCGTGGATTTCAAGCACGACCAAATGTGCTCACGTCATTAATGCCGAATTTTTCGTACGCAACTGTCACAGTTGTATGTGCTATATGTATTGAAACTAGTTGTATATATGTGAATACAACTAGGTATTGGTGGTGAAAGTCAAAGGACAATTCACAGAAGTGGAAAAGAGGTTGTAGGAAGTGAACAATCGTATGAACCAGGTAAGTTACCCAACTTACTGTAACATTACATATAAGTAGTAGAAAGAGTCTACTTGATTGTGATGTATATATATATATTGATTGATTCATTTGAATGAATGTGCATAACTAGATTGGAACTAATTGAGTTAATAGACTCTAAAGTACATATGTTAAGTTCCAATGTGTTTATGTTACGGTTGAATTAAGTATGCAACACAGATTGCATAATAATAGCCGGATGAGTCGGTGTTTGAGTATGATATCACAAATGCTTGAATAGTCAGAGGTGCTGACAAATAGCTATGGTGGAAGTACAGGAATGTGAACACCATAGTGTAATTTTGATTAAACTATTGTGATTAATAGTTGATGATTGGTAATGTGATATTATTGCATTGTGAGAGTCAATTCGAATAGAAATGACTCAGCTTGAATTTTGATTGTGAAAAATGTATTTTTACATTTTGTTGTTATGACTCCACAATGGTGGATAGCCAGAGGTGCTGGCAATTGTCTAGATGGAAGTACCGGTGGGTGAACATCTTAGACTTAATATTTATGACTCCATAATGGTGGATAGCCAGAGGTGCTGGCAATTGTCTAGATGGAAGTACCGGTGGGTGAACATCTTAGACTTAATATTTGAATCCACAATGGTGGATAGATAGAGGTGCTAGCAATTGTCTAGATGGAAGTACCGGTGGGTGAACATCTTAGACTCAATATTTTGACTCCACAATGGTGGATAGCTAGAGGTGCTAGCAATTGTCTTAGATGGAAGTACCGGTGGGTGAACATCTTAGACTTAATATTTATGACTCCACAATGATGGATAGCCAGAGGTGCTGGCAATTGTCTAGATGGAAGTACCGGTGGGTGAACATCTTAGACTTAATATTTGACTCCACAATGGTGAATAGCTAGAGGTGCTAGCAATTGTCTAGATGGAAGTACCGGTGGGTGAACATCTTAGACTCAATATTTTGACTCCACAATGGTGGATAGCTAGAGGTTCTAGCAATTGTCTTAGATGGAAGGACCGGTGGGTGAACATCTTAAGACTTAAAAATATATGTACGATACCACAAATGTGTGGATAACCGGTTAATCCGGAAACTAAATTGTTGAAACCACAGGTGTGTGGGTAATTGGTTGAGCCAATAATTATATATTTATATATATGGTGTTTTAATTTAGCCAGAGGTGCTGGTGGTAAAATTGGATTAGATAATATAATCATAATTGTGAAAATGTCCCATTAAGGGAAATAATGCACAATGTGTGTTGTGTGCAAGTTGACGTTGGAATATGATATATTATTATCTAAATTGATTAACATCCATATGATATGTATGTGGATGGGTTTAAATGAGTTTTGGGAATTTGGGAGGGGTTACTTACTTAGTTCTAACGAACTAATTGTGACCTTATATGTGATGTTACTGGTTAAAGATAGATATGCATCAGGCGATCAGATCGGGCACGTTGTGAAGCAGAACCAAACGTTATGTAAAATCTTTGATGGTATTAAACTTAAACACACTAGTTTTTATTAACCATAAATATAAATGTTATGAAATTAAGTGTGTTTACTCATGAAATGATAATTTCACGCTTCTGAACATAATTTATGAAAAAGTTTAATCTGGGACCTAAAATGGGACACGTGGAATCGTCTAAAAAGTTTGGGTGTTACACTTTGAACAAAAGGTTGGAGGTTTAATTATTAAGCACCGTCCCATAGTGAAATATTTTTCAAAAATGCTAAAAAAAATAACTCAAACAAGTTGCATGCATTCTCGTACCCTGAAATGAATTTAAAATAACCAGTTAAATAATGAATGTAGACATTTCAAAACTAAAGATAAAATCAATTAATTTTGTATATAGGAAAATAAGTGATTCAGATGAGTGTAAATAACTTCCTCGTCAACAACAATCATCTCGATAGAGTAGGTGTCATTTGCATTGGTTTTACTCGGCTATTTTCACAAACTTATTAGACGAACACCTTATTATACGAACTTTGATGGTATTATTATAAGCTTTAACATTAACATCACATTAACATTGTTCAACATGGTTTTCTTGTTTGAGTCCATTTAAGGTGTTAATACAAATAATATTGTTATTAAACTTAAATTGTTAGTGTAAGCAGGTATTGTTAGTTATTTATAAATAACAATAACAATATTACTAATTAATAATATCACACACTAATAAATATATAAATATAATTGAAAGAAATAAAGATATGTATGAATGTAACAATGTGTGGCTGTAACGTTGTCTAAAAGACTTGATAAACAACAACATGCATACCCAGTAAGAATCCCACTTAGAGTAGAGTCTAGGGGGAAAATAAAGACACACCTTACCCATATCTTAATAAAAGAATAGAGAGTCTGCTTCGTAAGAGTCCCGGCTCAATGGTCTTTCTTTCTTTTTTTTTGATTAAACAATTATAGTTAATAAGAAATACATGGTATAGAAAACAGAATGTTTAACATTTTGTAAAAGACCAAATTTTTAACAATTGAATACAACTAGGTTTAACCATCCCGTGCGTTGCGACGGGTTATCACAGGTGACTCCTGAAAATGGCATTATATATTATTTGCAGAAGTATATGTTGCATAACAAAATCAAATCTCTCATCACAAATTCTATACAATTTTCATAAAAACATAAAATCATACAAAAATATGTTACAAAAATATTAGAAAATATTACTCTCAAAATCTTTCTCACTAGCAACCAATTGTTTGAATTAAAACAAAAACCCAAATATCTAAGCAAATCTCTAAAATTTAATATAAACAAAACTTCTAAGCAAATCTCTCAAATTTAATACCCTCATTTCTGTTTACAGCTTTTCAAAATTAAAAAAAACTTCTAGTGGTACAAAACTAAATTATCAAAACGTCATTATATGGAACAGACACCTACATTAAACTTGAAAAAAAAATTAGGTTTGGAATAAACATATCAATTTTAATGTAGACTAATATGGACCATATGATTATTTTCAAGATTTCAAATGGACGACCCATATAGAGTTAAAGGGCTTTCACTTTAAGATCGAGTTTTCACATGATTCAAACCCTATATATGTGTGTGTTGTTCACTATTTTACTATACATATTATTTTTTATATATAATTACTATTTCTTTTCATGAACTTTAATTCTATATAGTAATACTGTATATTAATAGTAATTTCAAAAAATCAATATTCCTTTTGAATGCATAATATATATAGTGGTCAAAATCTAAAATTTCAAAAAACAACTATTCCTTTTCAATGTATTTTAATATATACCAGTAGGAAACCCCTGCGTTGCGGCGGCGACAACTCATTACCAAATCGTCAACTACAACACCTTACTTTTTAAAAAATATTTTGAAACAAGCAAAATTATGTATAGATATTTTTAAAGAATTCGGCATGACTTGCCAAAACGAAGCCGAATCTTGAATTTTTTTATTTAAACATCATTGTAACACAATTTGAACACCATGTTCTATTATGAGTTTGGGCTAATTCATCACCGTTGGGCTCTTACAGTACTGTAAGTGTTTAAATATTTAAAACTTACAGTACTGTAGCACAAAACTTACAACGATGATATTTTTTAAACGGTGAATCGGTGATGAATTAGCCAAAACTCATAAAATAACATAGTGTTCTAATTGTGTTACAATGATGTTCAAAAAAAAAAATTCAAGATTCGGCTTCGTTTTGGCAAAGTTAATGGGTTATCGCTCTAAGAGAGGGTTAGCATTTGATCCCAATCCTATATATGTATATGAATAATTATATAAAAATATTTATATGTGTATAGATACAAAAACAAATTAAACCTACCTTAATATTGTAATTTGGTATGGTTAATAAATTTTAATTTTTATAAGTTAATAAAATAAAAGCAAAAATAAAACATTTTAAACTTAGTTATAAGCTTAGGATAAGTTTTATAAACTTTGGGAAAATTAAATGTAAATAAATAAACTTAAACCTACTTAAATTTTAAATTAAAAATAAATAATGCAAATAACTTTGTTTTAATTATATAAAATTTAAAAAAATTGTAAAACATCCATAAATATATAAATACTTTTTTTATAATAGTTTCTATAAAATTTAAACCTATTTTAAACAAAATTAAAATGATAACTAAAAGTTGGAGGGGGAAAACTGCAAAATTTTAAACTGTTAATCAAGAGGAAAACTTGGAAGGGCCGGAATTGCCAAGTTCTCAAACATTCTCTCCTCCCTTGCCCGTTCTACCCCTGGGTTGACCCAGTACCCACATCATGACCCGTATTGCACCGACGCATGTACTGGTTGTCCCTAGTACGATTGAGCTTAGATTTGGAAGGTTTATTATCGCGATAATCATCTGCAATAACCTTTAATCGAATTGATGACGTATCAATCACAAATTGTTACCCGAAACACAAACAAATCACACGTAATTTGAATTCAATGGAAACGGGTATTAAAACCCAATCTACTCGACCAAAAACCTTCCTTTGCCTCATTCGAAGCTTTCTGTGATAGAAAAAACTCACAAATGCATTGTAGCACAGATTGAAGACCTGCGAGCTCCCAGTCGTTCAATTCTCGGATTCTTACTCGAAACCCATGAAGCTTTAACACCAAGTAAGTGTTTTATACATCAATAAACTCTGTTTTTGATCCTAAACAAAAACCCTAAGGCTATTAAACCAATCGGAATCCGGATCATTTGAATTTGCTCGGGGAACGAACTAGGGTTCGTTCTGATGCTCGATTTAGAAAATGAATTCGCGAGTCATGGTAAGATTTATCTGGTTGAAATCATTTCGTGGACTAGGCTCTAGATCAAACGGTTAAAGCGCTCGGGTTCCATCAATTAGGTAACGGGTTCGAAATCGTCAATCCGGGTTAAAACCGGTTCTGGACCTTATTTAGATTTTTTTATTTAAACAATATTTTTAAATTCTAAAATCACGGAAATTATTTTAAAAAAACACCACCATTTTGATATATATATATATATATATATATATATAGGGGAAGGATCAAATGTTAACCCTTTCTTATAGCGTTAACCGCTTAACCTTAGCGTTTTTTGCCCGAATCTTTATTTTTTTCATGGTTTTTATAATACATAAATAGGGGGTTTCTTTTTTGTGTTTTTGCTATTTCATCACCGTTTAAAAGTTATAGTAAGTTTAAGTTACTTACACTTACTTACAATCATTATCTGATGTAAGTAAGTGTAAGTAACTTACACTTACTATAACTTCTAAACGGTGATGAATTAGCAAAAACACAAAAAAGAAACCCCATATTTATGTAAAACAAAATAACTTGATAATTTTGGATAAATTTTTATATTTAAATGTTTTCATCATAATTAACTTTTAATAACTTAAATTATACACACATGTTTTGATAAACTAAAATTTTAGATTTTATATAGCATTCTTATACATTTTATAAAATCATTTTTTACATTTCTATAATATTCAAGTAAGTTTTATTTAAAGTTTTTACTGTGTTTATATTTAAATCATGACATGGTTAATTCACACTTGGAAAATGGTTTAATAAATTCTTTTAAAATGTTTATTTAAATAAAACAAATAATTTAAATATTTTGTTACAAAACTTTTAAATCAACATATTATGTTAACATGAAAAAAACACTATAAACCTTGTAAAGATCATTATTAGTTTATGTGAACTTTCAACACATAAACCAAGATGAAATTTAAAACTTTAACAAGTCAAAACAAAATCGAACCTATTGTTCTATTTATAACTTAGGAAAATACATAGAAAGACACAGTTATGTTAACATTAGGCCTAATGAACTATTTAGGTGAACATTGAACTTGTTGGACATACTTGTGAGCTATGCTTTAACATACATTACAAAAGACTACCTCAAACATTAATGTGAGTCTTCATAGCCTCTCTTTTATTGCTTTTGTTTTAGAGGTGAGACATGTAACTTAGCTTTTAAACATTTTCATGTAAAAATAGCTAATGGTCTTATAGTTAATGAACTTTAGCTAAGAATAGGCGTTGATCACACCCATTTAGTGACTATGATAGACTTATTGAACTAACCATCCCACCAATGATTGATTTACCCCTTTGGGGAAGCCCGTGGTGATAGTTTTCTATTTGAGCATTTTAGTGATGCTAAACATAGGTCAAACATCATTTGTTAACATTAAGTTGATCTGCTTTACTTGCTAGTTCATTTTGACTAAGAACATTGTGCTTAAGGTTCACATAAGACATTACTTATAGCATTTTTGTAAACATATTTTGGTGTGAGTGTTAAACCTATGAAACTCACCAACTATTCGTTGTTGAGCCTTTTTAAACATGTTTCAGGTAGGAATGCAAATTAGCATAATCATTGAGCTTGGACTTAGTTTTAGTTTTCATTTATGCTTAATGTATTGAACTTGAAATGATGTAATAGTTAGGTTTTGGATATTTCGACTATGTATTGAATGTTTGAAGTTAATATTTGCATTGAATGTTTATCTTTTGATTATTTACAATTTTATACCCTGTGCTATGAACAATCTACACTTCATGGTGCCGCGATGTTTTCGCCATCGGTCGGGGTGTTACAGATTGGTATCATAGCCTAAGTTATAGAGAATTAGGTTTTTAGAAATAAGATGACCTAGACTATAACCATAGGATGCCTTAGTTTGAACTCTTTAGTTGCCGTGATAGGCCATGAACTCTTATTTGAACTCTATAGTTTCCATGCTAGGCCTTGAACTGTTATTTGAAACTTAATAATTGCTATGATAGGTCAATTTGACTATGTGATTACTTTGTTTTACTTGACTAGTTGTTTGATAGCTCAAATGTTTGAACCTAGTTTAGGATGCCTTAGTATTCACACACTAGACTCTAGGGTTCAAAACTTCTCGACCCATTCTTACGACTTGAACGAGGATTTTCACTACAAAGAATGATCTTAGACTTCTAAGTCTAATTAAAGCTTTGAATCCCATCAATAGTCTTTAGTTTCATTTTAATGATTAGGAAACGCATACAATCTAGAAGGGGAGTACCTGTGATTTGGGGAGTTCTGTCTAGGAAAGCATTTTGCATAAATCCAAATTTAACCGATGGACCTGTTATTTGTTAAAGTCATAACTATGACGATAAACATATACTCCCCTTCTAGATTGTATGTGTTTCCTAAATTGACATAATAATAATTTATATTATTATTACATATGTGGCACTAGAATTAGAGAAATTTAGTGTGACACGTGGTACCGTAGTCCAAACATGAGCAACAAAACGATAATTCGAGGAATTATTAACAAACGCACACACGTGTCTTGATTAACGAACGTTGGTGAAACAATCGAACAACTAAGAAATTTAACAACAATTAAGCTCTATATGAGCCTACAATGAACTAAATTATGATAAAAGTCAAGAAACATTGTTCATAAACGCGAACCAATCGAAAAACGAACTTAAACAATGAAACTTGGTCAATTGGGCCGAACCGGCATCCTTCGCGGTACGCCAAGGACTCCGGGGAGAGCCTTGGTGGTACACGAATGATAGGCTGGCAAATTTGAATCCCAAATTTCTTCGCGGTACACCACGACAAATCATCTTCTACTCGACGGTAAGCAGCGTGTTTCGGGAGGAAAACCGAATATTTTATTCTTGGCGGTATGCCAAGAGGATTTCGGGAGAGCTTGGCGGTACGCGAACACCCCACTTAACAATAAAAAAATATAAAACCCAACACATTTCACTTCTGTTCACCCCTTACCCATTTTTACTCGATTGAACATTCATTTACCGACCCAAAACTCTCTGCAACACATCTCTCTCATTCTCAGATGCCATAGTTGAAGATCCTTGGGTTCCATTGAAACCATCTTCCATCTTGAAGCTCAAGAAGGACCAACTAAGGGAACTCATCATAAGCATCATCAACAGATTTCAGGAGCCTTTCACCACTTACCCAGCTGAATCCAAGTCCTATCTTGGTGTTTGGAGCTCTAGGAGGTAGTTTTACATGTCCTATTATGCTAAAAACACCCACACACTCACATGCAAGCCTTGATGGCCACATGCATCATCAAATCAATCACACACACGAAATGTTGAACTTGTAAATCTGTTATTCGGGTCTTGATTCACTGATTTGAGCAATGAAGTTGATTTGTTGGGCATTTTGATGGTTATTTGTTGCTATCACTATAAAAGGAAGCGTTTTAGCAACACACATGTATGATCCATGATGATTTGGGTAATCTTGAATATGGATAAATGATTTATTTATGTTTTTTGGATTGTTTACAAGGAACATTGTGATTATTGTGGTTAAAAATGACTATTTGTTAAATGTTACTATATTTTGTAACTTTGATGTCACAAAATCATAATAGGTGATGAAATAGAAATATGCATATGATTTAAATGATGATTTGGGGTCAACATTGGTGATTGTGAACAAGAAATTTGTTTAGATTTATCAACATGATGGTTATATGAGAAAGTTACTATAAATAGTAACTTTATAATGGCAAATCGATACTTGATGATGGTCCAGGTATAATAAGTATGGTTAAATGATTATTTGTAACTAAAGAATTGATTTTTGATGTAATTGATTTATTAGATTTGATGAAATATATTTATTTGACATGAGTTTCTATAAATAGAAATTTTTATGGTAAACAACCTACTTGCATGTTGATTATGGATTATGTTAGGATTGATTTTTAATGTTAATGATTATATGAACAAGTTTGTGTGGTTTGTGGGGAACTTGTGGGTTAGTTCCAAGTGGTTTGGAGTGATCGGAAAGAGTTAAAATGGTCCCAAACGCGAAAAATCGGATTTTTCCTACACCCAGGGCTATAAGCTACGACATGGTCGTAAGCTACGCTTGGAACCTTCTTATCAAAGTGGTCGTAGCCTACAAACAGGCCGTAAACTTTGGCTAGGCGTGTCAGAAAATTTTTGTCTTTGTAGTTTAAATCACGTTTATGTCTCTCAAACCTTCCAAAATGAATCATAACTTATATTTGGATAATCTTACTTTGATAAATTAATAGTGAAATTAAATGTGGTGTTTGCAGGTCAGAAGTAGATTAGTATAGAAGCTCATGATCAAGTGCATGTTTTTGAATAATCAAAGATTATGGATATGTTAGTTGTTAAGTTTTCATACAAACTTAAGTATGATAATGTTGAAATGTAATTAGTAACCTAACAAACATATTTCACATATATAAATGTTTTTCATGCTTCCGAATTTAGTTATTTTATAAATGTTAAGAAGTTGTTAAATGTGACCTTATTTTGACACATGTAATCGTGTAAAGAGTTTGAGTGTCACAAGATCCAGTATTCTAAGGATCAAAATTGGTCATAGTTGAATAATCACACATCAATTGATTGTTAACGGGAGAAAACTTATCTTTACAATGATTGTTTATCTTCATTAGTTATTTAGTTTTTTCAGAAAATACTAGACATCAACTACTATAAGAAAAATAAAGAACATGAATGGGGACTTGCTACAGTGTTTTGAAAAACGAACAGAACCAGGAACCACGTGGTCGACCGGCCCAAATTGAACATGTCGTTTTTAGAACCGGCCGGTTGAGCCGGTTCACCGGTTGGACTGGGAATCGGATCACCGGTCGGACCGGATTTCAAAATTTTTTTAACTAAAATTTAGAAAATGAAACATGAACATCAAACAATGTAATTTTTCAAGATAATAATGTTTATTTGAACATTAATTATGTTTGTTCAAATTTGTTTATAATTATATAATTTTTTTGAAATTTTATATATATATATTATATAATCCGATTGTTGAATCCGGTCCAATTGATCCGATCCGTAATCACTAAGCTGTCCGATTCAACTTCCGGTTCGGTTTTGGAAACATGCATGAGTAGTGATGCCTTAGACCACACGCAATGGGCACCCCGCTCGGCCAGCGGGCCTCTTCCCCGCCGCGGGGTCGCACGGGAACACCGCCCCTAGGCCAGCGGTGCCCCGCTCAAATGGCCCCAACGGCTCCCGCTCCCCGTCGAGTTTTGTGGATTGTGATTGGCCGGTTTTTTGACTGTTATTCAACGGTAATAAAACAAAAAAAAAACTACTTTTTCAAACTAAATAAATACCCAAACTTTTTACCCAAAAAACCACCCAAATCTCTTCATCTTTCATCTTTCTCTCTATATTTTTTAAAAAAAAATCACAAACATGAATCCAAGGCCTAACAATCCCAATCCCGAATTCAACCCGTTCTCATACGATCCCGAATCGCTTAGAAATTTATTGGTTCAACTACAACAAAACCCAAACATCCAACACTTTCAACAACATCCACCAAACTTCCAATCTCCTTCAAACTTTCAACCCGGTTTTGCTCCCTACTCTCAACCTAGGTTCGAATCTGATTTTGTGTCACCGAGTCAACATGATAACGAGGTCGTGCCGGAGACACAAGACACTCAAAAACGCAAAAAAGGTAAGAAAAACAAACAACCGGCTGGAACAGGGCCGAGTAGTGGTCCAATGGCATCGAAACAATGGACTCACGATGAAGAAATCGCTCTCGGAAGATGTTACATGGACGAATCCGAGAACAAAACCAAAGGTAAAAAGTTGATTACTTAGTTTTGTTATATATTATTTTAAAGGGTTTAATTTGTTAACTTACTTTTGAAAATTTTTTTTGTAGGTAACTCGCAAAAACGTGAAAATTTTTGGAAAAAAGTAACCGTTAGTTGGCACAATGTGATGGGATTCGATGCCGAATACCGCACATATCATCAACTAAATTCAAAGTGGAAGGATATGTGCACCAAGTTAACAAAGTTTAGTGGGATCTATAGCAACTGCGCCAACAACCGAAAAGGCGGGATGAGCGACGAGAACGTGTTGAAATAGGCCGAAAAGGAATACCAACTAAAGAGTAACGGCCAAACGTTTAACCACTACCACGTTTGGGTGGCGATAAAAGACTCGCCAAAATTCCGTGTTCTTTGCCAAGAAGGTAACGAGGCCCAAGGTTCTTCAAAAAGAACCAAAAACACCGAATCGAACGAGTATTCGCCGGGGGGTTCGACCGCACATACAAATTACACGGTTAACCTCGAGGATGACGAAGAAGAAGACGAGTTCGACGCCCCACCGGAACCGGTTAGACCGACGGGTCGAGATACAACAAAACGGGCGTCCTCTTCGAGTCGTCAAACCGTCTCCTCTAACACGTCAACAACCGAACTCGCTGATCAACTCTAAGCTTTCACAACTTTTCAAAAACACGAAGAAAGGAAAAAAATGCACGAAGAGAAAACTCTCCGATCCGACCTCCGAGCACTTGAGTCTTTGCCTCCCGACATGCTTGACGACGAAGATCGTGAAATAATGCAAAAAATGAAAAAGAAACTCTTGGATAAATATCGTTAAATTTTATTTGAATTGTTAGTTTTTTTTGTATGGTTTTTTTTATTTAAATTTGCAATGTAATTTTTATTTTATTTGTATCTTTATTTGAATTGTTTAATTAAATTCTAAGTTTATTATTTTTTGTTTGCAAAAAAAAAAATTTAAATAAATCAATTAAATTTAAAAAATGTTGATGACGTGGAATAGTGGGGAAGGGTTTTCAGTGGGGTGACCATTGTGGGTGATTAAGGTTTTCAGTGGGGTGATGACGTGACATGAAATTTCAGTGGGGAAGGATTTTCAGTGGAGTGACCGCTGTGGATAGTCCTGGTGCTTAATGGTTATCACTTACCTCTGAGCAATTTAGTACCTAAGCCGAGCCTAAACGACCCGTAACTTGAAACAAAATTGACACTTATCCGAATCATCCCCAACAAAACCCTAGACATCGCAGATCCGCTTCAACCTTCATCAATGGCGGACGACGCTGCGTCAATGAGCATATACGGAGCTTCGAGAACGATTAGGAGAAAACAAAGCTCTTTGTTCAATTCTCTGAGTTCGATTCACGAGGACTCAATCTTCGTATCCGAGATAGCTCAGCTCTGGCCGGAATTGCCACTTGTAGCTAACCTGCATTGCGGTCTATGGTACGCGAAGAAATTTTATTCGAATAGCTTGTCATTTAATACATGTCGCCTCAATCTCCATGTAGAGACTCTCGTAGGTTATTTTTCTAAAATTGGTAGTGAGTTTGATTTAGATAGATAATAATATTTGGAGTTTTGGTTGCTTTTGTTATGGATAGGACAGAGGGGAGGGTGTATGATCGTTGATTCTACTCGAACAGGGAAGAGGTTTCCAGACAGTATGTCAAAAACCATACCGATTTGGACTTCTGTGTTGAATCGTGCAATTTTGAATCATAGAAACAAAATGAACAAATGATTGTTTAGGTTTAGAGAATAGTTAGTGATGTTTGCATTATTTTAGAGTACTTCTTGCCAAAATTTTGATACTACTGTACAAGAATCCCCTAAATGGGACCCATCTCTAAATTAAATAAGGATAGATTCTAAATTAAATGAATGGTTCAAGTTTCCGAAACAAGTAGAGTTGATATTGCTTCAATTTCATCTTTATTCAAGAAACCTCTGCGCCCTCTTTGAATTTCACAAAAAAAACATCATATGTAAAAATGAAGTTCCTGATTATAGTGACTGAGATTTTACACCCATAATCCTTATTTCTGTATCTGCTTCAAGTGATATATAATAACATATATTGACAAAACAAGCTCTGAATTTAGTTGAAATTACATAGCAGGAGCAGGGGACGATGAAGAAAGTTGGTCATGAGGTTTAACACCTATTTTATTTTGGAATAATGTTTATGATTTAATTAAATCTGGGCCTGTTGTATGTAACCAAGCGGTAGCTAATATTGTTGAAAAAGATAGAGTGTTTCGTGCCCAAGGAGGACAAACTGCTCCTCAGGTTTCTGTTAAACCTAAAAAATCAGAAAGCACCTGGTCAAATCTGTCTCAAAACCAACCATTAGACATTATTGTGGAGAATGGAATTAGTGGAGATTTATTAGACGGTGAGTCGGTGAGCATGGAGTATATTAATTGGGTTTGACCAACCTTGCAGTTTGTTCAACCGGATATAGCAAGTGTTCTCTATATGTTAGAGATTTAGGGTTATACATATGTTTTGCATGATAAATTGATAATCTTAGCTAAGCTATCAATTGAAAATTTAGATGATGTTGAGATTAGTGGTGGCAATCATGACCCATTTTCTAAATGATGTATAAATTTGGGTCGTATTTTATCCCAAACGGGTTAAATCAAAGATATTAGCTAAAGGGAAACTGATCAAATGGAGTCATAGTGTCAAACAGGTTGAAATTCAGGCAAAGTTCATCCTAAGTAACTAGTTAGTTATTTTGTGTATGTGTATATCTGTTATAAAGACATGGATAATACTTGCTTGTGGGTTAACTTGACGTGTACTAAAAATAATAAACCAAACCTGTTTTGAGTTTGACCTGTTTACCTGATTTGCAGAGAAAGAATGAACATGTATCATTGTATCATTTCGATATACTCAACAAAAATTCCAGTTGAATTCTTCTCTTCTGACTTGGCTGTTGAAACTTTTAAAGTACCTCATTTTGTGCAGATTTTTAGTCATCAAATGTTGATAGCGTGCTAGACTGTGACAAAAATCAGATTTTTTGTACCCTTAAGGATTCTGAAGGTTACTTGCCCCTGCTTGTTATGGTGCGCCATGTCATTATGTATCACATCACTTATTTCTATTACATTATCACTTTTTTTTACTTTTCTTGCTACATGATTCCATGACCTCTTTTACCTTTACAGGATTCAAAATTTAATAATTTTTCTTCAAAGAAATCTTCATTCTGCACTGAATGTATTTTTTTTACAGGAAAGAGGCTTGCAGTCTGCTGCAACAATGGTAAGCTTCACCTCAATGCTTTCTTCCTGGATGTATTTTTTTTCAAATAACCTCTCATTATTGATTTTTTTTATAAAATTTTGAGTATGAATGTGCTTCTAATTTTGTCCTGTTTTAGTTGCATCTTCTTTGTGCCTTTAATTGATTGGAAGATGACTTTTTATCCCATTTACGGTCTTGGTCGGTGATAGGAGCTGTTTACGGTCATGATCAGTGATTGGAGTTCTAGGAGTTTGAGAAGTAGGATCAAGACTAGGCATTTTTAGAATTTTTGGATATTTTTAGAGTTTTTGAAGTTAAAGGTTAGAGTTTCATAGCTGTAAGTATCACCTTAGAAGTAATTATATCTTAGTTTAAATGTCATGTGTGCTTGATATAATTTTGATAAATATTCTTTATGATATGTGTGTTACATTGTTTGCTATAATTTTGTTTGTGTGTTTGCGTTTGTGATGAAAAAAACCATCATAAAAATAGATAAATAAAAGCATTTTGGCATCTTAGAGTTCGAGGTCTCCTCTGAAAGAGCCTCTTAATGACCCAAACAGCAAATTAACAGCTTTTATTGACTCAATTTTACAATGCTAAAACTGGACAAAAGTGAAATTATGTTGCGTTTTATGCAAGAGAAATCCTTTTTTAAAGCTGTAGAGAATAATTGCTCTGGATTCTTGGGCATGTTTTCCAGCAGCTGAATAATGTTATTATTTCTTTGATTTTTTGGGGCAAGACATCATGTTTGCATTTGCTTGGCATAGCAATAGCAATTGTTAAAAAAACATGTGGACTTCTGTTGAATTCACATATAAGTCCCTAGATCTTTTTTCTTTTCACTAAATTTGTTTTTGCATGATTGATTTGTGGGATTTGCTAAGATTTTGTATGGTTAAGTCTCTTGAAGAGTAGTTGTTAGTTGTAATTGAATAAATAAAGGGTTAAAGATGTAATAAATAGATAGTTGAAGGATTAGAATGTTTATTGTGTAATAAGTCGTTAATTAGTTAGCTTGACCGTTAATTAGTTGAGCATAACTATGTCTACTTGTATTCTTGGGAAGTTAGCAATGAAATGAAACTTCCTTTCTCCTTTTGATTCTTGATTTCCAATTTGTAGCTAACAAATTGGTATCAATTATCAACAGCTTCTGATTATGGCACTCATAATCATTAGATCAGGTAGAGACGATCAATTGGTGGATTCGGCGAGATGACGATTCGAAATCAGATATCGGAGCAACTCATACATGAGCATGATCAGTCATTCACTCGATTGGAATCTGCAGCAGGAAAACATTTGGCGGAATTGGAAAGCATTCAATCGGTGACCTTGAAGAATGCTGATAATATGGTGGCATTGAAGGTGCAATTGGAGTTACAGATGAATGAAATTCTGAGTAGTTTGCAATCGATGAATAATGGTAATGGAAAAGGCAATGACCATACCTCAACAAGTAATCTCTCTATAGAATCAGGAAATAGTATGTTTCTTAACATCAATCACAATCGTTTCACGAAGATGGATTTCCCCAAGTTTGCTGGGAAGAACATGGAAGGTTGGTTGTCCAGAGTTGAACATTTCTTTGCAATTGATTCTACAACAGAACATTTGAAGGTTTGGTATGCGATCATTCATTTAGAATATATAGCATTATTATGGCATCAAACCTTTGTGAAATCGAGAGGAGGATCAATTGAAGGAATGCCTAGGGTGGAGTATAAAGTTTTATTGATACACGGTTTGCTGAGGTATTAGGCCAGGACGCCATGGGGAACATTGACAGCTTTAAAGCAGCAAGGAACTTTGTAGAATTTTTGTCAACAGTTTGATTTAGCTTTGACAAAAGTCACAATACGTGATGAATATGCAGTAAGTTTGTTTTAAAGAGCTATTAAACCTAAAACTGGATTTCCTTTAAGGTTACCATTGTTGCCTAGTCCTCCTGTTAAGCCAAAGTCAATTCAACATATATGATTGTCTCACAAAGAGATTGAAGAAAAAAAGAGCTAAGGGAGAATGCTTTGGATGTAATGAAAAGTATACACCAACTCGTCAATGCAAAAATAAACAATTATTTTCAATAGAATTAATTGAAGAAGAGGAGGAACCTCAGGAAGATGTTGATGAGGTATTATTTCATTCTATGCAAGTTCCAATTATTTCTTTGAATGCCATAATGGGAATTGGGAATGCCTTCTTATTCGACTATAAGGGTAATAGGGGCAATTGGAATTAACCCTTTACAGATTCTTATGGATTCGGGTTCAACCCATATTTTTTTTGCATTTGGATTTAGCTAAAAAAAATGCAATGTCCTATTAAGATGGTCAAGGCATTAAATATTATCGTAGCTGATGGTAATAAATTGAATTTTACTCAATTATGTGAAAATTTTCAATAGATGATGCAAGGAAACTGGTTTATGACAGATGTGATGTTGATTTCTTTAAGTAACTATGATATGGTGTTGGGAGTACATTGGCTTCAAACACTTGATAACATAGTTTGGAATTTTAAGGAACTTACAATGAGTGGGAGATCGGGTATTTGAGCTTATTAGAGGATTGGGTTCTAATTCTATGTCTCTATGCTCTTCTGAGAAGATTCAATATTTATTAGAAGGGTCATTGAAATTGGTTGAGGTTCAGTTGTTCAGCCTTCAAAGTTCAAACTATGCATGATGATTCCTTTTAGCATGAGACAAGAATTAGGGAGGTGTCATCAGATCAATCTATTAATACTTTCTTATTAGAGTATGAAGATGTTTTTGCTGAACCAAAATCCTTGTCCCCAAAAAGAAACTGTGAACATAGAATTTTGTTAAAAGATGAAATAATTACTATAAATCAAAGGACTTAATACCCAGCTGGTCAAAAAGATGTTTTGGAAAAACTAACTAAAGAATTATTTTAAATGTAATAAAGTTGAATTATTTGGTTGATGCAACGAAGATGGTTGATTACGTAGATGTGTAAATGTAAAAACAACAAATGCTTTATTTAAATGTAATAAAGTTGAATTATTAGTTTTTTTTTAAAAAAAATTCAAATTTTGAACAGTACGGCCCGTACTGACAAGTACATGCTGTACTGTTCTAAGATTATAATTACTTTTCCAGTTCATTTTTACATTTACCACACACAAAACTCACGCAAACTCTCTCGTATTGACCTATACACCCCGTCTTAATCTTTGTGTTTTCGACACCAGGTATGTATTTAGCCTCATAGATCATTAATATAGGTGTTTTATTTGTTAAATATCGATCTAGGTAGTGTTTTTTTGAGATTAAAAGTTGCGAAAAACGAACAAGACAGGCCGTCTTGACCAGTATGGCACGTATTGTTCATTCAAATTTGAACCAGACAAAGAACAACACGGGTCGTCTTGACCAGTATGGCTCGTATTGTTTAAACATATAAATTATAAAGAGACGATATTTGGCCTGGTATGGCCAAGACGGGCCGTCTAGTTTTGTTTGAGGCGTCCAACAGCAGTACGGGCTCGTCAACCTATACGGCCCGTATTGGACAGGTTTTTTTTAACGTTTGCTCGGTTTTCATTTTTCAACTAATATGATTGATATGGAGCCGGATATTCCACACTAGGATGATGCGTTAGAGCTCGATGACGAGGCGTTAGAGTTCGCGCATCACCAATGGCTGCAGTTTCAGCCTGGTACGGCGACAACGATTAGGTGCCGTCGTATTCTTCGCATGAGTGTCGGCACGCCGCGTTGCATCGACTAGGGAGTGCTTGCAGATGCCGGTTAGGCAGATCAAGTTAGGGCTATCCTTGGCAAGGATACTCTGTGGACTCGTTTATTCGATACAGCCGATCTGCCCACATACAGGCTGGTTACCGTTGAGTTTCTGTCGACCTTCCGCTACAGAGCTCACCAGGCGGCCGTACCTGAGCAGGAGGATGAGGAGCTTCCTCTTGACATTGAGTTCTCACTATGCGGACATCACATGGAGTGAGGACGGAGACCGTGACGGATGCATTCACCCAGGGGTTGACACAAGGTGAGGACGTAATGATGAGGGCTTGGTGGACGCAGATTTTTGATACACCGTTCACCAGCCGCCGATTACGTGCGACGACCGACAAATATCCTCTCATTAGATACATCCACCTGCATAGTGACGACGATCTCAGGACGCGGACAGATCCAAGAGTGGGTGACAACGACATATTTATTCTATCTTCACTCATTGACGATTGGCAGGCCGTGCAACCTTGCACGATGTTTTACCTTGTACTACGCCTCCTTCTACCACCGACAGGAGCGCGAGACACTGTGGGGGAGGTGCCTTTGTCACCCACCTCACACACAACAGAGGCATGTTTCATTTGCTTCAGGATCTGTCGGTGATCCAGCCACGTAAACTGGATCGCCCGACGCTTCTGAACATGAAACTTGCCGCAGACATCCCGGGTCTGGGATTGCGGTTTATCGGATTCGACGGCCGCCCGTGGCAGCCAGCCCAGTTGGTCGTCGTGCCATAGCAGTAGCCGCCTGAGGACCAGGCGTGCCAGGGCCCGAGCCGATTCGGGAGGAGCCGGTCAAGTCATCACCACACGAGGACCCACCGCCGCAGCATCCACTGCATGTCTACCGTGCGGTGCGCCTGACCGAGACACTCGAGTCGTCGTTGCACCGTCTTGTGGCCCAGTCTGACAAGATTTTACAAGACACTCGTCGTCTGGCCGCATGGGAGACACACGTCGAGCGGTGGCTCGAGGGCATCGAGCTACAGCTCGATAGGGTGGAGGATATGGTCCAGTGGACCATCGACGTCGTGTTAGATCGTGCGCGATGGGACGTGTCATAGCTTCCACCGTTGCCGGAGCCACGTGTCTACATAGATGACGGATCCTCCGTTGGACCATCCGAAGCTTCGTAGTTTAGTTTGTGTTCTTTTGTATTTTGTTTCCTTGTATGTAAAACTCATGTTGTATATATATATGTATGTTTGTTTCTTTATTTGTATTGTTTTTGTTTGTGTTGTTTTATTTAATAATTACGCGACAAACTTATAACGTTTAAATCAAATTAACGTAAACAAACTAATTATAAAATAAAATATTTAGTTAAAACGATTTCGTAAAAATTAATATCGTTTAAAATGGTAACGTAACAAACTTATGACGCTTAATTAACATAATAGACGTACATCGCTTGACGATTCAAAATTTCATCATTTCCGGGCTGAAAACCGACGATCTTGCTCCACCACACTCGAGGTTTTTGTGATTTTAAAACCCTAACTTCTCCCTATAGGATTTCGTTTACCTTTGTGTTCGAATTATGCATCTAGTTGTTGCTACTGTTTCGCTGGGGTGTTAAAAATTATTAGAATACGTAACTTAAATTTAAATAAAATAAATAATACCTGAGACCGCCCGTACCGACATGTACGGGCCGTATAAAAGAACTCCACACGTTTGGCACCCAAATTGGCTTGTAAAAAATAAGTCAAGGACTGTACGGGCCGTACTGACATGTACGACCCGTCTAAGGAATCTTTCACTTAATCCAAGACAATTATCTGGAATGTTTGTCTGTATTTTATATGGGTTGTACTAATCAGTACGGCCTGTCTCAGGTCACTGGAGTGTTAAAATATAAAAGTGGGGTGTGAAATTAATTGGTCAACCCTATTTTCTGCTCTCGAAAATTGCATCCAGCTAGCGTTATTTTTTAATATGTATCAATTATTAAATTCATATAAAACATATTATATAAAACCTATAATTTACAGTTTGGTTTCTATTTAACGGTTCGATCTTCGCTCACCCCTAAATTTAAACAAGTTTATGACTTTATTATACCAGTATAGTTTTAAAATACATCAAAAAAATCATAAATTATAATGATTTAATTAATAGTTTTAAATTATTTAGTAGTTTATCACTTTTAACGAATTTTATTTATTTTTTAATTACATGTATGTAATATGAACCGGCCATGACAAAATAACGATCGTTTAAATAAATACTACTTTTTGTCTGAGGTTCAGTTAAAAAAATAGTATTGTTATATAATATAAATTGTGTCATAAAAATATTATGATTTACGTTTTATTTAACAAATAACTAAAATGGTTAGGAAAATATAAGTGTGTTTAATGAGATATCTAATAAATATTAATTGATCAAAGTTATCCATTAAGATTAGGAGTAATTTAAAAGGAATCAAAACACTATATTGGTAAATGTTTTTGCAAAAACACAATTTTGGTAAATAATTTTCTTAAAGTTGCTCACTTTAGAAGTTAAAACCAAGGTTGAGGAATTTCAGCTTTGGAAGTTCAACACGCTAGAAACCTTCTACAAATTATTTATGCTCTTCAGGATATAACTTGAGTTTTAGATCTTCAACAAATACATCAATTCTCCATTTTTAATTTATATCCGTCATCCAAAAGTACAAAAGCAAAATAAACAAGTTAAATGAGGTTTCTTACATCCATTGTTAGAACATTAATACATAACATTCATTTTTTAAGAAAACATTCCTTCAAATTACCATAACTCCATTAGAGAAAATTATAATAGCGCATCTTATGAAATTATGTGAAAGAACACCATTCGTTCATGCTCGGCTACTACAAATTCAAATCAAAGTAATCGCTTATGTAACAGGAGGCTATGTTTGTTGAAATATCTGTTACAGATGTAAAACCATACGACTTAAGCCACCACGTAGATCCAATAATACGTAGATCTTTTAATCGAAAAATACTCTCCGGAAGACGACCTATGCATGCACCTTCAATATTTAACAGTTTCAAGCATTCTAAACGTCCAAGCTCCTCTGGCAATTTCTTCACTTGAATACAATAGGAAAGATGCAAATTTCTTAAACACTTCATATTACAGATGCTGTCAGGTATATCTTGTAAGGATACACAATCTGTTAGGTGCAACTCCTCTAAGCACTCTAATCCACCAAGATCCATGGGTAGCTTCTCTAGAAGCCTAACAAGATTTCAAATCAAGAGATTTCAGATGTTTCAACATACAAATGTTATCCGGAAGCTGCTTAATCTCTTTCATAGATAAAGTTAGCACCTCTAGACTTGCTAACTTCCACAAATCCTTGGGCGCCTCTGTAATATTGCCATCAAGTGTAAGAGCAATTAAATGCTTTAACCCACAAATGCTTGCAGAAAAAGAATCAAGGTTTGTGCAAGCACATAGACCAAAAGATAGAAGCTTCTCAAGATTTCCACTCGATGAGGGTAGAACTTCACCATATTTACATTGAAACTTCAACTTTGGCAAATTATTGTTAGGATGCAGTGGGCATCTACCAAGGGACTCTGCAATCAGTTCTAACTTGGCTAAAGAGTCCACACGAGGTGAAAAATATTGTGTGTTAACCCTAATGTACTCAAATCTCAAGCAACCACTTAAGTTCAAGCGGGTAAGCTTTTTTAGACATCCCACATGCAGGAGCATGAATTTCTTGAAGATAATAACAGTCGATAAGGTTTAAGGTCGTAAGATCTGGAGTGAGCTCAAGATTAAGATTGCTAACCTTAGAATCATTAAGTTCGAGAAAGTAAAGCATTGAAAGCACAATGGGCATTTGGAGTTCTATTAGGTCTTTACATCGTTCAATACATAAAAACTTGATATTTGGAGTCATCCCGAGGTTAAGATTACTCACCTTAGAATCACTAAGATGGAGGTAGTTGAGCATTGAAAGTTCAATGGGCATTTGGAGTTCTAGCAGGTCTTTACATCCTTTAAGAGATAACTTCTCGATATTGGGAGTCATCCCAAGGTTAAGTTTACTTACCTTAGAATAATCAAGCCAGAGGGTCTGGAGCATTGTAAATGCAACGGGCATTTGAAGTTCTACCAGGTATTTACAACTTTGAAGATACATATTCTTGATATTTGGAGTCATCCCAAGTTTAAGAATAGTCACATTAGAATGACTAAGGTCAAGGTGGTTAAGCATTGGAAGTGCAACAAGCACTTGGAGTTCTGTAAAGTCTTTACAACTTGCAAGACATAAATTCTCTATATTTGGAGTCATCTCGAGGTTAATATTACTCGCCTTAGAATTACTGAGGTTGAGGGTTTTGAGCATCAAAAGTGCAACAGGAATTTGGAGTATCAGTTTTTTACATGCTATAAGATATAAATTCTCGATATTTGGAGTCATCTCAAGGTTAAGATTACTCACCTTAGAATCACTAAGGTTTAGGGTGTTGAGCATTGAAAGTGCATTGGGCAATTGGAGTTCTACCAGGTCTTTACATCCTTCAAGATCTAAATTCACCATAGAATGACTAAGGATGAGGTCCTTGAGCTTTGGAAGTTTAGACGGCATTTGGAGCTCTGCCATGTCATTACAATTTCTAAGATCCAATGTTTCAAGATTTTGAGTCGTTCCAAGGTTAAAGGTTCTCAATTTTGAAAAGCTGAGGTCAACAAATCTAATCTTTTCAAGAACCTGTTGTAAGAAAGAAAGAAAAAGATGAATTTCAAAGTAATTTACAAAATATAGCATAATAAAGCATCATGCAAAACAGCCAACCAACCAACTATTATTCTACCTTTATTTCTCCCCTTTCCCTAAGTTGAGAAATATAGCTCCCAGACATTTCAATGTTAACAAGATTATTTGCTTGAAATGTTTTAGGCAAACAACAAAAAGGGTAAGCGAACCAATATAGAGATCGTAATGTATCCGGTAAGTATTGGACACCCTCATCAATTTTCCATTTTCCAGATAATTGATCATCATCATAAACATAAAGTAATCTAAGTTTCTTCATCTTTCTAAGACCTCTCATTAGTTTAGCACGAAAGATATCCGGATCATTCAGTATCATATTTCTTGTGGCTTTGGTGCCCTGTAAATGAAAAGCTAACATGAAAATTTTGTCATAACAAATAAAAATATGTGTCTATTCCTTCTTATAAATAAACTTGAACCTTACCAAGTCATTAAGTAGTATTTCTTCAATTTCTTCCTTAACCCATAATCGGCTATGTCTGTTAGGCTCATCAGGGTGCAAACGTCGAACGATATTTTTGCCCATTTCTTCTATATGATCATGCATGCGCAGATTTCCATAATCAGATATATATATGAGAGACTTTTGCTCAAGAACTTCTAAACCAATTTGAGCATGAAATCCACAGCTTTCTAGCATTATGATTGCCTTGTACTTTAGTTTACCTTTCAGTATGCACGCAACATCTAGGAATATTTCTTTCTGATCTTTCTCTAAATCATCGTAGCTTATTTCCAATTTTTTTAATGTTTCCTCAGATGGGATTGCTTTTAGTCTTTCGAGGGTATCTAGCCATAAAGGCTCAGTTCTACCACAAAGAAATGAACCCAAAACTTTAATTGGAACCTCTCTCCTAAATGCATGCTTACTAAAGAGACAGATTGCTTCATCATCTGATAATAAACTGATCTTATAGATATTGTCAACATGAACTCCTTGTGCTATCAACACTTGTCTATCTCTTGTTGTGATGATGATTCTACTTCCTGGCTTAAACCAAGTAAGCTCGCCAGCTAACGTCTCAAGCTGGTCTCTGTTATCCACGTCATCTAGAACTACTAGAACCTTTCTACCCGACATACTCTTTTTTATTTTATTTATCCCATCTGTAACACTTGTTACATATACGTTTTTATCATTTAACACATCTTTAAGCACCTGTTTTTGTAATTTTTTCAAACCTGACAAAGAGCCTTTTGAAACTTCTCTGACATTCTCAACAAAGCTTTTACCCTCAAACCAAATAAGAAATATGATTAAAAACAGCTTGTGCCAAAGTCGTCTTCCCACCACCTCCCATCCCCCATATCCCTATCATTCAAACGTCATCTTCAGAATCAATTTCTAAAGATGAAATTACATTCTTCACTCGGGTCTCCATGCCTACTAGCATCTCATTAACGCTCCAGTTGATGAGATGTAGTTTTAGAGAGATTTTTGTAACAACTTTTTGGATGAATTTTGCTTCATGATTGTGTGATAAAGAAGATTCAATCAGATTAATCCAAATTAAATCCCACATGAATAGATTAATTTCAAATATTTAACTTACTACAATCACGTATAAAGTACGAGATTTTGCCTAAAATCATAAAAAAAAATTAAAAAAAAAACATTTGGCAACTATTACAAACTTAGATTTAACTCATTGCGGTGGCATTGAATCATCTCATTGAACCCTATATATCATCTTAGCTTTTAAGGTTTAGGGTTTGACCAGAGGGTTTGGGATTTTGACAAAATGTTTCTAAAAGGAATCTCCTTCCCCTGTGAATTAGCAACATACTCATATATGCTTCATGTTCAATCTTTTGAGTTAGAATTGCAATAGAAATGAGATGAAGGAATTACCCATCAACTGTGTTTTTCAACTCCCATCCAGCCAGACCCGATGCTTCTTTCAGAGCCTCTCTCCATCTCCCAGCAGCCGGATTCTCAATATGTTTTGCGAAGGCTTCTCCAACCGCCCCGCTTTGGTTTCGGACTTCGGTGGGCTCCACGTCATAGAAAACGGGATAAGCAGTCTGTTCCTTAGTCTTCTGGCACTCCATAATCTTAGAGAGCTCCTGTAAACACCAAGATGAATCTGCATACTTCTTGGAGAAAACAATGATATAAAATCTAGATTCTTCAATGGATCTTATTAATTGATCATCGATCCTTTCCCCTTTCTCGATTGTTTGATCATCTTTGTAAGTTATGATGCCTTTATTGACAAGAGCAAGATGGAGATGATCAACAAATGTCTTGCGGGTGTCTTCACCCCTGAAATTCAAAAAGACATCATACTTGAAACTCTTTTAAGGGGATGAAGATGAGGAAGATGCCATTTGATCAATCAATATATGCTTCAAGGATCGAATAAAATAGATTTGATTGCTAATGATTTAACTAACATTTGTAGTTACAAATGCATTAACTTGACTCATCTAATATATGTGTGTGTGTTTTACACCCATTAGTTTGTTTACTAATACAAATTTTTTTTTTAACTTGCATCCAAACCATTTCTAACATACACCCCTTAACTTTAGAAAAACTTCAATAGAAACTCATCATTTTAATTTTGTTAAATATTATTTTATACACCTCCTAATTTAAAGGTTTATAATTTATCTTTTCTAACATATAATATGAGTTTATTCAATAACATTTGTTTAGTAATTTAAAAATATATATAATATGCGTGTGTTATTCAACTGACATATTAATATCATTGAAGACGTGACATATGATCACCGTTTTTATTTCGCATATAACATGATGAGGAACCAATATCTAAATAAATACGTACACCCAAATATGTAAATATGAATACATTCAAATGCGTTCCAATAAACGCGCAAATAGAGCGCGCTAAAGAGACAAACTGAATAATAAAAACGGTTTGGTGGTGGGCTCCACAATAAAGGAATTGCCCTCATAATCCTAACAAACAAATATGAGGGACACACTATAATATATATAAGGACAGAGGAAAGAGACATTCCTCCTCATTCCGAAAACAATACCATCACATACACACACACACCAAAAATCCCTTGAGTCATCTTCCTTCATCAGAGAAAGTACATTGACATTGCTAAGATCAACAAAAGATGATGGCATAGACATGTGTTAGTCGGAAGGTTGATCTTATTGTTCCGATTAATACATCTTCAATCATCAAGAATGACACTATTAAGTTCGTCTATGTTGATATACTAAAAGTACTTTACTTAGTGTCAACATATTGTTCAATTTTGGTTATGTTAGGTTTCTAGTGAATAACTAAGTATCTATGGATCAAGAGTTATTGCTTTTGAAGCTATTTCTATTGATCAACAAAGTTTTTCCTTGTGTACTTTTGTACTGCTGAAACATGATTGATGTTGAGATACTGTGAACACTTTGTTCTACTAGAAGACATCCTATCGAATCACAAGATCAACAAGTCTGCTAGAAGATCAAGCTCATTTGTATGGAAGCTATTTTATTTTTATTTTTGTTGAAGAAAAATGAACATGAATAAATGACTTGTATTGATCATGTTTGTAAATATCAATGGTTATGAAAAAATTTAAAACACATTATGTATACTTGTAAAAGTGAATTTCTCATTAATTCACTAAACACCCTTGTTTACATTGGATTATTTGGAAGAGTATTTTGACATTCTCTTAAGGAAGAATTCACATTCTTGTTTGAGAGTTTGAGCAATTAACGCAATATGGTGGTACTAATGGCAGAACGGCCTATTCAGGTCTTTCACAATAAAGTGATAGACGGGACTGTCAAGAAACGACTTTATTTAATCATTATCTCATTTCTATATAGACTGACACCAACTCAAGAACATCGATACTGTTATTATATTTTTTTAAGTATATTTTGATCTCCATAACTTAGTCTTTGTAGCTTCACATATTTCTTTTTTGTACTTAACCACACAATTGGTGCGGTAAATTTCGTAAGCATATCGCATCGTGCTACGTCGCTTTTGACTTTTCTTGATTATATGTATAAAAATACATTTTAATTCTTATAAGTTATTACAAGCGTATATGCATAATGAGCATTAAGCCTATTTCCGATCCGATCCTACTCTAAATAGCTCACTAGCCGGCTTTATTCATTGTTCAATCTTTTGACACGATTTAAGTTTTTGAGTTAGAATTGCAATAGAAATGAGATGATGGAATTTCCCATCAACTGTGTTCTTCAATTCCCATCCAGCCAAACTGGATGCTTCTTTCAGATCATCTCTCCATTTCCCAGCAGCAGGATTCTCAACATGTTTTGCAAAGGCTTCTCCAATCGCCCCGCTTTGGTTTCGAACTTCAGTGGGCTCCACGTCATAGAAAACGGGGTAAGCAGTCTACTCCTTTGTCTTCTGGCACTCCATAATCTTCGAGAGCTCATGTACACCAGGATGAATCTTCATAGTTCTTGGAGAAAACAATGATGTAAGATTTGAATAGATATGATGAGCTGATCATCGATCCTTTCCCCTTTCTCGATTGTTTCATCGTCTTTGTAAGTTATAATGCCTTTATTGAGAAGACCAAGATGGAGATGATCAACAAAGGTCTTGCGGGTGTCTTCTCCCCTAAAACTCAAAAAGACGTCGTACTTGAAGCTCTTCTCAAGGGATGAAGATGAAGAAGATGCCATTTGATCAATTAATATATGCTTCAAGGATCGAATAATATACTCGAAAAGCTCTTTTGTATGATCTGATTCCAAACAGATCGACTTGTAAAGGCTTCGAGAGATGGATATTTATTTTGTTTAGTCAAATGAAGATAATTAAGCCAATTGTTATTTTGGTCAAAGAAAAGAAAAGATTTATAATGTTAGGAGCTTTTGGCAGAAATAGGAGGAACCTACCTGGCTCCTTCTTTTACAAGTATTTAATAATTATAAAATTATATTTTAAGATAAGATATAATTGACATATTCTTATAGTTTATTACACATTTTATTAAATTAGTAAACTATTAGAATAAGAAGACTTATATTTTTCAATATTTAATTATATAATTTAATTAGTGTATTAATATTTATTTGGAAAGAAAGACGAGAAATTTTTTTTCAAATTTCATCATAACATGACACGTGCCTTCTAAAATTACTCCTTTATTAAAGTAAGTAGATGAGATGTTTTATATTATACATAATAAATATTAACTTTAAAGTTCTAATACATAAAAAATCTCAATATATACCTTTTATTTATTAATTTTTATTACATATATTTAATACTAAATTTAAAGCAACAATAAAAAAAATAAAATCATTAAATACTCTTTTATTTATTAATTTTTTTGATTTCTCATGTACCTCTCAAGTTCAATTCTTGTGCTATTACCATAGCCCGTTTAGTCAGTGGCGGACCTAGAAAATTTTCTCATGGGGGTCGGAAAAATTTTGTGGCCAATTTACATCGTTAAATATTTTCTTTTTTTGACCGATTCGAATCGGGTCGGGTTACCAAAAAACGATAAACTTAAATCAAATCAGAAATAAGTAATAAAAGTAGTTTAAATCGTCATCTCGTTGATTAGAACTAGTTTTATACTCGTCTGGTGGCCGGTTGCAATGGTGTAATCGAATTAATTTAGTAAAATTCATTCTACAAAAAATAATAATTGTTTAACTGGGATAAATGAGATAGTAGGAAAGTGATGATAAACTGTTTTCATAACTACCTCATAAATTGAATTTACACGGCTGAGATTTATTTTTAGCCATTTTAAACGGCCCGGATCTTCTCTCAAGGCAGTTGAATAGACCGGGAACCATATATATATACAATTAAATGATAAAATTTGTTATCTTTTAAAACGAATTGTTGGAATAATATTCAAATCAACAAATTCGATATTCAAATAACGTGATAGTCCAAGTTTCTTTTTAAAAATTGTTTTATATTACTTAAATATAAAAATTATACCCAAACCAACTAAGTTTTTCATCATGATGTTAGTTTCAACTTTTAAAATTATACCTAAATGTCTAAATCACATAAAAATTTAACCATCTAACAAATAAGTAACAGGTAGAGGGTTGAATCCAAATAACAAAACCGTTGGAGTTAAGGTGTTACTCCATTTAGGTCAAAGATTTGAGCCCAACGAAGACGGATTTATATAGAAAATTGTTGTTAAAAAAATCTAACAAATATGCATATTGGGCTATGAGTGATTGGATATTGAATTAAATTGATAATTGGTAATTGAGTTTCATTACAAGTAATGCATATTGAGTTATTTTGGTATTAGTTTTAGTTTAAAATTGAGCCTTATCGTGATTGTCAAAATTTCATGGGGGTCGGTGATAAAATTTCTTGGGGGTCGGTTGAGATTAAATCATATATATAACCCAATAAATTTTTTTTTCATGGGTGTCGGCCGACCCCCATACCCTCCATTTAGGTCCGCCTATGCGTTTAGTAACACTTTGTCATAGAGTATTACAAATCAAGATTAGTGTCTTGATTTCCGCTTGAAATACTAGAAGCCAGGTATATTGTTTATTATGTGTTTGATGTATTTCTGTAAATAAAGATCAAACATATTTTGAAAACATTTGTTAAAATTATTTTTTGAATTTTGGCAAAATTTTAGTCATCTAAACCCAAAGAAATAACCATTTGTTCAATTAAAGTTTCAACACAAACACCATTGAAATTAACACGGGTTCAACGTTGTAATGCAAGTAAAATTTTAAAAGTTTAGCCTTCATCATAACTAACATTGTTGTCACTATAAGAAATCTAATCTGATAAGTCGAAGGCTTACCTGACGACACTAAGTCCAAATCTTGTTGACAATGTTGTTTAGGTAAATTATTCGTAATTTATTAAGTCCAAATCTTGTTGTTTTCACCTTTTTAATGACTTGAATATCATAATCAATGTGTGTGTGTGTATATATATATCGCGAGAGCTTTTGATATGCGTAAATTACTAATGCTTTTTTATATGGTTGATGATGACTGGGTTGATATCATGGCAGTGAAATTTTCATCAATGATTAAATTAAGCATGAAGTGTAAACATTTGAAAACCGATATATGTTGTTTATTACATTGCTTTTGACATATTTTGTATTATGTTTAGAATCAAACCTTTTAATGTTATTATTTTCATTCTTATTCACCTTTTATTTTATATTTATATTGTGAAGAATGTGTCTTTGTGACAATATGTTATACAACGAACTATAGGTAGTTTTTACAGGCACAAAATTTGAGCATCTAAAAGGTGTTTTTATATTGTGGCAAAATAAAAGTGCCACTAAAACCAACACGTATATGTGACTAAAATTAAATTTTAGTGGCACAAAAGTTGTTCTACAAAAGTTTTTTTTTTATTTTGTGGCGCAAAAAAAAAGTACCACTAAAAGACTTTAGTATTACCACTTCTAGTGTCACTTTTTTTGTGTGCAACACAATTTTTAAGGGGTTTCTGGTGTCACTTTTCTTAAAACAATGTTATTAAATGACATTTTATTTGTAAGTGAAACAATGTTTGGATATTGAACTTAGGTTTTTGATTGTAAACTGATACGATTTTGGTTTGGTTGATTTAAATAATATATTTATGTTTTGGTATTTATGCGATATCATTAGCGATTTGGTTTTCTTGCATCGTTTGCTCATTGGTAATTTTGTGAATGAGTAAATCTTAAATGTTTGTTCCATCATTATCACTTTAACATTTTAACCGAATCGATTAACAAAGTCATTTTTATGTGATTTCAATCTAAGTTTAAGTTCCATTCATTATGGATCTTGCAACCTAAAACCCGGAAGTGATTACCCTTTTTCATAAATTGTTTTCAAAGTAAAAGTTAAGTTTGTTGCTTTTAAAAGATTCTCTTAAATCACTTCAATTCCAATTTTATATTTTTTCTTAGTTTAATCAAATTGTTAGTAACAATTAGCACTTTCCATGGATTCCCTGTGTAGATGACCTAAGTCCCTAATTTTACATTGTTTTTGATTGACCTACGATACCTCGGTCTGGTAGCTCGCTAGCCGGCTTGATTCGTTTCAAGTTTTTGAGTTAGAATTGCAATAGAAATGAGATGAATGAATTACACATCAACTGTGTTCTTCAACTCCCATTCAGCCAAATTGGATGCTTCTTTCAGAGCATCTCTCCATTTCCCAGAACCCGGATTCTCAACATGTTTTGCAAAGGCTTCTCCAACAACCCTGCTTTGGTTTTGGATTTCGGTGGGCTCCACATCATAGAAAACAGGGTAAGGAGTCTGCTCCTCCGTCTTATGGCACTCCATAATCTTTGAGAGCTCCAGTAAACACCAGGATGAATCTGCATAGTTTTTGAAGAAAACAATGAAGTAAGATCTCGATTCTTCAATGGATCTGATGAGCTGATCATCGATCCTTTCCCCTTTCTCGATTGTTTGATCATCTTTGCAAGTTGTAATGCCTTTACTTTTAAGAGCAAGATGGAGATGATCAACAAATTAATGTCGAAAATAGGGTGAACATAGTACATTAGTACGTGGAGAAAAATTGTGGAAAACTGATATTATAAATATTATCATCATGAACTCCTTGTTCTACCAACACTTGCTTGTCTCTTGTTGTGATGAGGATTCTACTTCCCGGCTTAAACCAAGTAAGCTCACCGGCTAACGCCTCAAGCTGCTCTATGTGATCCACATCATCTAGAACTACAAGAACCTTTCTACCAGGCATCATCTTTTTCATTTTATTTAGCCCATCAGAAACACCAGTTACATCAATGCTTTGATTATTTAACACATCTCTAAGCACCTGTTTTTGCAGTTCCTTCAAACCAGACAAAAAGCCTTTTGAAACTCTGAAATTCTCGACAAAGCTTTTACCCTCAAAACAAATGGAGATTTGATCAAAAACAGCTCGTGTCAAAGCCTTAATCTGATAACCTCCCTTCCCCCATATCCCTATTCATTTGAACACCATCTTGAGAATAAATTTCTAAAGATGAAATCACATTCCTCACTTCGGTATCCATGTCTTGTTGCTTACCAGTCCGATTAATGAAATGTAGTTTTAGCGAGAGGTCTGTAACAATTTGTTGGAGGAATTTTGCTTCACGCCTGTTTGCCGTGATAAAGAAGATTCAATCAGATTACTTCAAATCAAATCCCACAAGCAAAGGATAATTTTATATCTATAACTTACTACAATCACACACATATGAAGTACATGATATGATCAAGTAAAAAAGATTTTGCCTAAAAAAGATATATACAAATGCAAAAAACGACATTTGACAAATCTAAATGAACTTTGATAAAACTCGTTCCGACAACTTTGGAATCTCATTGAACTCTACCATCTTAGCTTTTAAAGTTTAGGGTTCGACTAGAAGGTTTGGGGTTTATGTCTAGGACTTAAAGAGAATGTTTCAACGTCACCGGAATTAGTTCAATCAGAGTTCGTGAGGGTTGTTAAAATTCTTTTTTTCTCGTATCATATTTATGTTTAAGACAAAACGTTGTTTTCAAGGGGATCTCCCTCTCCAGTGAAGGAGTGGGTGTAAACAAGTCAAGTTAAGCTCGAGCTTATTAAGGCTCGAGCTCGGCTTGTTTTGACTATATAAAGCTCCGCTCAGCTCTTTAGAAAATGTTAAGCTCGAGCTCGGCTCGGCTTATTTGTTTTTTAATTATTCTATTTATTTATTTTAATTATTAATTTAATATATATTTATAATTATATATTTCAAATTTAATATCAAGTATATGATTTAAATATATTTTCATAATTTTAGGTATGAAAATAATTAATTATATAAATACACAATTAATAAAATAAATAAAAAGCTCGTTTAGGCTCGCGAACCGACTCGATCTTGATATTTAAACACCAGGATGAATTCGCATAGTTCTTGGAGAAAACAATTATGTAAGATCCGGATTCTTCAATGGATCTGATGAGCTGATCATTGATCCTTTCCCCTATCTTAATTGTTTCATCATCTTTGTAAATTATAATGCCTTTACTGGCAAGAGCATGATAGAGACGACCAACAAAAGTCTTGTGAGTTTCTTCACCCCTGAAACTCAAAAAAACATCGTTTTTGAACCTCTTTTCAATGAATATATACTTCAAGGAGCGATTAATATACGAACTTACTTGTCTCCTCCTTCGAATATGTTGACAAAAAACCCTTTTTTTATACAAATTTGTAAACAAAAAAAAATCAATAAAGATTTTTTATTTATTAATTTTATTTATTATATATGTAAAAAATATTAAATTTAAAGTTATAATAAAAAAAATAAACTCAATAAATACGCTTTTATTTATTAATTTTATTTATTTCCGAAGTTCAAGAGATTTCAGATGTTCCAAAAATCCTTGGGCCCTCTGGAAAGCTTATCAGGTTTAAATGTGTGAACCCCAAACTGCTCAAACCTCGAGCAACCACTTAACTTCAAGCAAGTAAGTTTTTTTAGACTTCCCACATGAACATGAATTTCTTGAAGATAATAGCAATCGATAAGTTTTAAGATATGGAGTGAATCCAAGGATAAGATTACGCACCTTAGAATGATTGACGTCATTGGAAGTGTAACATGCACTTGTAATTCTACCAGGTCGTGACATCCTACAAGACAAAAACTCTCGATATTTGGAGATATCACAAGGTTAAGATTACTCATCTTGGAATAACTGAGGTCGAGTTGCGTGAGCATTAGAAGTGCAACAGGCATTTGAAGTTCTACTAGTTCTTTACATCTTGCAAGACGTAAATTATAGATATTTGGAGTCATTCCAAGGTTAAGATTGCTCACCTTAGAACCACTAAGGTCAAGGTAGTTGAGCTTTAGAAGTGCAACAGGCATTTGGAGTTCTACCAGTTCTTTACATTTTGCAAGACGTAAATTCTCGATATTTGGAGCCATTCCAAGGTTAAGATTGCTCACCTTAGAATAGCTAAGATCGAGTTCCTTGAGCATTAGAAGTGCAACAGGCATTTGGAGTTCTACCAGTTCTTTACATCTTGCGAGACGTAAATTCTCGATATTTGGAGTCATCCCAAGGTTAAGATTAATCACCTTAGAATAGCTAAGGTCCAAGTAGTTGAGCATTGGAAGTGCAACAGGGATTTGGAATTCTACCATTTCTTTAAATGTTGCATGACATAAATTCTCAATATTTGGAGCCATCTCAAGGTTAATATTGCTCACCTTAGAATCACTGAGATCTAGTTCCTTGAGCATTAGAAGTGCAATAGGCATTTGGAGTTCTACCAGTTCTTTACATCTTGCAAGACGTAAATTCTCGATATTTGGAGTCATCCCAAGGTTAAGATTGCTCACTTTTGAATCATGAAGATCAAGGTCCTTGAGCATTGGAAGTGCAACAGGCATTTGGAGTTCTACCAAGTCTTTACATCCTGCAAGCCTTAAATTCCTGATATTTGGAGTCATCCCAAGGTTAAGATTAATCACCTTAGAATAGCTAAGGTCCAGGTAGTTGAGCATTGGAAGTGCAAATGGGATTTGGAGTTCTACTAGGTCTACACAAGAATTAAGATCTAATGTTTCTAGATTTCGAGTCATTCCAAGGTCAAATGTCCTCAAATTTGAAGAGCTGAGGTCAACAAATCTAATCTTTTCAAGATCCTGTTGTAAGAAAGAAAGAAAAAGAAGAATTTTAAAGTAATTTACAAAATATAGCATAATAAAGCATTATGGAAAACAGCCAACCAACCAACCATTATTCTACCTTTCTTTCTCCCCCTTTCCAGAGTTGAGAAATATTGCTTAAAGGCATTTCAAGGTTAACAAGATTATTTGCTTGAAATGTTGTAGGCAAACAACAAAGAGGATAACCAGTCCAATATAGAGATCGTAAAGTATCCGGTAAGTATTGGACATCACCTTCATCAATTTCCCAATTTTTAGAAAATACAATATTCTTAACCAAAAGTAATCTAATTTTCTTCATCTTTCTTAAACTTTTCATAACTATAGCAGGATGGATTTCCAGATATCTCAGATTCATACTTCTTGTGGCTTTGGTACCCTGTAAATGAAAAGCTAATATGAAAGTTTTGTCATAACAAATAAAAATATGATTCTTTTCCATCTTACAAATAAACATGAACCTTACCAAGTCATTAACTAGTATTTTTTCAATTTCTTCCTTAACCCATAATCGACTGTGTCTGTTTGGCTCTTCAGGGTGCAAACGGCGAACAATATTTTTGCCCATTTCTTCTATATGATCATGCATGCCCAAATATCCATTATACAATATATTTATGAGAGACTTTTGCTCAAGAACTTCTAAACCAATTTGAGCATGAAATCCGCAGCTTTCTAGCATTCTGATTGCATTGTCCTTTGGTTTACCTTTCAGTATGCATGCAACATCTAGGAATATTTCTTTGTGATCTTTCTCTAGACCATCGTAGCTTATTTCCAATTTTTTTAATGTTTTCTCCAACGGGATTGTTTTTAGTCTTTCTAAGGTATCTAGCCATTCAGTTTTACCACAAAGAAATGAACCCAAAACTTTGATTGTTAAGGGAAGACCGTCAGCACAATATACAACTTGTTGAGATAACTCCTCATACCCTTGATTTGGAACCTCTCTACTAAATGCATGCCTACTAAAGAGACAAATTGCTTCCTCACGTGATAATAAACTGATATTATAGATATTGTCAACATTAACTCCTTGTGCTATCAACACTTGTTTGTCTCTTGTTGTGATGATGATTCTACTTCCTGGCTTAAACCAATTCGCGTTACCTGCTAACACCTCAAGCTGGTCTATGTCATCCACGTCATCTAGAACTACAAGAACCTTTGTACCAAGCATCATCCTTTTCATCATATTTTTCCCATCAGAAACACCTGCTACGTCAATGCTTCTATCATTTAACACAGCAGAAAGGATCTGTCTTTGTAATTCCTTCAAACCCATGCCTTTTGAACATTCTCTTACATTCTCAACAAAGCTTTTACCCTCAAACCAAATGGAAATATGATCAAAAACAGCTCGTGCCAAAGTCGTCTTCCCAGCACCTCCCATTCCCCATATCCCTATCATTCGGACATCATCTTCAGATTCAATTTCTAAAGACAAAATTACATTTTTTACCCGTTCCTCCATGCCTACTAGTTTCTCATCAATGCTCCAATTGATGACATGTAGTTTTAGTGAGATTTCTGTAACAATTGTTTGGATGAATTTTGCTTCTCGCCTGTGTGATCAGGGCCGGCCCATTAAGGTAAATGGGCCAAGCTAGGGCTTAGGGCCACCAAGAAAATAGGCCCCCAATTTTTCAAACTTTTTAATATATATATCATCTTTTTGGGCCAGTAATCAAAATATTTGTATTGTATCTTCAAATGGGCTGGGCGGCCCAACGAAACCCATAACAAACAAAAAAAAAAGAACGCGTGAAATCATGGAATTAGAGATCACCGGATGAAGTTTCTAATGTGAGGGGAACAAGGGTCACAGTGCAAACGACGATTGGGATTTGAGGAAACCGCAAAGGAGGAATCACGAAGGGTCCGACTGACACTGTGAAACACAACTGCTGATTCCGACTTAGTGGCTTATACAAATTTACAGGCGATTGACGTCCGTCCGTCGTACGACGTGCCGACCCTCACTCATCCGATGTGACGGCTGCCGCCCTCAGCAGCTCAGCCCCTCGCTCAGTCAGTCAGTCAGTCACTCCACACCTCCTTAGGTCTCACCGACTTTTGCTTAGGACTAACTATTAAGTTTGATCGATTGTTTGTAGTCTATATTAGGTTATTGGTTGTTTTGTTAACTTTTTTTTTTATTGGGATACTAGGTTAATACCCCGTGTATTACACGGGTTGAATAAGTAAATAACAAATGGTCAATAATAATATAATTTAAAAGTTTATATAGTTTAATACGTAAGTAATAAAATAATAATATCATTTATTTAAACACTAAGTTTATTAAAGTTTGTTTTTTTAATATTTCGTTTTAAAAAACAATTATTGAATATTTTATATTTCATAATAATTTGGATTCTAAAAAATGTACTCTTAAAATTAATATATATATTTTAATGCTTTAAAAACCTTTTTTAATATATAAAAATATATTTAATATTTAATATTATTATTATTAAATATGGATGCATTTAATATGAGAGAGAGGCTAGAAAAATTTTACAAGGATAGCATAGGAAAGCGACATGTGGCACAATTTATTTTAATTTATTAGTATAGATAGATAGATTGGCTTATTGCTTGCTTGTTTTGTTGATTAGACATTGGTATTTGGTTGCTTGTAAATTTGTGTATTTGACATTGGTAGGGTTAACAGTTAGTCTGTAAGTGCTTAAGTTCACTGGTTGTTAGGTTATTGATTGCTTTGTTGGTTTATTGGTTTTGTTAGGTTATTGATTTTGTTTTGTTAGTGAAACTGGTAGCTTTTTAAACACTTAAATGTCTAACCGAAACCGAAAGTATGAATCTGAGCCATCTTAAAGTAGGGCCTCAAGTTTTTACTTTCGTTTAGGGCCACCAAAATGGTTGGGCCGCCCCTGTGTGTGATAAAGAAGATTCAATCAGATTACTCCAAATCAAATCCTACATGAACATGTTAATTTCAAATCTTTATCTATAACATATAAAAAATCTTTAACTATCACATATAAAGTATGAGATAGGATCGAATAAAAACAAAATTTTGCCTAAAAAAATAAAAAAAAATAAAAAATAACATTTGGCAATTCCAAAAGACATTTGAAAAATCTCTATCTAATTATTCAATTTATTTATTTTAATTATTAATTTAGTGTATATTTATAACTATACTTTTTAAATTTAACATAAAATATATGATTTAAATATATTTTTTATAATTATATATATAAAAATAATTAATATTATAAATATACAACTAATAAAATATATAAAAAATATATAAAAAATAAACTCATTTAGGCTTGCGAGCCGGCTCGAGCTTGATATGTGAAGCTCGAGCTTGATATGTGAAGCTCAAGCTTGGGCTTGAGCCTTGACTTGGGCTCGTTTAGGCTCGACTTGTTGGGTTAATTTTGACCCATGATAAAAGCCCACAAATATTTTTGGCCCATGTAATCTTTAAGTAAATATAAAGGGATTTAGGGTTAAAATTTGCTGCTGGTTTTTGGGGGTGAAAGAGAACAGCACAAACAAAAGAAAAGACGAGAAGAATATTTTCGTCACTTTTGACCCAGTCAAGTTTTCTGTTAATTTTCCGGAGTTTCAACCGTTGGATCGTCTTCATTTTTGGATAGCCTCTTCGCCACATCCAGGGGAGCTTATCCAACGGTGAGTTTTGTTTAATAATGTCCGGAGGTCGGGTTTTTGAGCTCCTGTTCACAGCTGACGTTTTGTGGTTATTTCCTCCTCTTTTGTCTTTGATTTGTTTCCATATGCTTGATGTTAGTGTTTCCAAGTATATGATGGTTATTGTATGCCTCTAGTATACCTAGAGAAGACTTTGTATTGCTCTAATTTTGGTGATAGTGAATTTGAAGAGGCTCTAGTAGTCCCGTGATTTTTACTCTCATTTTGTGAGGTTTTCCACTCTAAAATTTTGGTGTTCTTTATTTTTTTATAATTCTCTATTTGTTTGCATCCTCATAGGTTCATTTTAGTTGGGAAAGTTTGGTCAAACGAAGATAATTCCGCGGTTGTTTACCGTTGTGGCCGGGTCGTGTTTTTCCCATCACGACTCATTCTAGCCTATCCGATCCGATCCTATCATATCCTAAGTAGCTCATTAGCTGGCTTTATTCATTGTTTAATCTTTTGACACGATTCAAAATTTTGAATTAGAATTGCAACAGAAATGAGATGAAGGAGTTACCCATCAACTGTGTTCTTCAACTCCCATCCAGCCAATTTGGATGCTTCTTTCAGGGCATCTCTCCATTTTCCAGCAGCCGGATTCTGAACATGTTTTGCAAAGGCTTCTCCAACCGCCCCGCTTTGGTTTCGGACTTCGGCGGGCTCCACGTCATAGAAAACGGGATAAGCAGTCTGCTCCTTAGTCTTCTGGCACTCCATGATCTTCGAGAGCTCCTGTAAACACCAGGATGAATCTGCATAGTTCTTGGAGAAAATAATGATGTAAGATCTCGATTCTTCAATGGATCTAATGAGCTGATCATCGATCCTTTCCCCTTTCTCAATTGTTTCATCGCCTTTGTAAGTTGTAATGCTTTTATTGAGAAGAGCAAGATGGAGATGATCAACATAGGTCTTGCGGGTGTCTTCACCCCTGAAACTCAAAAAGATATCATACTTGAAGCTCTTTTTAACCGATGAAGTTGAAGAAGATGCCATTTGATTAATCAATATACGCTTCAAGGATCCGATTGCAAACAGATTGACTTGTAAGAAGTGAATATATGTCTCGTACTTATTGTTTCTTTCTGGTGGCTTTGTTTTTGTTCTATATAAAATACGTACAGTTTAGTTATATTACAAAAGCAAGAAAACCAATTAGAGCTATATATCATATATGATTTAATTATAATTCTTTTGGTTTCTAATGTTTTTAACTAGGGATATACCGCGCTTCGCGGCGGTAATCGGGCCAATTGATTCGAACATAAATGTGTTTTACCATTGTTAAAATGAGCATTATAAACATGAAAACGAATCTATATAAAACATATAACTATAATATTAAACGTGGAAGACTGCAACCAACTCATTGGATCAATATTTAATAAATGTTAACTTAAATCGAAACTTAAACGTAAAGATAAAAAGGTAATTTAGGAAAAAAAAGGTTAATAAAAAAATTGTTACATTAACTCAGTTTAACCATTTGAACATAGATAAAAAAACACGTTACAATGTTTTATTAGCAAAAGAAATATTAGAAAATAGAAAAACAAAGAATTTCAAGAAATAATACAAAAATAAAACATTAAGTATCTAATTAAATAATACTAAAGGAAAAAAATGACACAATCTAACATAAAACAAATTTATAAAAAAATAGTTATATAAAAGAAAAGTATAAAATTACTATGTAGTGATTATAGAGGTAAAAAATAGATAAAAAAAACAAACATACAAGAATCTAATGCTTTTGGATCAGTGTCAAGTTAAAAATTAATAAGTTAAAAAATATGTTATATATAGCATATGTGTCAACTTGTAACATTAGCAACTAAAATGGTTAAAGTCAAAATATTATGAATGTTATCAAATAATGTAAAAAGTGTTACAATCATGTGAGGTTAAAAATACGTGAGTATAATGAGAGGGATTTAAAAATAAAAGTTCAAGCTTCAAAACAAAAATTGAAACATTTGAAAATAATTGAAATTTTATTTTATCTGCCTCATTTTTTGCAGCGGTTTTCTATTTTTTTTTTGGCTCCGACCCCCCTTCCAAAATTATAAACAAAAACCTTCAACTTAAATGTTTACATTTGGACCAATCCTTGATTTTATACAATAGCACCAACTTCTAAATGTATGTATATGTTGGATCGGGTTGTTAACTCTAACAACACTTTCACAAGTATTTATGTCTTTCAATCTAACAGATGCGGAATTTTGTTAGAAGGATCTCTCAAACACTCAAAGGTAGGCAAATAATCTTTGAATAAAGGTAAAAACACAAGAACAAATTCAAGCTCAAAGATATATTTCTCTCAAAGTATTACAAGTTACAAGCAGACAAGCACACTTAAACAAATTACAATGAGAGGTTATATAGCCAAGGCTACAACTGTATACTCGTAGGAATACAAGTTGGGTATACTAGACAATACATAAAGTAAAGCTTATTCTAGTATCTAAAGTGTCTTAACAGGCTAAGACACTTGATTACAATCATTACAAATATAGACATTGACTTTACAAAAGACTAGCTAAATACAAAAGGCATTTAATGTTGTTGATCATCAAGGATTCGGATGATCTTTTGCATTTAATGCAGCTGAGGAGAAGCAAGGTGTTGTGTCTGAATCTCGGTATGTTATCTTTGTTGTTCTCAGAACATCATGTCTGTTGTCAGCACCTTTTGTACTATAAAAGTAATCAGCTACAATCTTTGTCAGAGGATTATCCTCAGAAGTCTTTGTCTTTGTCTTCGGAGGTTGCAGAGGAGAATCTTCGGAAGCTTTTGTTCTTCAGAAGCTTTATGTCTTCGGAAGCTCTGAAACTTTAAAAATGTTAAGTGTTGGCCTTCCGAAGTGGTTTGTCTTGTAAAGCCTTCAGTAGGAGTGAGTTACAGCAATGCTGCTTCCGAAGAATAACTCCTTCCTTCTGAAGGCTGTTTGTCTTTGTAGAGTCTGGTACTTAGACAAAATTTGAAGTTTGGTGAGCATCAACTTTTATTAGTCTTTACAGTCTCCCCTTAGGCTGATGCTACCAAAACTTCCTATTTTCTTCTCTTGATGATCCTCTCTCCCCTTATCAACTGAGCTCTAGCCTTTATCCATTTAATAGGTATTCTTCCATCAGATCCATTATCAGGATTATCAAGTGGAAGGTTTTCAAGATAAAGAGCAAAGGGCTTGGCTAGGCGCATTAGTCCAACAAGATCTAGAACCTTTATTCCTCCATGAACTGTAGTGAGTAGGAACTCTTTCATGTGTGCATTGAAGTTCCACTTCACTATAGGAACATAAGATTGAATGGGATCTATTGTTTTTCTTGGTTCTGGTTCAGGCTCAGAGTCAGAGGAGATTGTGGTTCTTTTTCTTCTTTTAGCCATGGACTTTTTTCTTGTCATTTGTTGTTTGGTTGTGTCCATGGCTGGACTCCTCTATTCTCTGGCCTGTTGATCTTCTGCACTGGAGCCCACTGCTGCATCTGTTCTTGTAGTGGGCTCTGGACCTGCATCCTTAGTTCTTGGATGCTCCTTTCTTCTCTCATCAGCCTTCTTACCCTTGTTGATCTTAATCACTGAAGATATGGGCATGTTGTCAAGTGAAGGGCTTGATGGAGGAGAGACATGTTCTTCCTTAGGGTTTAGGGGGAACATGTTGGGGAACATGGCTTTTGTTGCTGCCCCACACATAACTTCCTCACCCTCTCTGATCCTTGTACCAGAGAGGGGTATTTCAATTCTCACTCCTCCCCCTAAACCTAAGCCTAAGTTTAGGCTTGCCCTTTAAGCCTCTATTTGTTCCATAGAAAGCAACTCACCTCTGGCAATTTTGGCCTTGATGTCCCTGACATGCATATCCATGGTTGAGTTCTTCATAGGGCCTAGCTGCCGAGCATGGAAGCCATATTTTAAGAGAATAGCCTTCATCTTGTCTCTGTAGGTTGTCTCCTTTTGTTTCTTTGTAAGTTTAACCATGGCTTTGGATGCAGCAGCTGCCTGTTCTTGCTGCTGCAACCTGTCCAGCTCAGCAACCATTTCAAGCACCGACCAGAGCAGTACTTCATCTATATCATATCCCTTCTCCTGGAGAAGAGCAGAAAGTCTGATTAGCTCATAATCCAAAGAAGTGTCTGGTCAGCCCTTCTTTTTCTTTGGTGCCCTCTCCTCTTGTTATGCCTCTTCCTCTAGGGTCAGTTTCCTTTTTCCCTTGTCCATCATTTTTCCCCAGAGAAGATAGATCCTGTAGCCTCACCAGCTAGTTTATCCGCAAATAGCTCCTCTGTGGAGGAATCATCAAGGATGATTGGGCCTTCGGAAGCAGCTACAGCTTCGGAGTTAACCTTAGCATTCACTGCCTCCTCCAGTTGACCAACCAACTTGGGTGATTCCTTAGCAGCATCCACAGAGTGCTCAGGATTGGAGGAGAGGTCTTCACCATCCTTTTTCCCAGAAGGGGACACAGGTTCCATGGAGATAGGTTGTTGTTCTTGAGAGGGTTCCTCCATGGAAACCTGAGTTGTAGTCTCAGAAGGAGACTTAGTCCCAACAGGGGTCTGAGGCTCCATAAAGAGATCTGTTGTGAGCTTTTGCTCAATCTCTATGGCATCCTCACCACAATCAGAAGAAGAAGAGGAAGTTGTGGAATGATGAAAATAAGTGCCGAAGAATTTATCCCATTCATTAGTCAAGGTGGCTATGGATGGGTTGACTTCTTGTGCAACGTCCTCTTCTCTAGCTTCTGATCCTGACCCTGCTACAGATGGTATCTTCTCCCCCTTTTTGGTAGCATCAGGGGAGATAAAAGAAGTGGAAGCAGGATCAGGATAAAAAGGTGTGAGTATGACCGGGGGTCGCCTCCTGAGGTCCAAGATTTTTGCCTCCTTGGCTTGGACCTCCAGCCGTAGGGTAGCAACCTCAGCTTCCAGGTGAGCTACCCTGGCTTGGAGGGATGAGATGGTGGCCGTCAATTCCTGAGTGGTGGTGCCCTCATCCACCTGAGTGGAGTCATTGGGCGATGGAGTCCTGAGCCTAGCTCCCGCACCTCCATCACCAGTTGTGGTTTCTTGGCACCCTGGGTTCCCCTCATTGAGAAGGGCTTCAAAGAAGTCCTCCCAGTGTGGGTTGCCGCAAGTGAGGTCCTATTGCCTGTACCACTACCCTGAAGAACTTGAGAAGGTTCAGCAGTAGTGGCAGCCTCAACTACATTGACTCCTTCTGAACTCCTGGGGTCAACCTCTGATGTGGTAGGCTGTGGGTCAGGGAACCTGGCTTGTAGCTGTGTCACCACTCTCATAATTGTTTGGGTAGTGGGAGAGAGTGGTTCCTCCACAGCCATAGCAAAGGTTCCTTGAGCCTGGGTAATAGAATGGGTATGGGGCATTTCTGGGTGATATGAACCTGGAGACCTGGGAGACAGTCTCTGATCTAGTGGAGTTGCTTCACCAGAAGCAGACTCAATGATGGGGGCATCCCTTTGATATTCTCAGGTATGTATGGTGACATACTCTTAGGGCTATCAGGCTAGTTAGGGTCAGCCACAAGTTCTAGAGGAAGAACCTGTGGAGGAACAACAGGTGTGGCCTTCACCTTAGGTGGAACTGTGCCCTTGGCAGTTCTCTTCACCTTTTTCTTAATGGGTTCGGAAGAAGGGGCCTAAACAGCTGTAGAGAGCTGTTCAGGGGTTCGACGGCGTTTGTAAGTGATCCTTATGGGGTGAGGAACAGAGATGGAAGGTGTGGGTTCAGCATCTGTGGGTGTAACAGAGTTGTCTCCTTCTGGAGTAGATATCTTCATAGAGGGAAGAAGATGAGTGAAGTTCCCAGAGAAGTGGGCACTCGTCTTCTTCAACTGAACAAAAACCTTGGAAGAGACCAAGGGAACTTTGTATGTATTCCTAGTGAGTGAGAGGACAGAACCCAACTCACTATCAAAGATGTGCTGCAAAAATATGGGATACATACAAAATTTCTTTGGAGACGAAATACTGTCTACCAAATTATTGAAAATGAAAGCAGAAAAGTTAAAAAGTTTTTTTGAGACCAAGCCATGAATAGCTGAAGCTAAGTCAGATTGAACTTGATCCCAACCTCCTGTCTTATTAGAAAGACAATGCAAAAATACATGTATGAGATACTTGTAATTATAGGACACTCTACCCTTTTAAATAAGTTGTTGTAGGGAGAGGACCTTCGTATCCCATTGACCTAAAGGTCGATGCTACCTCATCCTTTGTGAATGAGACCCTTCCCCCGGCGTCATTGAGTTGAATATGCCGACAGATGGTCTCCACAGTTATCGAAATAGGATGAGCATTAATGGTGGCATGCAAGATCCTACCATTGGGAGATGTAGAAACGGAACATGAACCCCAAATTGCTGGTGATGCGACTCATACACCAGGGGTTGAACTGTGAGAACGAACAAATACCCGCTCCTTCGAAGAAAATAGATTATTGGAGCGAAATCAGCATCATTGTCTGCTGATAACTCCGCGGGAACATTGTGAGCAGGTCTGAATGCAAGAAGAGCCATTGTGATCGAAGGATTTTAGGTTTAATTTGGAGAGAAAAGGGAGAATCAATTCGAAGTGAAACGGTGAGAGAAAGTGAACGAGCGGGAGATCAATTTATATCTTCGGATGTCAGCATTTAATATAGAAGCACATTAAATTTTGAGATCCGGATGTCAGAAAAAGGTCTTTCGAGAACAGCTGCTTTAATGTTCAAAATTCTCTAAGGACAGATTTGCTTCTGAGGGGATTAGTCATCGGATGCAGTTCATAGGACCAAAAATGTTTTTCAGAAGATACTTACTTCAGAAGATACACTTCCAATAATATATTTATATGCTACGGAAGTAAGTATCTTCTGAAGATATAGATAATTTCATCAGAACGATTGTTCTTCGGAAGACATCTTCTTCTGAAGAGTAAGTTCAGAAGATTGTGCTTCCGAAGGTATAATGTATCAGAAGGATAATACTTCAGAAGGGATTTATCTTCTGAAGTGTGACTGCTTCCGACATAAGGAAAGAAGAATGCTTCCGAAAACTTAAACCATCTTCTAAGGAGTAATTACTCCTCAGAAGATACTTTAAGTTTATCTTTCGAAGAATAATTCATTCCTTATTTACTTCATTTACTCAAAGTTAATCATGCCAATGGCTGTTATTAAATACCTGAATCTTCCTTCATTAAATGCCTTGGTGAAAAGATCAGCTAAATTATGTTATGTATCTACTTTGACTAGATGAATCAGCTTCTTCTCTGCACAATCTCTGATGAAATGATACCTGATATCAATGTGCTTGGTCTTTGAATTCATGACAGGATTGTTGGTGATGGAGATTGCACTTGAATTGTCTATGTGTATAGGAGTGTTGAACAGTTCTACTCCATAATCCTTCATCTGATTTTGGATCCATATAACTTGTGCACAGCAGCTAGAGGCAGCAATGTATTCTGCTTCTGCAGTAGAAGTAGAGACACAAGATTGCTTCTTGCATTGCCAAGACACAATTCTGGATCCCATAAATTGACATCCTCCTGATTTGGATTTCTTGCTAATGTTGCAACCTCCATAATCACTGTCAGTATAAGCCATGAACTGAAAGTCCTCATTTCTAGGATACCAGAATCCTAGACCTGGTTCTCATTTGAGGTATCTAAAGATTCTCTTCACAGCAAGCATATGTGAAACTTTGGGATTGGCCTGAAATCTTGCACACAAGCAAGTTGCTAACATTATGTCAGGCCTGCTTGCTGTGAGATACATCAAGGAGCCTATCAATGCTCTGTTTTGATGTTGATCAACATCCTCCCCCTCAAGATCAGGGCTAAGAGATGTTGTCTTGGACATTAGAGTTCCCAAAGCTTTGCAATCAGTAAGCTTGAATCTTTCAAGAATATCCTAGACATACTTTGATTGACTAATAAAAATTCCTGTAGAAGTTTGTTTCACTTGTAGTCCATGAAATAAAGTGAGTTCTCCCATTGAACTCATTTCAAATTTGGATTTCATCAGTGATTCAAAGTCCTTGCAGAGAGATTCATTAGTAGAACCAAAGATAATATCATCAACATATATCTGTACTAGCATGATATGTTGATTGGACTTCTTGAAAAAGAGAGTTTTGTCAATTGTTCCTCTCTTGATGTTGTTAGCCAATAGAAAAGAAGATAAAGTTTCATACCATCTCTGGGATCTTGATGCAGCCCATATAGAGCCTTATCAAGCTTACAGACATGATCAGGAAACTTTGGATCTTCAAATCCAGGAGGCTGACAAAATACACCTCTTCATCAATCCTTCCATACAGAAAGGCACTTTTCACATCCATTTGAAAAACTTTGAAGTTCTTGGCAGCTGCAAAAGCTAAAAAAATTCTGATTTCTTCAATTCTTGCAACTGGAGCAAAAACTTCATCATAGTCTATGCCTTCTTCCTGAGTATATCCTTGAACCACCAACCTTGCCTTATTCTTGATGACAACACCTTTGTCATCCTTCTTGTTTCTGAACACCCATTTGGTTCCAATGGCATACTTTCCCTTAGGTAAAGGGCAAACCTTCCAAACTCCTTGTCTTTCAGTGCCTCAGCAACTTTCTTAGGTTCTATTTGGGATAGGAAGCAAGAAAACAAACAGATGTTTGCTTCATGCATAGAGCTTCTTGTTCTTACTCCTTCTTCAACATTACCAATAATGTTTTCAACTAGATGAGTGTTATGAATTCGGGTTCTTGGAATTACATCCAGCTGAGAAGCCAAATCCAGATTGCTTGACTCAAGATTAGGAAGTACCACCTCAAGCTGGATTTCTGGCAGATCTTGTGGTTTCTGAGATTGGACTGTTGTGAGATCACTTTCTCTGGGAAAAGAGGTTTCCAGGGTGTTTGTTTCAGCTGAGGGACTCACATCTTCTTCTTGACTCATTGTAACTGAAGTAGAGTCACTTAAAGGAACAACATGAGATGTGTTCACTGTCTCAAACTGTGTGACATCATTGTGTGCTGAAGTGGATTCTGCCAAGATTTGTCTTGAAGCTATTGGCAGTTCAACACGAAAATCCTCTTCTCTAGTGGACTTGGAGGAGTCTATGGTAGTTTCCTGTGAAGAAGGAACATAGTCTTTCACAAAACTAAATGCAGATGTAAAGCTATCAAGATCAAATAGGCAATCAGGACCAGTTCCAGGATTATTGATAATATGTTTATTGAACTGAAAATTTGCAGACTCTTCAATAATTCTGGAATCTTTAATGTATACTCTATATGCTTTTGCTTGTGAAGAGTACCCAACAAAGTAGCCTTCTGTTGATTTCTCAACAAACTTGGCTAAGTGATCTTTAGTTTTCAAGATGGTGCATTGACATCCAAATGGTTTGAGAAATCCAATGAATGGCTTTCTCTTATGCCAAATTTCATAAGGAGTCATACCATGTGTCTTAACTACCAATACTCTATTTTGGACATAACAGGTAGTGTTGACTGTTTCTGCCCAAAAAGTTATTGGAAGTTTGGCATCTGACAACATGGTCCTTGCAGCCTCAATTAGTGTCCTATTCCTTCTCTCGGCAACACCATTTTGTTGTGGAGTCCTAGGAGCACTAAATTGTCTTGTGATACCTTCAGATTCACAAAAAGAATTTAAAACATGATTCTTGAATTCTGTTCCTTGATTTGATTTGATTATTTTTACATGGTGGTCACTTTCATTCTGCACCCTAATAATGAATGATTTTAGAGTCTCAGCAGTTTCATCTTTGGTACTTAAGAAAAATACCCAGGTGTACTGAGAGGAATCATCAGTGACTACCAGGCAATATGATTTTCTATCAAGACTTTTAACACTTGTAGGGCCAAACAAGTCCATGTGGAGTAAATGCAGGACTGTTGTGATGTTATTTATCTCTTTGGCATGGTGAGATGTTTTGTGCTGGCTTCAGAACAATGCATTCATGCTCAGTAAACAATATGTTGTGCTTTTGATCACACACATGTGATACACTCAGTAAATTGTAATTTAGTTCCTTTACAAAATGCACATTCTCAAAGCTTACCTTGCCATTTGTAATTGTGCCCCTACCTGTGATGTAACCTCCTACTGAATCACTTCCGAATGCAACAGACCCTCCAAAGAATGGTTCATATTTGTGCAGGTGAGTCTTGTTGACTGTCATGTGCCTAGAACAGCCACTGTCAACTATCCACAAGTTGCTCTTTGATTCCTGTTGTCCCTGCACATGACCTGAAATAAATTAGTTTCTGATGTGAACCCAAGCCCATGTGGTCTTGGGTTTTCCATTAGCATCATTTTATGCACATTTCTTTGACATCATTTTAAGTGTAACAGATGATGAGGTTTTTGATGGGACATGTGATTGAACAGATGGTTCAGCTATTTCCTTATTTTTCCATATCTGCTTGACTTTTGAAATTGTCGGAAGAGTTTGTTTCTTTTGATAGTCATCGGAAGCCCCTTTACCTTTTCCTTCCGATGACTTGAAAGTGGGATTTTTCTTCTGATGGTTTTCTTTTGATGTTCTTCTTCCGAAGGTAGGAAGTTTCTTTGGTTGGTCAGAAGCTCTTTTTGCATGAGCTTCCGAGGCTTTCTTTCCATCGGAAGCCTTCATTGTATAAGCTTCCGATGCTTTCTTTCCTTTGGAATTTTTCTTGATTTGTTTCTTCCGATCATCAGAAGTACTTGCTTCTGATACCTTCTTGAATGAGTTTCTTCCTTGTTCTTCCAAAGAAGAAAATGACTTGCTCCATCTTTTCTTTCTTCCTCTTCCTTGTGTCTCTAAGGAAATTATGCTTCTTGGATTATATAAGCAATCAGCAGCAAAATGACTCTTATCACCACACATCAGACACATAGTCTGATTGTTGAGAGATTGTTGATGCTGGTCTTTGCTGAAGAAGATTGAGCTTTGGTACACAGAGGTTGATTGTTTGGGTGTTTTAACAGGCTTGTTGGCTGGATGATTTACCTGTTTTCCTGAAAGATTGGCTTTTCTCTCCTTTGATCTACCCCTTTTGGACTTGTCAGATGGACAAGTAACATAGTCATCATGACTGAGGAGGTACTACCAGTTTGTATGTTTTTAACTTTGACAAAAACCGATGAATGTTTCTTAGTTTTCTTAGTTCTTTTCTTAGTTTTCAAAGCTGGTTTAATGGGAGTATCATCCTCATCTGACCATGTTGAGTTACTTGGTTTCAGATAAGAGAGGTTATCATTTTGAGCTACTTTGTGTATGTCCAACTCATCATCATACCCAAGATTAGTTACTCTTTACACCTAATTTCCACCATAGGAGTATAGGCAGATGGAGGCTCCACCTTGTTATAACCCAAACCAGCCCCCATTTTCCTTACGAATTCGGCTGTGTCACTCATTTTGAAAAGTTTTTCATACTTTGAACCTTGGCTCAAAAATTTGTCTCTGTAAGACTTAGCCAATACAAGTTCTGTCTTGGCAGTAGTTAGTCTTTCTAAAAGATTGGTAATTTGACACTGTTTGTTAGTGTCTTCATGTTTTAAGCTAGAAATGGTCTTTTCCATTTCCTCAATCTATTCTTTGTAATTTCTTTCAGATTCAAGGAAATTTGCCTTGACAACTTGTAAAGACTCAAGTTCATTACAGAGTTGAGAATTTATTCTTTTAAAAACATTTAACTTCTCTAAAGATTCAGGTTTGCACATATCATCAGTTACCTTGAATGAGGAAGTTGAGTCATTTGCCATCAAAGCTCTATTGGAGATGGAAGCATCTTCAACTTGGAAGCTCCAATCTGCAAAGTCTTGTTCTGTAATGTTTGCACTATTTGATGAGCTTGATGGTCTTTGATTTGGTTGCCTAGATGTTGATGTGACAACCGGAAAAATTTTTGTTTTTCAAACACTTCTGCTTCTCAAACACTACCAACAACAACCAAATTTTGGGACGAAATTTCTTTCAACAAGGGGATGATGTGACACCCGCCAATTTCAGGTAAATTGCGACTCTTACATTCTTTACATTTCACATTCATACTTGTTGCATTTCATTTAATTATGTTTAATTATATAAGTTGAACACAAATGACTAGTAAACGATAATTCGAGGAACTATCGAATCGTACATTGCCCATTGGTTTTGGAAACCAAGTGTGGCAACCACAACACTAACAAAAAACGATAATTCGGGAAATTATTGAATTGTGCATTACACGTTGATTAGGATTAATCAAGCGTGCTAACACTTCGAAAGACACGAACACAAACTGCCAAAGATAATTCGAGGAATTATCGAAACACACACGAGTCTCACGAATGTTGGTGATCAAACTTATATGTTATTACATGATTATGTGCTAAACATGCATTAGATGCTTTGGATTTACGTCAGGGATCGTGTACGAGCGAAATCGTATCAACGAAATTGAAAATCAAGGAAATGGACTCATCGTGATATGTGACGGTCCCTCGGCGAAAGGCTTCGCGGTATGCGGCGCAAACCGGGAGTCGAGACTCCCGAATCCCATCACAGTACGCGATAAATAATTTTGATCGGCCTTCGCGATACGCGAAGGCCATGCAGATCAAATTGTCTTTATATTCAACCCCATCTCATTTCTACTCTGTCCCTTTGCAATTCACCCGAGTTCTTACATTCATTTTCGACCAAATCCCTCTGAAACTAACACTCTAACATGCTGGAAGCAACGTTGGAGCAATTTCTTGGTGATTTGGAGCCATAGGAACATCAAGGAAGATCAAGGAGCTCTCAATCGACGAGAAGATTGAATCCAGCCATCGTAGCAGGTCCACACCTTCTGTTTAACTCAAAATCAGTCCTCTAAGAGCTTCTAAGGTAGTTCCCTATATTTATCTTCAGTTAGATCGTACATGCAATGGGTGAAAACCCACATGCAACTCCATGTGACCATCGAGCACGAATTTGTTGGTGATTTTGTGTGTTATTGTTATGGATTTACTGATTTGATAGTTTAGTGATGTTAGATTTGACTTTAGTTTAGTTATTGGTTGATTTGATGATGTTTTGGTACACTCGCCATAAAAGGAAACTTTTATGTTGCAAGTCTTGGGTTTGTGATGATCTAGACATGTTAGACATGTCTAGATGTTGTTAAATGTGTATTGGAGTGTTTAGAAACACATTGGGATATTTGATTTTGTCAAAACCATGGTTTTATATAAACTTACTATTTATGGAAACTTTTATAAATCAAAAGAGGGCTTTTGATGTTTTAAAGTGTTTTGATGAACTTTGATTGTTGAAACATGTTTAGAAACGATTTTTAACATATTTAAAAACTTCGTTTTGTGAAAACAAGCTTTTAAACGGATACTTTTCCAAATAAGGAAACTTTATTTGGGCAAAACAGCGTATATGATGATTTATGCGCCGACGATGCATTTTAAATGTTAAAACATGATTTTATAAACATATTGGAAGTTATAGTTTTATGAAATGGGATTTCATAACCACACTTTCCTAAGTTGAAAACTTTCTAAAAGTGGTAACTTATGTGATTAGAGTCATAGGATGCATTTTGGTGTCTTATGTGCATTAAGGCACATAAACACAACAATCGTGTCACCAACGATTCGTCGAGTCTCACTAGTTAACACCCGCACTCGGTTGAGCACACCGACACTTGGAGTTGTATGGATTACAAAACACCACAAAACACATACTCACACCTATATGGTTATAGGTGCCTACTAGCAGGATTGCTAGCATTCGCAGACGCGAAGACATTCACCGGGACTGCTGTAACAGGTGAGTTCACGACCCCTTTTTATATTTTCTACCTTTGGGGGAGAAAACATTGCATACAACTGTTTTTGAACAACATACACACTTACGGTTTCTTTTGTACATGCTAATACCGTATATGCATATGTGTGGCAATCATCCATAAAACAGATAAGTCCTCATTAAACACACCTCGAACCGTTAATAGCGAGTTACGCTTCGCGTGGTAATTCTGAATAGTACTATTTGGGCATGACAAGCCCCACTGTTGCGAGCCGTATGGCCACCCCGACTGGAGGTCAGAACAGTGCATAATTGACGAAACAACATTTGCCATATCTTGGATGGATATGGCGGGAGGCAGCATGTTAGCTTCGGTTGCGAACCCGCATATGATATAAAACATATTGACTTAGCTATCAATGGATATTGCATTGTATTAAAAAGTAGACCTGCAACATTACTTTAAACATTTTGATGTTTACTGCTGATTACAAACCTATGCTCTCACCAACCTTTGTGTTGACTCTTTTACTCGCATGTTTTCTCATGTAACTAAGGCACGCGCACAAGAGATCTAGGATGCTAGGCTGGAGTTGCATGCATCTGTTTAAGTGTCTTAGTCTACTAAACAATTGTTATCATTAGATCGTGTTACTTATGTACTGTCAAACAATTTAAAATCGCTTCCGCACTATTACTTAGATGTTGTTTTTGAAAACTAATTTAGTTAACGCTTCCGCTATCTATGAATGTTAATCCGTTTTGATAACCTACTCTTACTTCCGCAACTCTGATTTTACAAATTGTTTTATCCAAGTTATTGGATGTACGTATGAAATCGGACATATAGGTCTCGCATGTTGTGTGACCGGAGACTACGATCCTGACAATCTGTTGTTGCTCGCGCCCCAGAAAGGGACGGGATTTCTCGGGGTGCGACAGTTGATGGCTGAGTGCCTGTGGACTTGCACTCCCTGGAAGTGATCTAAGAAACTTTCTGATCACATCTTGGTTCTCCATTTTGACACCTGCAGCCACTAACTCATCAACAAGCTGAACATACTTGAGATATTGAGAAGTCATCTTCTCATTATTTTGTTGATAGAAGTTCTCGAACTTCTATTTCAGCATGTCCTTATTTTCTTTGACATCTTCAGATCCTTCATACATTTGCTGTAGAGAGTTCCACAGCTCTTTAGCATATTTGCATTTCTTAAATGCATGTATGATTGAGTTAGGGATGACCATCTAGATGAGCCACAGAGCCTTCGAGTCCACCTCCATTCTCTTATAGTCTTCGTCTGAATAGAGAGCCGATTCTTTTGGCACAGGAGCTCCATCGGCACCTGCAGCAGGAACAGCTGGGATGAAAGGACCTTGAAGAACCGACTTCCATAGCTTGAAGTCCTCATTCTTGATGAATCCCTCCATCCTGACTTTCCATGTGTCATAGTCTTCAGGACTGAACATCGGTGGCTTGTTGAGAGTACCATTTTCTGTATCATGTTTGTTTAGAGCAGCCATTTGAACAAATACACAGAATATGAGTTTTGAAGTAGTGAGATTTTAGAAGAAATAGAACTGGTAACTTAAGGATGATTAATCACTTAAGTTCAAGAGCCAAAGCTCTAATACCACTTGTTGGATCGGGTTGTTAACTCTAACAACATTTTCACAAGTATTTCTGTCTTTCAATCTAACAGATGCGGAATTCTGTTAGAAGGATCTCTCAAACACTCAAAGGTAGGCAAATAATCTTTGAATAAAGGTAAGAACACAATAAATTCAAGCTCAAAGATATATTTCTCTCAAAGTATTACAAGTTACAAGCAGACAAGCACACTTAAACAAATTACAATGAGAGGTTATATAGCCAAGGCTACAACTGTATACTCGTAGGAATACAAGTTGGGTATACTAGACAATACATAAAGTAAAGCTTATTCTAGTATCTAAAGTCTCTTAACAGACTAAGACACTTGATTACAATCGTTACAAATATAGACATTGACTTTACAAAATACTAGCTAAATACAAAAGGCATTTAATGTTGTTGATTTTCAAGGCTTCATATGATCTTTTGCATTTAATGCACCTGAGGAGAAGCAAGGTGTTGTGTCTGACTCTCGGTATGTTATCTTTGTTGTTCTCAGACCAGCATGTCTGTTGTCAGCACCTTTTGTATTATAAAAGTAATCAGCTACAGTCTTTGTCAGAGGATTATCCTCGGAAGTCTTTGTCTTTGTCTTCGGAGGTTGCAGAGGAGAATCTTCATAATCTTTTGTTCTTCATAAGCTTTATGTCTTCGGAAGCTCTGAAGCTTTAAAACTGTTAAGTGTTGGCCTTCCGAAGTGGTTTGTCTTGTACATCCTTCAGTAGGAGTGAGTTACCCTTCGGATGCAATGCTGCTTCCGAAGAATAATTCCTCCCTTCTTTGCAGAGTCTGGTACTTAGACAAATTTGAAGTTTGGTGAGCATCAGCCTTTATTAGTCTTTACAATATAGTATAATTTGACTAATGTGTTAAATTTTTTAGTAATTTATTTTTAATTTAGTTTTGTTTATTTTTTTATTTAGTTTTTATTTGTAGTATTAATTGCTAATGTTTTAACTCCAGTATTTTTAGTTACAAATGTATTAACTTGACTCTTATTACTGTATTTAACATATTTAACCATCGTTTATAATTTCATCTTTTCATGTATGTCTCGTACTTATTGTTTGTTTATGTGGCTTTGTTTTTGCTCTTAGCTTTTTCATTAAATACGGTTTAGTTCTATTTCAAAAAGCAAGAAAACCACTCACCTATTATATGTTTATTATGTTGTGTTTGTTTGGTTTGTTTACAGGTCTAACCGTATGTGAATCTAGTGGTCACACGTTTGAAGATTGTGGAATTTTTTATATATTTATTATGTCATCCGATTTTTAAATCCGATACAACCAGTCAGACCGATCTGACCAGTAATGAGTAAGACTTCCGGTTCGACGTCTGATATGGTTCTGAAAACATTGGCTAAAACTGATTTAAGTATAATCCTTCAACCTCAACTTCTGAACCATTTCCCACTTTAACCGTTTGCCGGTTTCTTGCCAGTTTCCTTATTGTACAGAATCCCTGTAAGGAATTAGAAATGTGCACAGTTGAACTGCAATCAAACCACCATGTATTATAAGGAACATTTACATTAAATGATTCATAAATCATTAGGTTTAAGGCAATACATTTCTTTGCAAGCCATTCTTTAAACTTCGGGCAATCCCTTTGAATGTGTCCCTTTTTATGACAGAAACGACATTTAGGGGTGCCTTTGAATGTGCTAGTACTTGCTCCAAGAGTAGAGAATTTATTGGGTTTTTTTGACTTATCTCCCTATTGACCCTTGTTTTTAAATGAGCCATTTTTCTTGTTAGGATTAAAAGTGGTTAAGTGAGCAACATTAGGCTTCTCAAGTTTTAAGCACTCTTCATCTTGAATGCACATGGCAATGAGTTCGCTCATCTTCCATTTCTCTTTTTGAGTGTTATAGATGATCTTAAAAAGATCAAACTGAGAAGTGAGAGATGTCATTATGAAGTGAACCAAAAATCCTTCATTGATTTCCATGTCTAGAGTTTTCAGTTGATTAGCCATATCATTCATCATCATGATGTGCTCACACTGACCACGAGTCTCGTTGTACTTGTTTGTAAACATTCTTAATATACATGTATTAGTTTTTGAAGTACCATTAAATTGTTCCTTAAACAAGTCTAAGTAAACCTATGCATTTTCAGAATTTGGGATGGATCCTCTAATGGTAGGAGAGATTGAATTTTTGATTACCATAAGTGACATTCTATTAGAACGCTCCCTCTAATAATGAATTTTCTTTTGTTCTACCATAAAATCGGTGTCAAAATGAAGTGGAGCATCATGTCTTAGTGAATAATCAAGATCCATAAATCTCAAGTTTAACTTAACTTGTTCCAACCAAGTACTAAAGTTATTCTCGTTTAAAGGTTCTATTTCGTTCAAGTAACCAGAGTCTGCTCTTAAGGTATATGCTGATGCATTTGAAGAAGATATAGTATGCTCAGTTATGACTATGCAGAAAATAATTTGGATACAAATAGAAAACATATCAGATATCAAATAAAACATATTACTAACACCAAATAATAGGTAAGAATACACATCATGCTCAATTATCAACGTCTCGTTGGTTCGGTTAACAATTGAACTTAAAATGTTATATCAAATAATTTATTAAACATACTTAATGCAAAATATCGTTGGATAAGATGTGTTAAATATATATTTATTTCCATTATCTAAATTATTAAAACATTTATCGTTTGATTCATGAATCAATAATTTAAATAATGTATATTAAGTGACATAGTTTTGATGATTATATAGACTCGAATAGCTTCTCGTTGGTTCAACCATTCAAGTCCTTGAAGACCAAGTCATTGGATTTTAGCACTAATTTCATACAACAATAATGTATGAATGTAGAACAAAATTCAAACATTTTCAAATTGCTAGAGTATAACTAAATGAGGATTATAAAATTATCTCATATATTCACCAATCAACTTGATCACAGAATCATAGTAGTAATCATGCAACATTTATTATCACCAAATCATGTGGCAATTTTAATATATTGTATTTTGTTTATCTGAGATGATACTTGTACAATAGCCACATTTCGTACGGTATATACTAAACAAATTTAGATAGTAGCAATATATACATGCGATTCATTCATGCAGAACATCATGTTATTTGAAGAGAATATATTTCAATCCCTACAAACTGAAACTACGTAATGAACAGATATTAAGCATATGATTATTGTTGCATTAATTATGGTCCTATGGTTTATGATTCCAAAGTCAGTTCAATACTTTGAGGATGTAATTTGATTGATGATGAGGCCATGACTCCATGAGTGTATCTAAGGATGAAACTGTGAGGAATATATTTTGGAATTATGTAAGTCAAAACTAAAATTTTAATAATTTTTTTTCTTTCGTGAACCCTTTTCCATGTTGGTTCAGGCCCCACTCCAACCTTACAATTGAAATCTCACGGAATGTTGCAGAATGAAAATGACGGTAAACTTGGATTGAAAAACAAAAAGGATGCACCATATTCAATAAATAAAATGTCTATAAATAGACTTAAAAGAAAACTGAACGTGGGAATAATAAAAACTAATTAAATACTAACTTTATCCTAAATAACCGGACAGCTATTGACCCAATCTTTTACCAACGTATATTCAACTACACTTCTTTTTAACCGGTTAATTCCAACGTGCAAGAGTACAATTTAACCTTTGTTCGTCCATTGGATTAACAAACTCTAATACTATTTATCGACCCGTAATAACCCACTGGACCGTGACCCATTGAACTAACCGATTAACCCAACAATCACCCCCTTAATCAGTTTGTTCACACCGATCACTCCCGGTATCAATCTTTTCCTCTTGAACCATCTCTACCTATTCTGGACACCACGACACTTGAAACATGTAACATGGCATCATGCTCTAACCGTTCATTAACATCTTGACTTTTCACGGATCAACGACCTCTTCCCCGGCCACATCCTAAGCCACACGATTTGAACTCCAACAACCATTATATTGTCAAGAGTGTTGTTTCTTCACAGCAAGTTCTCTTACTAATTCACTGATATGAACTTAGCACCCTCATAGTCAAATAATTCTTCTTTAATATTAATCCAATGCCACACAATCTGTTGACGTCATCGCACCCCATGCAACTACTAACTCTATGCAACAATGAACTACCCATCAAAATTACAAACTAATTTTCTTGTCATGCAACCTCAAAATTTTCAATCACACTTGTTTAAAGAGGCTTCTTCCATCGATCAAGAAAACAAAGCCACCGCTTCTACCGTTTTCTTTCACCCACCAAACGAACCGAATCCAAAGCCACCTACTTTGACGGATCCCTACTGCTCGCTTTTCACGCGCGTACGCTGGTCTCCTCTTATCACGAAACAAGCTGATCAAGGGTACTTTGATCACCGCCAACAGCCACGAAACACCAACGTTTATCACCGGTCACCCCGTCATCCTAAACGGCATTTCCACAATCACAACGGCCGACCCGAACACTTTAGCGTCTCCGTCTACGGCTGTAAAATAGCCCCGAAACCACACCTGCTATCCCTTCGTGATTATTTGCTGCAACAACTCTTTGTTGCGACTCTAAACCAACAGCAAAAACCCGTTGCAATTTGTCAACCTATATGCGCTCCTGCTGCGATGGCAGCCTGCACCCGAACTCCCTTCAAAAGTCGACTCTCAAAACGGCGTCTTCAACCTCCCGCAAGCCCTAGGCTCTGATACCAAATGTTGGTTCATGTTGGGTCTAGAAAAGGTAAGACCGACGGTTAATTTGGATAGATGGAATGTGAACAAGAAGTATTATGTATTTGTTGATTAGGGACAACGAGTCACCGCACGAGCCACTAAAAACTCAAGTTTACGAAGACACCTGATGACCAAAAGACATGAAGACCACAACAAATGATAGAGCTTCATTTAATATTTATTATTTATTATCATTTTGTTGTATTTGTTGTATTTAGGGTTTTAGGTCATGTGACACTATAAATAGAGATTATTCTCATTTGTAGAAAAACAACACAGACAAGAGAGTGTGTGAGGGTGTGCTTCAATGTAATCCTGAGAGAGCTCTCCCCCATGAACTCCATGGATTCTTTATTCATGGAGTTTGAGAGCATGTGAGGGGTAGGTAATGTAATCTTGTTGACTAATGAATCTTATTTCTATACATTTTTAGTCATTACATTACATCTCAGATTTGTTCTTGGTTGTGTTCCTCAACATCTTCACCCATCTTTAAGACTTTTCTCTGTTCAGAAATGGTTAATCTTCACAAATCGGGTCCGCAACCGTTTCTACAATTGGTATCAGAGCCAAGTTCTCGAGATTATCATTCTAACCATTGATTCTCTCAAACTTGTGCTCAATACCCTGATTTTGTGAATTTTTGTGAAAGTTCTATGAAGATGTTCTTGTTCTGGGTTCTCCGTTCTTCAATTTATTTGGGTTATATTTTTTGTGTTTTGATATGGTAAACACAAGTGGGTTTTGACTCTCCCTAATATATGTCAAAACCCCACCCAAATGTGATCTTTATCGGACGAGTTATCAAATTTTTGTTCATTTGATAAAAATGGAGACGGATGAAAAATTTTAGGGCAGCTGGGTTTTGTTTCAAGAAAGTACATAATGATGATGACGGCGTTCTTGAATTTAGGGTTTTTCAGAAGGTTTTATTTGATTGGTTTTCGGAAGCTCACCATGGATATTCTTTAAAAATATAAGCTTCTGATGGCTATTGCTTCCTATGGCTATTGCTTCCTATGGATAATGTTTCCTATGGCTACTGCTTCTGATTGGAAATTGCTTCCTAAGCACAAATTTGCTTCCGAAGCACAAGTTGCTTCCGAAGCATAAAAATTGCTTCCTAAGTGCAAATTTTTTGCTTCCGAAGCACAATTTGCTTCCGATGCACAATTTGCTTCCGATTGGAAACTACTTCCGAACCATCTTCTGAAGACATCTCCTTCTGATGAGTGAAGCTTTTTCTGAAGTTGAATTACTATTGCTTCCGAGAGTTACTTCCAAAGAGCAGAGGTATTATTGGTATGTAAGAAGTTAGTTTCTTAAGTGTTATTTGTAATGTCCATGTTCTAATGCATCTGTAAATTAATACTTCTGAAGCTAACTAAACTGTTTAAAGAACCAAAGTTTTTGGTATAAAAGGAGGTTAGCTTCTTAAGTGCTAATTTATGATGTCCAAGTGCTAATGCATCTATAAATCAGTACTTATGAAGTTAACCAAATATTTCTTAAGTAAAATCATCTCTTGATATGTAATGTCTTATTTCTAAGTGTTAATTGGATGATGTCCAAGTGCTAATGCATATTCAAAACAACACTTTAAAATTTGACAACATATAATTTTACTTTTGAAACACATTAGCCTTTGGTTCACTCGTTCAGCTTCATCATTGGAAGTACTTTACTCTTTGGCATGATAGAGCTGAAACTTATAGATCATCAGAAAATCAAAATAAGTTAATGATGTCTATTCTATAAGTCCAATTGGTGTTCCAGATCTGCTGCATGGAACATATTGCCGGTTAGCAATGACTGCTTCCGAAGAACACTACTTGTTTTTGAAGACATGGTGGTTTTCACACATCAGTTATCTATAGCATCAGCTTAGGGGGAGTTTGATGGATTGAAACTGATGGCAAGTATGTTGTCAGTGGTTTATCAGTGAAGACATCGGTTTCATTGATGTGAAGATTTCTTATTCTGCTTTGAAGACTCTTAACTTTCAGATTGTTGGGATATGGTTTTCTTTTATCTTTGAGCTTGCATTTGTCATATGTTCATTACAAGGATTGGTTGGAGTCCTACACTTGAACCGACATCCTATATTCTTACATCTTTTAGGTTGGGATGAAGATTAAGATTACACTCTATATGCTTCCATTCTTGGTGTTGGGAATGAAGATTGAGATTAGTTAATCGTAGGAGGAGCTTAATCGGAGGGGGAGAAGATAAATGACGGCCATAGAACTTCAAGATGTTTGTTATGGGTTTGAGAAGCGGATAAAGGAAGAATCACTTTGTGTTGCGGTGAAAGAAACATGAATTGCATCTACACAAGTTCAATCTTATAATTCATGTTTGTTTCATCATACTTCTGCATTGACTTACATTCATCTAACCAAATAGGGGGAGACTGTTGGGTCTAGAAAAGTCAAGACCAACGGTTAATTTGGATAGATAGAATGTAAACAAGAAGTATTATGTATTTGTTGATTAGGGACAACGAGTCACCGCACGAGCCACTAAAAACTCAAGTTTACGAAGACACCTGATGACCAAAAGACCTGAAGACCACAACAAATGATAGAGCTTCATTTAATATTTATTATTTATTATCATTTTGTTGTATTTGTTGTATTTAGGGTTTTAGGTCATGTGACACTATAAATAGAGATTATTCTCATTTATAGAAAAACAACACAGACAAGAGAGTGTGTGAGGGTGTGCTTCAATGTAATCCTGAGAGAGCTCTCCCCCGTGAACTCCATGGATTCTTTATCCATGGAGTTTGAGAGCATGTGAGGGGTAGGTAATGTAATCTTGTTGACTAATGAATCTTATTTCTATACATTGTTAGTCATTACATTACATCTCAGATTTGTTCTTGGTTGTGTTCTTCAACATCTTCACCCATCTTCAAGACTTTTCTCTGTTCAGAAATGGTTAATCTTCACAAATCGGGTAGGTCCTATTCCGCAACCGTTTCTACAGTTCAGGCCCCACTCCAACCTTACAATTGAAATCTCAAGGAATGTTGCAGAATGAAAATGACAGTAAACCTGGATTGAAAAACAAAAAGGATACACCATATTCAATAAATAAAATGTCTATAAATAGACTTAAAAGAAAACTGAACATGGGAATAATAAAAACTAATTAAATACTAACTTTATCCTAAATAACCGGACAACTATTGACCCAATCTTTTACCAACGTATATTCAACTACACTTCCATTTTAACCGGTCAATTCCAACGAGCAAGAGTACAAATTAACCTTTGTCCGTCCATTGGATTAACAAACTCTAATACTATTTATCGACCCGTAATAACCCACTGGACCGTGACCCATTGAACTAACCGATTAACCCAACATTCCATGGATAAGAATTTGCAATTATTATTCAAAATAAATCGATTTAAATCAACATTCCATATGATAGTCATATGAAAATGGATAAGCAAGCAATTCTGAATTCTTTTGGAAAAGCAAGTTCATTCTAATTTCAAACGAATACAAGTAAACAAAATTTCCATCGTAATTTCGATCTTCCGACGGTTCCATTTTTTTATTTTCGTTTCAAACGAATCGTAGTAAAATTAAAATTTTGGTTTTGAAAGTATAGATTTAAACTACTCTAATACCACATATGGAATCAATTCATCCACATATGATCATCATACAAGTCCCAAATCAATCTAAGACCATGAAATTAGGGTTATAAATTCTTACTTGTAGAAGAGGCTTCAATCTTGTTAGTAGAAGAGGATGCATGATGATTGTTATTAAATACTTACTTGTAGAAGATGCTTCAATATTGTTAGTAAAATTAGGATTATAAGAGTTTTGTTTTGCCTTTGATTATGATGGATTAAGAATTCTCCTTGTGTGTTATATCTTTTGTTCTTATGAAGAATACACACACATATATCATAGAGAGGAGAAATACGTATGAGTATATATGGATTTAGGGCAAAACTGATTCATTAAATCATGAACCACCAAATTACATATTAGTCCCCCAAGATATTAACTTCCATCAAATTATGAATCTTAACTTTAGGGACTATATTTGCCAAATGGTTAAAAGCCATTTAATGAATTTCTAACAAAAACTACTTTACTTAGTTTCTACCGATTTGTTCAATTATGGTTAAGTTTGGTTTCTACTAAAAACTAAGTTTCTATTAATCAACAGAGTTTCTTCGGATGCATTTTTGTCCATTTGAAACATGATTGGTGCAGAGATGTTGCGTCCTTATTCTACTAGAAGACAATCTATCAAATCACAAGATCAACAAGTTTGCTATATGATCAGTCACTTTTGCACTGAATCAATTTTATTTTTGTTTTTGTTGTTGACAAATAAACAATAATTAATAACTTGTATTGATCATGTAAGAATCAATGATTATGAATAATTCTTAAGACAAAACTTAGACATATATCGTATGGTTGTAAAGTGAATTTTCTTTGTCATTTATTATAAGTAATATAGTTGCTCGAGCTTCAAATAAACTTGTTATATGCTATTATTTCTCATTTATTCACTCAACACCCTTGTTTACAATGGATTACAATGATTGTTTTCCATATTGTCTTAAGTAGGAATTCAGATTCTTGTTTAAGTGTTTGATCAATTATTTAGTCATTCTCCTTTCCTACATAGACACGCACCAACTCAAGAACCTCATTATTGTTTTGTAACTTTTTTAAGTATATTTTGATCTTTATAACTTAGCTTTCTTAACTTCACAAACTTCTTATATGTGCTTATCCATGTTGATATCACTAACATAGTACACACAATGAATTTCGTAAAATTGTCGCATTGTGCTATGTCACTTTTGACTTTTCTTGATATTATGTATAAAACTAGTTTTTTTTATTCTTATAACGAGCGCATATGCATAATAGTGTTTTCTACCTAGTTTTTGAGTCACCATATAAGTTCTGCTACAATTTCACAGTTTTTTAATCGGACAGTCGTACCTCAACCCATGAGTTTTATCGTACTTACACCGCAACAATCGGGTAATTTTTTTCGTTGTTAAATTTCGAAGAAAATATTCAATTGAAACACACACACACACATAACATTAGGTTTCGTTGTTAACCCACTATAATTATGGTAACCCAAATAATTCCGACAAAATCAATGCAATTCTTTGGGATTTTTTTTTCATAATCTTTATTATATTTGTACAAAACTATGCTCATCTATTATATGTATGTGCAAATTCACAAGAATTTAGTATCTAAAACAGGTATAAGTTTACGTTACACGGTCAATATTAATTTAATATGACAACAACTTACACCGGAATATACATTTGGAGTTTTATCGTACTTACGCCGCAACATGCGGGTAATTTTGATCGTTCTTATAAAATTCAAAGAAACTACCCAATTGAAATACACACGCACATAATGTAATATTCCGTTGTTAACCCACTTTAATTTTGGTAACTCAAATAACTCCGATAAAATCAACGCAATTCTATGCGTTTTTTTCATAGCCTTTATTATAATTGTACAGAAGTATGTTCCTTTATGTGTATGTGCAACTTCACAAGAGTTTAGTATTTAAAACATGTATAACTTTACCTTACAGTGTCAATAATGTGACAATAACTTACACTAGTGTAAGATCTTAAACGAAAAGGAATTTGCACAAACACATAAAAGACACATAGTGTTGTCCATGTATAATAAAAACCATGAACAAAAAAAGTTAAAAATGTAGGTTGATCTTGGCGTGGTTAGTTGGGTTATCATAATTAAGAAAGGTTATTGTTTGATCCCAATCTTATACACACACACACACACATATATATATAAGGCTTGGAATCTTTCATTTCCCAAGTATATGTTTAGCAAGTATAACTTTTCCAAAATCAATCCAAATCCTTAGTTCCTCTTCGAACATCATTGTAACACATGAAGAATATTTTCTTCTTTTATGTGTATGTGTAAATTTCAAATAAGTTTTCTTACTTACATTATTGTAATTGCTTTAATACAAAACATACAATATTGGTAATTATTAAACGGTGATGAATTTACACAAACGCATAAAAGAAGAAAGTGTTTTACATGTATTACAATTATGTTTGAAAAAAAAAAATCAAAGATTTGGACTGATTTGGCGAAGCTATACAGGTTAAAAAATACTAGTGGGTTGTATTTTATTAAAAACAAATACTAATGGATTCTATTTTATTCAGTAGGCTTTAGTATCAAAATATTTACAAGTAAACCTTTAATTTTACATATGATAATTAATGTTAAAGAGTGTAAAAAAAACTGGTGGGGAGAAAGGAAAGCCAGAAGTTATGTTAAATGCAACTTCTTATAAAACTCTTGAAACATGTGCAATGCCCTCCCATCCGGCCCATACAAACGTGAATATCATATCAAAATCACATGTTGCTAAGACATTTTGATAACATTCACATTTTCCTCAACCCCTATTACCTGTATGTTGATATCATGTACAAGAGTTCCATCTAATGCACATATTGCTCTAGGAAAAATTAGTTTAAGTTTTCTATGTTGTGTTGAGGTATTTGTGATTGCATTTATAAATGATGGAACTACAACTTCTCTTGCAAAATTCATCATTGCATTCAAGACCTCATCAAAAACTCTATGAATAGCATCAGTCGAGTGTTGAAACCTATGTTTAACCTTTCGAAAACGTTCATTATATACTATAACAATCAAAAACATAGCCAATTTCTCTTCAAGTGTTATTGATCTATTACTTCGCAACCAACCTTTTGATCTAAAATGGTTGCACAATAGTCCAAAACGTTCATATGAAAGACACATCATTTCATGACATTTGTGTAGAAGTTCCATGCAACAATTCTTGCGTGTATGCATGACCCGTAAGAGCATAATTCAAGTCTTATAGTCTTTTAGCTCTTATTGAGGCTAGTTGTAGACCCCTTAGTCACTAAGGTAAACAATGTAGAAAAAGCACCCATTTCTATACCAGTTTCGAAAGAGTGATGAAAAAGGGGATGTTTTATTAATAGGAACAACAAAGTAAAATGAAAACAACAATCTCATCATCCGAATGCATATCTTATTTGTTACAAAAATAGATTCAAAAACATCCAACTAGATTCAAAAAAAAAATCCAAACATTTAAAATCAATAAACATTCAACTGGATTCAAAAAGCATCCAAACATTTAACATCAATAAATATCCTACTAGATTTAAAAAAAAAATTCAAACATTTAACATCAAAAAACAGCGTCCATGACATATATCCGAAAAAACATCCAACTGGATTCAAAAAACATCTAGGTAGGATCATAGCATCTAAAGTATCATAAGATCTAAACAACTTATACTTTGATATGACATTATTAACCCATAGCTCACAAGTTTTTGGTTGAAGTTGTAATCGTACGTTCTTAATATTAGAACTTTCCCTAAAAGCAATAACATCGTTTGATATTTTGCATCGGACTCATCCCATCCCATTGTCCCCAACTTTTCCATGCATGTATTCACATCATTAGAAGCCTTGTGGTTTTCAGTCATCATCTTTTCCAACTTGTTAATATGCTCCCCAACTTCAATAATCATTGAATTTATTGTTTCTTTAGCGTTTCATTTCTTTCCTTCTTTTATAAAATGATCTGAAGAATCCTCACTAACACCTTGAAGTGAGGGATCCATTTGTGTGCATTCAATATCCAAAAAAACATTTAAATTGTGTTCAAAGACATACTCAAAGGGATGTGGAAGTGTAGAAGACGTCCACAACTATCAAAGCCACTAAAAGTAGAACCTTCAAACAATTGAACACATAAGTCGGGATACACAAGTGGTGCACTTCTCAAAGCTTCGGCATGTTTGTAAGACTGTACGAAAAAATATTATAAAATAGTAAAAGCATACTTTAATAAATAGTATTTACAAAAAATAAATACCTTTATCTATAATTGTCAATCTTCTTTTGACGATTTAAACATGTTTGTTAATGGATCATAAACATTACTAGTTTTAAATAATCATAGTGGTTCTTTATTTGTTTTTGATTTGCATTGAAATGGTGTTCCGATTGTAATTTTTTTTTTGCCACTCTCTTCCAAGAAATTGCTTTGAGACTACCCCTTCATGCCCATGTAGTGTCAATTCATAAACACGTGTTTCAAGAAATGTTTTCTCAACACCTTCTTGCTTCAAGCTAATGTCCTTTTTGTTGCCATTTCTTTGAACAATTCAAACAAAGTTACAGTACCTCAATATGAACTAGAACAATACTATCATTAAGCACCTAATATAAAAAAGCCTAATCCAATAAAGTATTCAAACAACAAAATTTTATGACCTGTATTTTCGGTTGCAATGTTTGTAATTACTTTATGAAATAATTAACTACCTGTCAGCAAATAAAAGTAAAAGTTATGTGTTTCTTTTGGGAAAAAACATGTAAAAATAACTACATATATGATATATCAAGAGCTCAAATCAAATAGGATGGATGAATCGACATAACTGAAACCATAAATGGAACATGTAAACATAACTACATATTTGATAACAACTCCTACACGAATTCCAAGCTGGTGCCAACCGATTGACACAATTGAAATGAGAAACAGAACACATCTGAAAACATAATGAAAGTGAAGTTAACTCAAGAACACTTACATTAGGGTGTCAGCGAAGGGGAGGAGGTGGAGGAGCCCCTGACGCCGAAGGGTGCCGGAGAATAGGAGGAGGAGCTCCTGCTGTCGAAGGGTGCCGGAGAATGGTGTGGAGGAGGATCTGGAGACCGGGAGGAGGAGAAGACGTCAAACACGGAGGAGTTGGCGATGGGAGCTCTCTGAAAAAATGAGATTAGGGTTGAGAGAGACGGGTGGGATTGGGTTATAAACGTGCCCTTCTTTTTTTTCCCCATTCAGACATGTCCTAATATCTTAACCATTTAGAGGTTCATTTGTACCTTGCTTAACAAAAAGTAGACGTGCCGCATTCAAATCCATTCATACCCTACCAAGCAGCCCCTTAATATATAACACGCAAACCAAAGAAAACTATACAATATATACCAACAAAGACATCCACAAACTAACACTAGTAGATAAATATTAATTTTCCGACAACAATTTTTGTCAAAATATCGTTTATAAACGATAGTTACCAACAAATTTGTTACCAAAGAAATTTTCTAAGAAAAAAATATTGTGGAAATAATTTTTAACAAATTACCGAATACACTTCTTCCAGATTTATGACAAAATTAGGATTTAAATTCCTTACAAGTTTCCGGCACTATTCGCACATTGTTTTTTAGTTATTAAATTACATGTTTTAATATTATTGCTAAAAGTATAACTTGTTATAAGTTATAGTTAGATGAAAATAGACCTAATGCAACCCTGATAAAATATTGCATTAGATCTTAAAAATTTTCAATAGATCTAATGCAACCTTTTATCAGGAGTTGCATTAGAAGCAGTTGTATTAAAGTTAATGCAACTTTTTCGAAGGCTAATGCAACCTTTTTTAAAAATGTTGCATCTAATGTTCAAATGCAACTTTTTTAAGATGCAACTTTTTTCATTATAAGCAACTTTTTTAGTTAAATATGCAACTTTATTCATAATCAAATGCAAATTCTTCATAATCAAATGCAACTTTTATTATATTTTAGTTACAAAAATGCAAAATTTTCTACATGCAATTGCAACCTTTTTATACTTAGATGCAACCTTTATTTTAGGTTTGGTTACAAAATTGCAACCTTATTCTAGGCTTAATGCAACAATTATTATATTTTTTATAACCAAACCCAAATGCAATTTTGTAACATAAATTTAATTACTATTAATTAAATACATGTAATCGTAATTCGCCATAATAGTAATAACACACGTATCATTGATAGATAAATATGCAGTTTAACATAATTGTCCACATCTAGTCTTCTCGATCTCCAAGAGGTAGTTGTTTAATAACCTTTTTCATCATAGCCTCTAAGTTTTGTCGTTGGCTATCAATATCTTCTCGCATTGCTTCAAGCTTCGATTTTTTTCTTTCATGATCATCTTCAATCTCCTTGCACGTTTCAATTAACTGGTTTTTCTCAACATCGACATTTGCTTTAAATGATTCCATTAGGCTATCTGGAATTATTTATGATGTAGAAGCTCCCTATAATTTTTTTATCAATGTATTTGGAACACGTCTGCCATAAATTCAACGATATCCATAGTTCTCTTTGTTCATTACTGTAAAAATAGTTGTGGAATAGGACCTACCCGATTTGTGAAGATTAAGCAGATGAAGAACATATAAAGTCTTGAAGTTGGTGAAGAACACAAACAAGAATTTGAGATGCAATGTAAAATAAAGAACAAGAAATGATATATAACAATAATATTTCAACATTCAACAAGATTACATTACCTCTCTCACATGCTCAAACTCCATGGATAGAGAATCCGTGGAGTTCATGAGGAAGACCTCTCAAGACTACATTGAAGCACACCCTCACACACTCTCTTGTCTGTGCTTTATTGCTACAAATGAGAATAATCTCTCTTTATAGTGTTAGATGACCTAAAACCCTAAAAACAACAAATACAACAAAATGATATTAAAAAATAAATAGTAAATTAAGCTCTATCATTGGTTGTAGTCTTCGGGTCTTTTGGTCATCAAGTGTCTTCGTAATCTTGAGTCTTTAGCGGCTCGTGCAGTGACTCGTTGCTCCCTAATCAACAAATACATAATACTTCGTGTTTACATTCCATCTATCCAAATTTACAGTTGGTCTTGACTTTTCTAGACCCAACAGTCTCCCCCTATTTGGTTAGATGAATGTAAGCCAATGCAGAAGTATGATGAAACAAATATGAATAATAAGAATGAACTTGTGTAGATGCAATTCATATTTCTTTCACCGCAACAAATTGTGAAACTATCTTTATTCCACTTATCAAACCAAAACAATCTTCTTGAAGTTCCATGTCTTTGATTTATCTTCTCCCCCTCTAATCAAGCTCCGCCTACGATTAGCAATCTTAGTCTTCATTCCCACCACCAAAGGATATCAAAATATAGGGTGTCAGTTCAAGTATAGGAATCACAACCTTGTAATGAACATGTGACAAATAAAGGTTCAAAGATGAATGTAAACCATATCGCACCAATTTAACTCTTAAGAGTCTTCAAAGTAGAAACAATAAATTTTCACATCAATGAAACCGAAGTCTTCACTGATAAACCACTAATAACACTCTTGCCATTAGTTTCAATCCATCAATCTCCTCCTAAACTGATGCTATAGATAACTAAGGTATGAAAACCCTCCATGTCTTCAAAAACAAGTAGTGTTCTTTGGAAGCAATCATTGCTAACCGGCAATATGTTCTATGCTGCAAACAATTGGACTTACAAAATATACGTCATTAACTCATTTTATTTTTCTGACCATATATGAGTTTCAGATCTATTATTCCAAAGTGTAAAGTACTTCTAATGATGTGACCGAACAAGTGAACCAAAGTCTAATGTGTTTCAAAAGTGATGTCATATGTTATCAATTTCTAAAGTGTTGATTTGAGGATGCCTTATCACTTGGACATCACATAAATAAATACTTAAGAAGTGGACATTGCATATCAAGAAAAGACATCACTTATGAAACATTTTGTTAATTTCAAAGTGCTAATTTGTAGATGCATTAGATCTTGGACATCACAAATGAGCACTTAGAAAGTTAACATCTTGTCATACCAAATAAGAAAACCAAAGTCAAATGTGTTTCAAAAGTAAAATCATATGTTGTCAAATTCTAAAGTGTTGATTTGAAGATGCATTAGCACTTGGACATCATCCAAATTAACACTTAGAAAGAAGACATTACATATCAAGAGATGATGTTACTTAAGAAATATTTGGTTAACTTCGATATACTGATTTATAGATGCATTAGAACTTGGACATCATAAATTACCATAAATAAACACCTATAAAGCTAACCACTTTATATACCAATTAAAACATAGCTTTGGAAATGTGGTAGAACCTTTGTACTTCAAGCTTTCACATATATCATTGGAATATTATTGTAACCAGCTAGATATTCTTCCTTCCAAAGCTTTCAAATAATCTTCAACAATTCCAAACTAAAATTACTTTTCAGCCCATGATATTGACGTATGCATTACCACTTTCAAAGATTTTGAATTCCAACAAAAATCTTCTATGCGTAAATTCCAAACCCATCAGCAATGTTTACCAAGAACTTTATCATAATTGGTGGTTTAGAAGTAGTATCGGAAGTGAAGCTTTTGAATGGAAGTGATGCCTTCGGTTCCAAATTTCCTTTCACAATTAGAAGAGAATTTTCTGAAGTTAACTATTTACCGGAAGATAGTTTCAATCGGAAGAGCTATGCATCGGGAGGTATGCCATCAGAAGGCAAAATCATCTTGGAAACAAACCCATCATAAGTTGTTCGTTTTCTGCGGTGGGCCTTCGGTTCGGAAGTGCATGCCCATCGGAAGTTGCAACTAGAATTTTAGAACATCATTGTGGTTCGAAAGAGTCTCGTTTGGAACCTGATGGTCTTCGGAAGATTGTTTTTGTTCTTCAAAAGTGCTCAACTTCAGAACTTCTTAACTTGTTGCTTTTGATTTCACTTCCGAAACCGCTTCTGTGGGACATTAAATTCGTGAACCACATCCACCATTGATTCTCCAGTAACCCTAAAATTTACCCGCCACCGTCAACTAAATTTATTTTTAGAAAACAATTTGCAACTCATTTTTCATCATCAATCCTTGATATGAACTAGCGTCTCCCAATATAACCAAGAGGATGAAGGCACGGATTTAACTTGAAACCCCATTTATTTCTCAAAATTAGAAAATTTAACTGTGATGATTGATCTCCTTCAGAATTTTATTGCAAAAAAAATGAGGCACAAGAAACAAAGAAGATGATGACAGATCGGTGTGGATAAGGAATTCAAGACATTAAAGTGAATAGTCAAAAGTTGACCACACAGCCCACATGGGTTTAGTAAATGACAGATTATTTCAATTTTCAAATTCAACTTGAATAAAATAATTGAAATATCTAAAATTAAAACCCAGGTTTTCTAAAGATCAAAAAAATTAGATCCATCATGAAAAAATTATCTTACCGTAACTGTATTTGGGTGGGATTTTGGCATAAAAGAGGGAGAATCAAAACCCACTTGTGTTTTAACAAGATTAAACACAAAAAACCAAATAATTTTGAAGAACAGAGCAACAAGATCTTAAAAAACTTTCACAAAAAAAACTTCACAAATCAGGGTATTGAGCACAAGTTTGAGAGAATCAATTGTTAGAATGATAATCTCGGGAACTTGGCTCTGATACCAATTGTAAAATCGGTTGCAGAATAGGACCTACCTGATTTGTGAAGATTAAGCAGATGAAGAACAGAGAAAGTGTTGAAGATGGTGAAGAACACAAACAAGAATCTGAGATGCAATGTAAACTGAAGAACAAGAAATGATATATAACAATAATAGTTCAACATTCAACAAGATTACATTACCTACCCCTCACATGCTCAAACTCCATTGATAGAGAATCCAAGGAGTTCATGGAGAAGAGCTCTCAAGACTACATTGAAGCACACCATCACACACACTCTTATCTGTGTTTTATTGCTACAAATAAGAATAATCTCTCTTTATAGTGTCACATTATCTAAAACCCTAAAAACAACAAATACAACAAAATGATAATAAAAAATAAATAATAAATTAAGCTCTATCATTTGTTGTGGTCATCGGGTCTTTTAGTCATCAAGTGTCTTCGTAATCTTGAATCTTTAGTGGCTCGTGCGTAGGGGTGTAAACGAACCAAGGCAGCTCGTGAAATACTCGGGATCGGATCGTTAAAAATTTGAACGAGCCGAACCTTAACGAGCCCGAGCCAAAAAACGTGGCTCGTTTAGTTATCGAGCCCGAGCGGGCTCGGCTCGCGAGCCTTAACGAGCTTTTTCTTTATATATATATAACTTTTATTTATTATATTAAGTATTTATTTATAAAATTAATTATTTTTATATATAAAATTATGATAAATATATTTAAATAAAATATTTTATGTTAAATTTGGAAAATATAATTATAAATCTAATTAAATTAGTAATTAAAGTAAATAAATTAAATAATTAAAATCTAAACGAGCCGAGCCGAACTCGAGCCTAAAATTTTTTTAACGAGCCGAGCTCGAGCTTTGTAAATAAAACCCTTAACGAGCCGAGCTCGAGCTCGAGCCCTATTTAATCTAAACGAGCCGAGCTCGAGCCTTAACGAGCTCGAGCCATAACGAGCTCGGAATCGGCTCGGCTCGTTTACACCGCGCGGTGACTCGTTGTTCCCTAATCAACAAATACATAATACTTCTTGTTTACATTCCATCTATCCAAATTAACCGTTGGTTTTGACTTTTCTGGATCCTACAATTACAACCATAAATGGATATATTGTTGTGTTGCCATTCTCTGTAATCTTGTAGTTCTTCATTTGTTCCTACAATATTGTCCAAAATAATATAAAGAAAATATTGTCAAAACAATGTTACATATTACGAATGAAATTTATATTTTTGTAGAAATAAACTTAAAAAGTAACTAAAACACAAACCGATACAAATTAAATAATTACAATGTAAAATTAAAAAAAGTGATGCAAAGAAATAGAGTGTATTGATTGCTATGTGTATTGTGTACAATGTGTAAATATAAAGTTTTTGGACAAAGACCTCAAATAAAGATTACAAGTGGAAGTGTTGATCGAATTGTATTAGTGGGTAAATGTTTATCTTTGAGACAACTATTATGATCAAGTAAATGGGTCACATGGGCCAAAAATTTATGTTTCTACTTATGAGCTGTTAAAGTAGGTATTATGTAAGCCCAAAGTGTGTGTTTTACTATGTCACACATCGTCTTTGGCGGAAACACAGGAATGTGACTGATCATATGTCACAACACATTAGTTTAAATTATTTAAATCAATTGTTTATACTTTGATTCATGTTTGGTTAAGGATGAATACTTGTAATGACATTATTAATGTTTGGTTTGAATGCATTTATGTTTGGTTTATTGAATCTTTAACACAAATGCTTTAATTATTGAAAGTTATAACATAGCACCATGAGCTAATTAATAGTTAAAACTCATGCTCTGACATATTCCGCCGTCGGTTAGGGTGTGACAAGACTAAGCTAGGATAGTGGACCTAGTTAGACTTAAATCAAATTTTGTTGTATTTTAATGTGTATGTTTGAAATCATAGTTATGTAACCGAATGTTTGTTTATGAAATGTATATAAAATTGATTGTCTTAAATATTAAAACTTAAACTTAGCACAATGAAATTTTGAACAATCACATCTCCAATTATTCCGTCATCTGTTGGGGTATGATAGTTTAAGGACGCACCATATTGAATGAATCAAATGGGAAAAAAATCTAGGGTTGTGTTTGATTTGGGGAATAACTGGGAGCAAAGGATATAATCAAAATCGGAGCCAAACAAATCATCAATCACTTGCTAGCCCAGCAGTAAGGCATCATCAAACAAGGGAAGCGACTCAGGCTCGAAACCCGGGTAGTGCATAAATTTCAGTTTTTTTTTTTTCATTTTACCCAATTTTGCAACTTCTAAAAATTCCAACATTTTTATAAAATTTCCAAAACTATCAGAATATTCTGTAAATTATTTCATTATCGGAAAATTATTATTCTGTTACTTTAATAATATAATAATATATAATGCAATAAATCAATTTACAAACAAATATTTTAACATAAAAGTTATTGAAATTCATTTATATATTAGACATCATTATATATATATATATATTAAGAATTTAAAACATATTCATAATAATTGCATGTATTTCTAAAATTCATAAGTTAGTAGATTATTTTGTAAAATTCAAATATTATATTTTCTAATTTAATTATTAGAAAATACATACTAATGCTTATTCTATTCAAGACTTTATAAACAAATGCAAAATAATTTTATATGCTAAATGATTATTTAACAAATCTTTAATGCATTTTATTTAATTTTTAAATAAAATATTTTTTAATCATTATTTTCAAGCTATTATTATCATCATCCATGTCATTGTTAGCCAATGTGAAAAAATGTTAGACTAAACTGCATTACTTAGAATCTAGTAAATACCAAGTCTATTCTATATTCATACAAATTTAGGGTGAAGTCTCGTTGATTCATAATACTATTCAATAAAACTCTTGAAAAAAAAAAAGCAAACCAGTGAGTTTTTTATACAATCCTTCTTCAACATTTTTTTGTAAATCTTTAGGGATGTTACACATGCTATTTCAAACTTGTTATTCTAGAGTCAAAACAAATACTTTGATGTAAGCTATAGCTCTAATGTAGTTGTGATTTGAATGCTTTGTGTATTCATGTTTGCAAACTTTGTAACTATTTGTATGCTATTATCCAGTAACTAGTAGGCTTTGTCACATGACTTGTGTCATTGTGTATGTCAAGGGTGAAATTGCCAAATGCTTTTAGTCAAGGGCGAAGGTATGAAGGGACGGGGGCGACCACCCTCCTCTTTTTTTCGTCAGTAGTGTTAATTTTCGGGCCGAAATGTTAATTTTTTTAAAAAAAATTGATTTCGCCCCCTCATTTAAAAAAATTATGCTACAATCTCTTCTAAATATTCTTTTTTCGTATTTAAAAGTTACAACCCAAAATAAAATCTTCTATCATTACAGCCCATATGATTTAAACAACTAACGGTTTTGGCCCTCAAACTTGAATATTCTAACGGTTTTGATCGTCAAACCTAACTATGGTTAGGGATCAAAATGTTAGTTTTTTAAACCATAGGGTCTTCATTGATATGATATTGTATTTTGAGTTGAAATAGTTAAAACATTTAAACCGCATGGGTCAGAACCGTAATTTAATCTCCTAAATATTTAAATCTCTCATTCCCCCTGACTTCTTCCTACCCTAATTTCTTTATTTTTTTTCTTCCCGATCGCAGATCATTTTCTTTCCTGAATTCTGTCAAGCCACCACCCACCCCGGATACTTGTTTGATGAAGAAATTGGTGATGCAAATCAAGATAATCGTAAGAAAATCCTTAGCTAATCTCAAAGATTCTCGAACTGCATTGTAATCTTTCTTTCAGATATTTACTCCTTTTCACGCATAATGATAATTATTAGATACTCCTATTTTTAGTGTTTGACCCGATTTGACCTGAACATTTAACCAGAGTAACCGAGGCATACCGATCGATTGGAAAAAAAATTAGGTCATGTAAATTTTTGCCCCCCCTAAAAATCGGTTGAAGCTCTGCCACTGTTTGTAGTATACTAGTAGCCTTTGTTACATGACTTACGCCATTGTGTATATCAAAGGTAAAATTATCAAATTCATATTGTACCAGTAGCATTTCTTTAGTGACTTATGTCATTATATTAGTAAAGGTGAAATTGCCGAATTCTTATAGTAAACTTGTTGATCTCGAGCATTTCACGAGCTGCCTTGGTTCGTTTACACCCCTACTTTAACTTTATATATAGTTTCATTTTTCATCCTTTATTTATAAGGACAAAAGTGTCATTTTGAAAAAATTAACAAAGAAATTAAGTTTGGTTAGTGAGAAATGACCTAATTGTTACAAAACAATAAGATAAAGGATGTTTGACGTAATTATTAAAGATTAAGGATGAAATTTGAAAGTTAATATATAGATAAAGGACCTTTTATGTAATTTACTCAATATAATATGACAAAAGTGTCAATAAGTAATTTGTTTAATTTGAGAGGGTTTTCTTTTATAGGTATTATATGACACTTTATTTCTTAAATGTATCAATGTGGGACAACTAAAAAGTAAAAGAAAACCATTTAGTTTATGATTCTTAAAGCTTTGTGTGTTGTACTTTATGTTATAAAAGTTGCAAAACTCTTAATTTTAAGAGTTTTTGGTAAAAGACCATTGTGTCCTTCCTACATGTATTATATAGTAGTATAGATAATGCGCCGGCATTTGGAAATGAGTTATATTGAATAGAATATTGGAAAGTTTAGTAACTTGACTCTCGGATCAATTTGGCAACTAAGCCGAGCCTTAACGAATAGTAAGTTGTAATAAAATTGACACTCATCCCCAACAAAACCCTAGTTCTCGGATATCAGCAGCAACCTTCATCAATGGCGGATGACACTGCGTCAATGAGCATATACAGGGCCTCGAGAACGATTAAGAGAAAACAAAGCTCTTTGTTCAATTCTCTGAGTTCGATTCACGAGGACTCGATCTTCGTATCCGAGATAGCTCAGCTATGGCCGGAATTGCCACTTGTAGCAAACCTGCGTTGCGGTCTATGGTACGCGAAGAAGTTTCATTCGAGTTGCTACTTCAAATTGACTGATGTCCATACGAATAACTTGTCGTTTAACACCTCTCGCCTCAATCTCCATGTAGCGACTCTCGCAGGTTATTTTTTTAAAATTATCTCTGCCATTAATGAAGTTAAATATCAATGAAGTTAAATTTCGTTCTGTAGGAGATAAGACTTTTCATTAATAATCAATACAAATCTCGTTCTGATCTCTCCCATTCCAACTCCCCGCAGATTCAATCTATTAATAATCAATACAAATCGTGATACATTAAAACCTTTTTCTATCATTATTTGAGTAAAGTTTTAAAGTAAAGACTCCATTTGATTATCATAATAAAAACATTTTTGCATTTATGTATAGTGAGTTTGATTTAGATAGATAATAATATTTGGAGTTTTGGTTGCTTTTGTTTTGGATAGGACAGAGGGGAGGGTGTATGTTCGTTGATTCTACTCGGAAAGGGAAGAGGTTCCCAGACAGTATGTCAAAAACCATACCGATTTGGACTTGTGTGCTGAATCGTGCAATTTTGAATTATAGAAACAAAATGAACGGGATCAATAAGCCAAAGGAGGGAGTAAGTAGTTGTTTCTTTATTTCTACCATGATCATCAAATATCATGTATGGTGCATCTTTTGAAATGCACAAAATGATTGTTTAGTTTTAGATAATCGTTAGTGATGCGTCTATAAACTTAGTTAAATAGCTAATACCTTTCTAATTAAGCCTTATCTTGTATGAGTTGGTTTAACTTCTTTCATGCATAAATTTTATATCATTGTGTTGTTTGCATGATTTTAGGGCACTTCTTCTGCCCATAATTCTGATACTTCTGTACAAGAATCCCTTAAATGGGATCCATCTCTACATCTTCCTCTCTGGGTGCCCGATACAGAGAAAATAAGGATAGATTCTAAATTAAATGAATGGGTCAAAGTTTTGGAAACAAGTGGAGTTGATATTGCTTCAATTTCAACTTTATTAAAGAAACCTTTGCGTCCTCTTTGGATTTCACAAAAAACTGTCATATGGTTAAATGAAGTTCCTGATTATAATGACTGGGATTTTACACCCATAATCCTTATTTCTGCATCTGCTTCAAGTGATATATATCGACAAAAAACGAGCTCTGAATTTAGTTGGAATTACATAGCAGGAGCAGGGGACGATGAAGAAAGTTGGGCACGAGGTTTAACAATTATTTTATTTTGGAGTAATATTTATGATATAATTAGTTCTGGGCCTGATGTATGTAATCAAACAGTAGCTAATATCGTTGAAAAAGATAGAGTGTTTCGTTCCCAACGAGGACAAAATGCTCCTCAGGTTTCTGTTAAACCTAAAAAGTCAGAAAACACTTGGTCAAATCAGTCTCAAGACCAACCATTAGATAGTCAACATGGAGTATATTGGTTGGGTTTGACCAATCTTGCAGTTTGTTCAACCAAATATAGTAAGTGTTCTCTATATGCTAGATATTTAGAAAATATAAATATGTTTTGCATGATAAATTGATAATCTTAGCTAAGCTATCAATTGAAAATTTAGATGATGTTGAGATTAGAGGTGGCAATCATGACCCATTTTGTGCAGATTTTAAGTCATCAAATGTTGATAGCGTACTGAACTGTGACAAAAATCAGATTCTTTGTACCCTTGAGGATTCTGAAGCTTATTTGCCCCTGCCTGTAATGGTGTGCCATGTCACTATGTATCACATTACTTAGTCCTCTTATATTCTCACTATTTTTACTTATCTTGCTAGATGATTCCATGACCTCTTTTACCTTTACAGGACTCTAAATTTGATAGATTTTCTCTTCAAAGAAATCTTCCTTCTGCATTAAATTTTGCGGAACTTCATCTGAAAAGGGGGAAAAGGCTTGCAGTCTGCTGCAACAGTGGTAAGCTTCACGTCAATGCACTCTTCATTGATTTTTTTTTTTTCAAATAACCTCCTCTTATTGATTTTTTAAAATTTTAAGTATGAATGTGCTTCTAATTTTGTCCTGTTTTAGTTGAATCTTCTTTGTGCTTTTAATTGATTGAAAGATGGCTTTTTACCCTATTTACAATTATGATTTAGGTCAAGATCAATGATAGGATTTTTTGGGGAAGTAGATAAAGGCTGTAGAATTTTAGAATTTTTGGACATTTTTAGAGTTTTTTAAGTTTAAGGTTAGAGTTTTATAGCTGTAAGTATGACCTTAGAAGTAAGTATATCTTAGTTTAAATGTAATGTATGTATTCTATTTGATATGTGTGTTAGATTGTTTTGCTATAATTTGTTTGTGTGTTTGCGTTTGCGTAAAAAATAAACAATGTTATAAATAGATAAATAAAAGCATTGTGGCATCTCTGAGTAAGGGGTCTCTTCTGAAGCTCCCTTTTTATCCTATTGGAATAAGGGTAATCCCCAAACCCTACTCAATAGTGAGACTTTCCTGGATACGTTTTGTTTGTTTGTACAACCATTATGTGTACTTGCTTTAAACGTTTTTGTCCTATTTGGGTCATCATAACATGCCCTATAATGACCCAAACAGCAAATAAACAATTTTTAGCAACTCAATTGTACAATAACTAAAACAGGATAAAAATGAAAGTACATGGTGTTTTTTTTTTGCAAAAAACATTGTTTTTTAATGCGGTTGAGTATAATTATTGCTCAAATTTTGACACTTACGTGGATTCTTGCGCATGTTTTCCAGCAGCTGAATAATGTTATACTTTCTCTAATTTGATAGGGGGAGACATCAGTGTTTGCATTTGCTTGGCAATATTGATTTCTTTATTTAATGTTGAAGGTATGTATACTTAAATTTTTTTTTTCTCAAAATTTGTTTTTGCATGATTGATTTGTGGGATTTTCTACGATTTTATATGGTTAAGTCTCTTTTGTACGGTTAAGTCTCTCAAATGGTTGTAAGGGTTTGTATTACACACACAAAAGAAAGGGATTCAAAGTGGCTGGTGAGCGGGATTGAATATTTACGTACGGCTTTCTCTTTGTCAGTCATCAAGATTTAGGAAATTTATGCCGGTTGTGACCATGTTAAATATCTGTGATTTTACTACTATTATTATCATCAATTTTTGGGTAAACTAAGTATATTGGGACATAAAATGAACAAAAGTTATTAAGGATTGTCTTTCTCCACTTGTCAATTAAAAATTTTTATAATATTTTTCTAGCCAAAAATTTTCATCTATTATGTGGATATTTGGGATTGCTTGATAAAACTTATATAGGCCTTTTCTTCTATATCAAACAATTTATTTTATTCGTAATATATAGATAATCAGTTCTAATTACCAATACAAAACACCCACTTAATTCTTAATCATCCATCCATTAATGAAGTTTTAAAAATCATGAGAATTATATGATGTCGATGGTGAATAAAGGTTACTATTCTTAACAGGTGCATACGATGATAGGAAATTCTTTAAGGATGTACGGATAACAAAGCTAGATATGCGTCAACGACTAGTATTTGTATGCAAATACATTGTAAATGCGCGACCATCAAGAGGTAATCTAAAGCAAGTCTATAATTTTCTTGCGGGTCAAAGTCTTTTGACTTAGACTTTGACCATGGCGTAAAAGAACATGAGGGGTTAAATTTGAGTCTTATTAGATCAATTGACCTTTTAGATTTTAAGACAATGTTTTTGTTATGTTTTGGGTTCATCATCATCTATATGTTTTCATAAATGCATGCCTTGCTAGTACCTACTCACTTCCTGCCACATGGCCACTAATATATTTTAATGTAGGAGCATGACTTGGGTGCATGGGCAAACATATAAACTAAATCTTTATCTTTTGTATTAATGTTATAAAAGAATCAGGGTAAGTTAACGTTCATTTTTATAATTACAAAACATTTGTGGGATTTTTGAACATACCTTTGCTTTGTGTTCTTTTCACACGTGCTTCAATATTTGAAGCCGGGAGATGATAACTTCATAGTCTTCTTTTAACATACTTAAACCATATTAATGTTAACATCACAAAGCACAACCATGATATCTACTTTATATATTTTCGTTATTTAAGACATTTTAGGGTGATCATGATAAGTGTAATTTATAAATAGCTACTATATACATACCTGACAGGTTCTGAACTGGGTATATTCAACAGGTATTTGAGCAAACTGTTGTGCTCGAAACCGTAGAACAATGAGATTCCATTAGATGAGCAATAATAACCTTGGGAACCATGTTCAATTATGAGCTGTCTTTTGCACCAAGCTCTTCAATAAGGTCCAACTACAACATGAAACATGTTATAACTATTGATTCAATAAGTCAAAGAAATCAATGATAGAAACATGAATTTGAAATTGTTCACTGAACCATCATTGGAATGCAACAATAATGTCTAATTCATTTTTTTTTTGTTTTTTTTTTTTCAAAAGCAAATATACCTCATCAATTGAGATATAATACAACTTTCAAACCCAAAAAGTGTGAAATCCTACTTACTAATATCCATTTACATACATACAAGTCAAATATGTGATTAAAATAATGCATATATAATACCACTTTTTATAAGTTTTAATAACTTGCCAATTGACTTAATAACATACATCAAAAAGACATTTTGTAACGAAATAACGGGAACGAATATTATCACGCGGCATAATGTTTCCCATTTGTGGCTAGGATAAAATGTATGTGTTTGTTGTAATTGAATAAGCATAGGGTTAAAGATGTAAAAAACAGATAAAAAGAGGGTTAGAAATGTTAATTCTGTAATAATTCATAATTAGTTAGCTAGACCGTTAATTAGTTGAGTATAACTAGTCGACTTGTAATTCTTTGGAAGTTAGCTATGAAATGAAACTTCATTCCTTCCTTTGATTCTTGCTATCAATTTGTAGCTAATAAATTGGTATAAGAGCTAACAATTCCTCTACAGCTTCTGATATTGGTATTCGTAATCATATGATCAAGTAGAGACGATCAATTGGTGAAGTTAGCAAGATGACACTCGTATCAGAAATTGGAGCAATGTGTGCATGAGCATGATTAGTTGTTGATTTGATTGGAATCTGCAGTAGGAAACATTTGTGGAATTAGAAAGCATCCGATCAACGACATTGAAAAATGCGGATAGTATGGCGGCATTAAAATTGCAATTGAAGCTACATATGAATGAAATTCTCATGAATAATGGCAATGTCAATACTGTTAGGTTTATGTAGGCCTTTAGGAGGCTTAGGGCAGCAGGCCCTAAACCTAGCCCGTTAGGTGTTTACCTAATTTATTTTATATTTAAAGCTTTGTCATGTAATTGTAATATTTATACACTTAATCAATAAAAAATCCCTAATTGCAACCCGTGGACATGTCACATCGACTGAACCACGTTATATCGTTTGTCTGTTTTTTTCTTTTGTGTGTTTTATGGGTTGATCGATTTCCTCTATGCCATTGTGATTCCTAACAAGTGGTATCAAAGCCAAGGCTCATTGAAGATTAATATATGAGCGCACTTGCTGAAAAAGAAAAGTGAAGAAAAGGGGAGGCTGTTGTCATCTTGTATTTGAATTAGGGTTTCTAAAACCCTTGAAGTTCGTCAGCCGTCAATAAGGATTAGGGTTTCACCCTGCGCCGTCACCTTCTTTGCCGCCGGTCCAGGTCGCCGTCATTTGTCACCTTCGGAGCAGCAACCATGATTAGGGTTTCCCCTTATGCTGCTGCCACTTGTCTTGGCCATCATGTTTGCTGCTACTGTCAACTGATTTTAGACGATTGGGTTTTACAAAATTGAACCCTTGAGTCATCTTTGTTGATTTTCAGTGGGTTTCGGGTCTTGCAGGTGTTATTGATTGCAGTTTTCTAATCGGTTGGGAATTGATTGGGATTGGATTGATAAGAAAGGTGTTGGTATTTTATGTTGGTTTTTATCTTGCACTGAAGTACAAATGGCTGATGAAGGAAAGATTCAGATTAAGAAGTTCAATGGAACTGATTTCATCTGGTGGAAAAAGCAAATGGAAGCATTGCTTAGTTAGAAGGATTTGGACACAGTTTGGACATAATGTTGGAGAATAAACTAGAGAAGATGGATGCAACTGCTGAATCTGCATGGAACTCAAAGGACAAGAAAGCCATAGGAGCTATTGCATTGGCGTTGACGAGGAGCATTGCATTTAATATTATGCACGAGACTATTGATCGGGGAACGAAGTTAAATTTGTCAAATATGTATGAGAAGCCTTCTGCTGCCAAAAAGGTGTTCTTGATGAGGAAGTTTTTCATGACAAGGATGAACGAAGGAAGCTCGGTTACAGTGACATCAATAATTTGAATTTGATTCTGTATAGATTATCATATGTGGGAATCAAGTTTGATGACGAGACTAAAGCTGTGAAGCTGCTATCTTCACTACCTAATAGTTGGTCTGGGACAGTGACTGCTATTACAAGTTCTGTGGGGACCACTAATATGACATTTGAGGGGATCCGTGATATTGTACGTGGTGAAAACGTTCGTTGGAACAGTACTAGTGCATGATCATCTTCTCAGATCTACATGTTGGTAGGGAAGAGTGAATAACAAAAACAGTGGGAGACGGGGAAGAAGTCCGTCTAGGATTCGGTAGACTGTGAAATGTTGAAGCTGCAATGAAATAGGGCATATGAAGAGTCAATGCCCGGGTACTTCGAAGCAAATGAACGCTGCTGAGGGCATTTACGATGATGATGCTTTGATATACAACATTGAAAGCTGTGTAGACTTTTGGATCATGGATTCAGTGGCTTCGTTTCATGCCATGGACAACAAGAAAACGAAGATGAATTTGAAACAAGGATATTTTGGGAAGATTCAACTTGCTAATGACGAGTTGCTTGAAGTCACGAGCACGAGGTGTTGATCTGGTTACTTCATTGGGAATTACATGAAACCTGAATAATGTCAGGGTTATTTGAGGGCTGAATAGAAAATTGATTTCTATGGGTCAGCTGGATACATAGGGAATGGAAATAAGGTTTGATAGTGGCAAATGGAAGGCAACCAAGGGAAATCTCGTGATTGCTCGTGGTATGAAGCATGGGTCCATGGTTGATAGGGGTGTTCAAATTCGGATAGTCATTTTCACTATCTGAATCCGAAATTTCGGGTTCGGATTCGGATATCCGTTCGGATATCGGATATCCGAAATCAGGAAAAAAATTAAAAATTTATATAAAATATATTTCGGATATCCGAATATCCGAAAAACTATCCGAAATATCCGAAAAACTATCCGAAAAGAATAACTATTTCGGATATTCGGATATCCGAACTATCCGAATTTTTTCAAAAATGGTATCCGAATCCGAACTCCCGGATATCCGAACTTCCGGATATTTTGGGTTCGGATTTTCGGATATTTCGTGTTCGGATTCGGATACGGATTTTTTTGACAACCCTAATGGTTGATGAACCAGCTTAGGGATGTATGACCATCTCTTTTAAGCAAAATAAAATCTGGTTTCCTAAGAGAGTTCATTTTGCAAACGTGAAGTCTGGAGCCAAGGAGATGTTAGTTCAGCGTGTTCATAAGTCTAAACCATTCACGTGATTCAGTAACAGCGGGAGCAAGGGTTGTGTTCCGGGTGCAATTACAAAGAGCCGTTGGGTTTTTTAGGCTAATACTGAAAAATTCTTTCCTGTTGGTAGTTTGCTATGCTTGTAGAATGTTGGTGGTCCTCGGTGTATCTCTGGACCTAGTGGAGTGTCCACACCAATTGAGATAGAGGATGAGTCATTGACAGGATATGTCACGACTGAGTTCTAGCTCGTGGATGCTTTAACTGGCCCTTCTTGTATGGATATGATGAAGTCTTAGCTTATTTTTGGAAATTAAGGCTTGGAAGACTTGTTACTCAAGATTACTGGATTTACTGGATGACTGGATTGCTTATTTTGGATGCCGATCTTGATTCTATCGCAAGGCCATCAAATGAGAGATTGTTAGGTTTACGTAGGCTTTTGGGAGGCTTAAGGTAGCCGGCCCTAAACCTGTTAGTTGTTTAACCAAATTATTTTTTATTTAAAGATTTGTCATGTGATTGTAATCTTTAACACTTAATCAATAAACAATCCCTAGTTGCAACCCGTGGACGTGGGTCAATCCATAATTTTCAAGCAGGCCAGAAAACTCTCAAACAGACCTATACCGACGACATGTGGTTGGGAAAGGTCATATCAAAAAATTTTCAAACAGACCCTATACCAACGAGTTGTCGTCGGGACAGGGCTAACATTTTTCGTCCGGACAGACAATTGTTGTTGTGTTGGTATGTACGCCCCTGGATGTGAGCTGTTGCTTCTCTGCCTCCCATATGAAATGCTTGTTTAAAAAACTCTCTTATTATTCTCATATTTTTGTAGTAGATTGAAATTGTTTATAATTGTAGTAGTTTTTGAAATCTTTGTCAAATACTTTGTGCGCATGCCATTTCTTTTGATATATTCTTGTTTCCAAAATAGTTGTCGTAATCTAATGTAATCTAATCTAACTTCTTTAATAAATAAAGACATCTATATGCACATAATCTCAAAATTGGTTTTCGGCCTCTTACTCAGTTACACATATTTAATTTTTAATGACCTTTTAAAAAAAATTCCTCCTATTTATTTTGTTAAATAGTAATGATTTTATTTAGTTTGCTAAAGAATATAATTAAATTATAAGTCATATTTTTATATTTTAATAAAATATATTTAATAAATATTTGATATGCTATTTAAAATTTATAATTTCAAAATTTTATTTATTTAGCAGAAGAAACTCTTCAAGATAATGATGAGGTGGACACTCATGACACATGTTAGCCGTAATTCTTCAACGTACGTTACATAAAGTTAATGTGTCGTTTCTGTTAATATGTTAATGTTATATTTAGAAAGGTAATTTTATTTTTGATGAAATCGTCACTATTATTGTAGCCATTCTATTTTATTCTTGACGTGTCATATGCTCCACATTAGAACAAGTATGAAATATTGTCTCCTAGTTCTAGCCGAACTCAAAACAATCACCAATATCTCTCTTTTCTTACTTGTAAAAATTCTTGTAGTAGTAAAAAACTGAAGAAATAGATTAGAAGTTTTAAAAGCTTAAAATTATGAATTTTTGTCTTCAAATTTGATGACAGCCTCCAATAGAGCCTAAACTTTTAAGTGTTAGAACACAACCATGATGTAAATTTCATTGAAAATTAAACTAAAAAACATTAGGCACCCTTGTGTTTTGATCGATGTCGAACGGTCAATCAAAAGATGAGTCTAAAACCCGTGTCTTAGCTACCGTTAACTAGTAAGGGTAAGTAAGGTATCGTATCCACAAGGAATCCTTGGAAAGTGCTAATTATTTGACAATTGACTCTAGTAACTAATGAAACGAAAACTTAACTTTGATTTGAATTAGGAAAACTCGTTTAAAGCAAATAACTTGATTAATGGTTTAATAAAACTTAACAAAATATGATTACTTCCGGTTTTAGGTTAGAGATTCACAATGATTTTTAGCAAACTTAGATGTAATGCACATAAACACGCTTAATCAATTGATTGAATTGAAGTGACAAAATGGAACAAACGTTTAAAGACTTGTTTACTCACACAATGCCAATCTAAATATAACAAGTAACTCGTAAATACCAATGAGCTTACGATGCAAGGAAACCGAAAACTGATGGCAACACAAAATCACTCAGTCATAAATAAATCGTTTAAATCAAACAAACCAATGTAAAAATCATGTCTTTAACATCCAAACAACAAAGTTCAAACATAAAAATCAAAGCTTTCTAACTAACCCAAGTGCCCGGAAGCAATCATGAAGAAACTAGCCTCTCATGGTGGAAATCGGATTCATCATAGTGTTTGTTGAATTGGATGATTGGATCTCGAATCGATGTTAGTTGGAATCTTCGGGATGATTGGAGCCGCTCAAAAGTGCCCAAAAACCTTGAAAAATCGCCCCCAAAGATTGAAAACTCCGAATCCCTAATTTTGGGATGAAACCCCCTTTTTATAGGTCCAGCCGCTGCACTTGAGAAGCCCAGATCTGATCAGGCCGTAAGCTACGGCCTCTAGACTGTAAGCTACGGCCACCTTACGGCTTGAGACCATAAGCTATGGCCTCCTCCAAAAACTCTCTGTTTTACGGCCTTTTGACCATAGGCTACGGCCTAGCCTACGGCCTTTCCCAAAATTGCCCCAAAAAGTCCATTTTTCATCGTTTTGTCTCCCGAGCACCTGAAACACATTAAAAGCTCAAAGTAACATCGTTCTTATACATTAAACACATAAAATCGCTTCATTTACCATCAAAACTCATGGTTAATCACACCTCGATCACATCCCCACACTTGAGTTTTGCTTGTCCCAAGCAAAGTCATTCACACACTTTGACAATAGAGCATTCCTAACATGTTCGATTAAGGTCCCAAGTCATACCCAATCCCCAAGACTTACATCAGTCAATAGATTTACATTCCAGCAAGTACTAATGGTTACGTATAAAACATGGAACATCAACTTACTCAACCTGACACCTTTCAAGTTTCTTACATGTATGCAATTGCAATACTCACAATAACCACTCAACTCAGGTTGTTTATGGACTAGTTATAATGTACTAGTATTTCTGCAAGCTCTCAAAACCAACAATGCCACACCATGGTAATAGGCTTGTATAGCAATCAATTCTCCACCAATTCACACATAACCATACACAAATCAAGAGGATTTGAAAGGGTTGTAATGGTAAGATGAGAGTAAAGGTGTGGAAAGGAGTTTGAAGTGACGAAAGTGGTGAATTTTCAAGCAACTACTAGAAACAAAACAACCATAAACCCATTTATAATTTATTAATTGAAGCACAATAACTTTTTGTTTTCTTTTTCTTTTTCTTTCTCTTTTTTTTTATGTAACAAAGAATACATACGAAAATCGCTAACTTTGCTTGCATTTCACCACTTGGGTTTAAAACAAAAGGCTTAAAAGGCTTACATGGGTTAACATTTTAGGTGTAAACAAATGAAAGGTTAGGCTCAACATGGTTTCTAATGGTTAATGTCAAGGTAGGAAATCAAAAGAAAAGGCTAAAACACTCAAGGGTTAATCCTATAACCTCTATCACTTTTGTGCAAGTTAAGGAGCATGATCTTGATATGCATTGCCTACACAAGTTCTAACATGGTGAACATTTTGGTGACCCTCAAACCAAGAAATAAAAGTCAACACATTATGACAATAAATATAATTGGCTCAAAACTCACGGAAACGGTGGACTATGGGTTATAATGCAACACATACATGTAGATCCACTATCTTCGGTGTCAAATTTGGTAAAGCATTCCTATTATTTTCAAAAAAATAACTTGCCGAAAACACTTTATCCTGCAACTTAAAGGATCAACCATGACAAGGGATCTATATATCTATACACGCTAGGTAATACTAGTTGTTTTCCATGTACAATAGACTTGCTCAAAAAGCAATTTTTTTCAAAATTATGATTTTTCTCATTTTCATCAACATAATTACCAATATCCCCCATCCCCACACTTGAACTCTACATTGTCCCAATGTAAATAACAACAATGCATGACTTCACTTGACAACATTTAAGCCACACATAATGAAATTGTTTTTCCCATCAAGCCACCAACACATAAGAATCATGTCCATAACACACCAAAGCATATAAAGATAGGGCGAAAAAAATATAATAAAACACATGGACCTGATCATCGTGTACAGACCCGATCAGCGAGTGTATCAATCGTCATATGGTGGTTTAGTGTATGGTTCACCAAATATACTTTCAAAGAGGCTCCTTTGCAGTGTCGCAGTGCTGAATGGATCTGCTGCACTTGAACTTGCTACTCCAGGGTCCTGTGGCTGCGGGTATGGTGGTAGCCAGTCTGCCGATCTGCTCTGAGACCTTCTGGGCAGCTGATGTGTTTCCGCATACGGTGGGAGATTAGCCCAGTCGGTTGGATGAGGTCTAACTGTGTAGGTATAACCGCGCTCGTAATGCAGCTAGTGTTGGATTTCTTCATTAAACAAGAAATCACGGTTGCGATACTCTTCTTGTGCATAGATCATAGATCGCCGAAATCGCCGAAATACCCGGTTTTCAGCTATCTCCTGACTTTGTCTGTCAAATGCTAGTCGCTCCGCCTCCGTCCACCCTCCAAATCCCGCAGGTCTGGCTTGTGCCGTGGAATCATATACATACGAGTAATATGGGGATCCATGCGTCCCCGGGGCAAATCCCGTGACCTCTGGCCCGCTCACAGGCTCATCCTCTCGTCTAGGAATATAAAAATCCCATTTGGTTAGTGCTGTGCCTCCGGTCTCCATGTTTCCACCTGCAAGTTCAACATCTTCTTCCTCCTCCTCATGCACTACAACATCGTCCCTAGGAACATCCACAAATTCCGTGGCGCTTGATAACCGATGCACCCGTGGTAGCAATTCGTACTTCCACTCTGTTCCTCTAGCAATAGAATTAAATGTGAAGGGCGCATGTTTGAACGTGCGGAATGTAGCTCCGCGAGGCAGCACGTTCGCCTTCATGATCATCTTGGTTAACAGGCGACAATGAGGGACATTTTTTTTGTCTTGTTTCTCCCTCGCTTCCCATATGCCCCACATGATAAGGTGCCGAAGAGATAAAGGTGGGGAACCCGTCACTAAAGCATGGAGTGCATGAACCTCATATAGTCTGACCGATGCCTTGTCACTGGTCCGAGGCAAGATGTTTTGGTTCAAAAATATCAGCAACAACTTTGGAATGACCTTCAGATTTGCCCTCTTTAAGGGCCATCGTGCTACATTCGTGCCCTCTAGCACGTCAAAGAGTTCCCTAATCATGTTGCCCCATTCCTTTTCATTGGCAGTCTTAACGGACAGTTTTGCATCCGAAGGATATTCATATGGCTCCCCTATATCAGCCCCAGAGTCAAATTTCACCAACCTTCGAATTTTTGAGAAAGATAATTCCACTGGTTTTTTGTTCACCAGCCCAATCAACCGGGTAGTTTCGGGAGGATTATTGCCCAGTTCCTTTCGAAGTGTGCCCATCCATTCAATGATTGCGTCCATACAGATCCGGTCATCATTGTTATTGTTGAAACTCATGCACTCTTCCCAACCCAATCTTGTAAAACAATCGTCTATCCCGAATATACCAAAGTCATCCACATCAATTGTCCTCTCGCATATAAATAAGTTGCTCAACCCTTGTCGATTATCATTAATCTTCTTGCGGTACATCAAAGGTTGCACAGTTTCCAGAAAAGAAGACAACCTTCTTGTCTTTCCCCATATTGGTAGACCATCATCTCCAATTTCTTCTTCTTCTTCTGAACTAGAGGTTTCTTCATTTTCAGCCTCTAGTTGTTGAGGCATTTCTTCATCGCTTTCACTTGAGTCAACAATAGGTGCATTGCGTGTCCTTTTCCCACGAGACGAGGACTCTACCTCCTTGCCAGGTCGTTGTCCGGTTCTAGTCATTGACTTTGAGCTTGTAAGTAAGTAAGATGAGTAGAAGCAAAAATTGAAAGAACCCTAGAAAAACCCCCAAAATTTTCGTCACCTTTTTCTGTGCAAATCGTGCAAATCACCCCAAATGAAAAAAACTAAGCTTAGATTTGAGTTCCTCTCAAAAAATTACATGAAATAGATTCCAAATTCGTGCAATTTGGTGGAAGATTGAGAGAGTTATGGATGATTTCTTGTAGCTCTTGAAAATGGGTTTTGATGAGAGAGAACGAGAGTGCATGTGGGAGGACAAGTTCTGTGGTGAGGAGGCTTAAAATACGCATTTGGGCAGAAAAATCTGTTGAGACCGTAACCTACAGTCCACGGGCTGTAGGCTACGGCCGTAGAGCTAACTTGTTTTACGGTCCCTTGGCCGTAAGGTTTTTGGCATCAGAGGGTTTAGACCGTAACCTTCGGTCTCCAGGCCGTAGGCTACGGCCTTGTGCTTTGTTGGCTCTGTTTTACGGGCCTTTGGCCATAGGGGTTTTGGCTTCAGGTAAGGTGGACCGTAACCTACAGTCTCCAGGTCGTAGGCTACGGTCTTGAGCCATTTTTTTTATATAAAGATAATTAACTAAAACATTAAGAAACTAAGACTAATTAAATAAATTTAAGGAATTAAAGAAAAAGGAAAAAAAACAAGAAATTTAAAGAATTAAAGAAAAGAGAAAAAAACAAATAAGAAGAACATTATTATTTTTTTGTTTTTCTTTCGGCTCGTAACCTTCCACACCCCGGACAACCGTGCATTGCCCCCAATTGCACTAACCCGCACTAAGCAAAACTTACAAACCTCCCACACTTGATTATTGCAATGGTGACATGAAACTTATCCTACGAAAGCAAGAACTAATAAAAAAATTCAAAACAAAATTACCTAAGAAACGAAATTGACCAAAACAAACGGGTTGCCTCCCGTCTAGCGCTTAGTTTATTGTCATTAGCTCGACAGTACCTGGCCCTTGTTACTCAGCTATGTTAATCAGAAAAGTGCAACAAACACTTTCCGATTGCTTTGCTAACGCATTAATGTCATCCGCTTCCATGTACGGTTTCAAACGATGCCCGTTCACCACTTGTCGGATGTGATCATCAAAGTCTTCAATCTCGACATCTCCAAAGTTGCCAACACGGATGATGGAGTATGGTCCAGTCCATCTGCTTTTTAGTTTCCCAGGAAATAGTTTCAACCGTGAATTATAAAGCCACACCTTTTGGCCTACTTCAAACTTACTCAACCGAATCTTCGCATCATGTACCGCCTTTGTTTTGGCTCTGTAAGCAGCAACACATTCATATGCTTCATCCCGCAACTCTTCCAACTCGCACAAATTAAGCTTCCTTTCCTTACTTGCATTGTCATAATCCAAGTTAACATTTTTTATTGCCCATAATGCGCGATGTGCAAGTTCAACCGGCAAATGACATCCTTTCCCATAAACCAACTGGTATGGTGTAGTGCCAATTGGAGTTGTGTATGCCGTGCGGTACGCCCATAAAGCATCGTTCAACTTAGTTGACCAATACTTACGGTCGGCTCGCACGGTTTTCTGTAAAATCTCTTTGATTTGCCTATTAGACACTTCAACTTGCCCACTTGTTTGAGGATGATACGAAGTGGCAATCCGATGGTCTATGCCATACCATTTGAGAAGTTTGCCAAAGTGAAAATTTTTAAAATGGGATCCCCCATCGCTTATGATCACCTGAGGGAGCCCAAATCTTGAAAAGATGTTTGATTGGACAAACTTACACACAACGGTATGGTCATTCGTCTTAGTAGCGATTGCTTCGACCCACTTTGAAACGTAATCCACCGCTACTAAGATGTACAAATTCCCAAACGAGTTGGGAAAGGGGCCCATAAAATCAATGCCCCACACATCAAAAATGTCAACAACAAGGATGGGGTGCATGGGCATCTCATTTCTTTTAGAAATGCTTCCCATCTTTTGATAGTTTAAACAATTTCTAGCAAACTCAAAAGCATCTTTAAAAATTGTAGGCCAATAAAGCCCACAAGACAACACTTTATGTCCTGTTTTCTGGCCACTGAAATGACCATCACATGCAGATGCATGCAGGTGTTGTAACACCGAAGGAATCTCTAAATCTGGAATGCATCTTCTAATCAACTGATCCGCTCCAACTTTGAACAAATCCGGTTCATCCCATATGTAGTGCTTAGCTTGAGCCAAGAATTGTTGCTTCCTTCGCTTAGTCCAATGTTCTTGGAGTGTACCTGCAGCCAAATAATTTGCAAAATTAGCATACCATGGCTCAGTAGAAACATGTAACAATTGTTCATCAGGGAATGTTTCTTTAATATCAACTCCCTGCTCATTCTCATTGTGAATGACACGTGACATATGATCTGCCACCACGTTTTCACTCCCTTTCTTGTCGCGGATCTCCAAATCGAATTCTTGAAGCAAAAGAATCCATCTAATCAGCCTTGGTTTCACATCCTTCTTATCCATGAGGTACCTAACAGCAGTGTGGTCAGAATAGATAATAACCTTGTTACCCCACAAATATGACCGAAACTTGTCTAATGCAAAGACGATAGCAAGCAACTCCTTTTCTGTTGTGGTATAATTCAACTGAGCATCTGAAAGGGTTTTGCTTGCATAGTAAATGGCAACAGGTTTCTTGTCCACCCGTTGGCCCAAAACAGCCCCAACTGCATAATCACTTGCATCACACATAATTTCAAAAGGTTTTGACCAATCTGGTGATTGCAAAATTGGGGCTTCAACCAACTTTTGTTTAAGAGCATTAAAAGCAGTGACACAATCATTATCAAAAACAAATGGAACATCTTTCAATAGAAAATTACACAAACGTTTTGTAATGACACTGAAATTTTTAATGAATCTTCTATAAAACCCTGCATGTCCCAAAAACGACCTAATGCCCTTAACATTCATGGGAGGAGGTAAAGTTGAAATGACTTGAACTTTAGCATGATCAACCTCAATCCCATGACTGGAAATCACATGACCCAACACAATACCTTCTTGAACCATGAAATGACTTTTCTCCCAACTTAAGACTAAATTGGTTTCAACACATCTTTTTAAAACTTTTGTTAATTGTTCAAGACACGTTTCAAACGAAGGGCCAAAAATGGAAAAATCATCCATAAAAATCTCCAAAGACTCCCCAACCATATCTGAAAAGATACTCATCATGCACCTTTGAAAGGTGGCTGGGGCATTACATAATCCAAATGGCATTCGCCTAAATGCGAACATACTATATGGACATGTGAATGTAGTCTTTTGTTGATCGTCCGGATGAATACCAATTTGATTATATCCCGAATACCCATCAAGAAAACAATAAAATTTCTGACCTGCAAGCTTTTCCACAATTTGATCAATGAAAGGCAAAGGAAAATGATCCTTTGAAGTGGCTGCATTTAACTTACGATAATCAATGCAAATCCGCCACCCGGTTACCGGCCGGGTTGCAATCTCCTTACCTTTGTCATCTTTGACTACCTGAATCCCCGATTTCTTTGGAACCGTTTGTGTAGGACTTACCCATGTACTATCAGAGATTAGGTAAATAATTCCAGCATCCAACCACTTTAGAACCTCCTTCTTCACTACTTCACGCATGTTTGGGTTCAATCTTCGTTGAGTGTCTCGTGAAGGCTTAATCTTCTCATCCGTAATGATCTTGTGCATCACAATGGAGGGACTAATTCCCCTCAAGTCAGCTATGGTCCATCCAATTGCAGCCTTGTGTGCTACCAATACTTCCATCAAAGCTTCCTCTTGTGCATCATCCAAATTTGCTGCAATAATAACAGGTAAAGTGTTATTTTCACCCAAGAAAGCATATTTAAGGTGTTTAGGTAACTCCTTAAGTTCAGATTTAGGTGGTTCTTCCAAAGAGGGTGTTTAGTTTGGAGTCAATGCTATCTGGGAGACTCTCCACTTGAATTGTCCATGGTGGGCGACCATCACTTGCCATTAGCACTTCCATCTTCCGATCTTCTTCCTCCATGTCCTTTACCATGCTTAATTCATCCCTGTCACAAGCAAAACACATCTCTATGATGTCTCCTCCACTTTCGTGGGATAAACACCCGTCAACAATGTCCGCTATAAAGCATTCATCGTTCACTCTAGAGTTAGCAATATTAGAAAAAACATTCAATTGGAGCTTCTGGTTGCCTGATGAGGCTCCTTGATCCTGATTGGCTTGATAGTTCCTTTGATAGCCTCTGTTTCCACCTTGATTATACCCTTGATTGTTGTAATTGGACTGCCTATTCTAGTATGGTTGGCTTCCTTGATTTGATCCCTGAAAATTAGGATTAGATTGGTTAAAAGAATTACCATAACGAAAATTTGGGTGATTCCTTAAACCTGGATGATATGTATTAGAATTCATATCATATGGCTTACGGTCTCCATAGACTTGGTTAACTTCTTCTTCCCTTCCACCTTCACCGGGACAATCCAAAGTAGCGTGGCCCAACTCTCCACATCCATCGCACACATGAAACACTTGGTTCTCCCTTGTAACACCTTTGCTTCCACCCATCTTCAAATTTGCCAACTCTCGCTCCAATGCTTGATTTGTTTTCTCCAACTTCTCCATTCTATCATATGAGCTTCCTGAGGCTTTCACTGTAGCAAACTTCTTTCTTCTACTTGATTGTGCTTGCCTCTTTGAATTTACTGCCATCTTTTCCAAATAGTCCCAATCTACATCCACTGGATTAGATAAAAATGTTCCACCTGTAGTGGAATTGACATCCCTAATGTCATCAATAGACAAACCATCATGAAAAGCAGTAATTAACTCCCATTTGGAAATCCCGTGATGTGGGCAAGTCCTTAGCAACTGCTTGAATCTTTTGAAGGCTTCATAAAATAACTCTCCCGATTGTTGCTGAAATGTCCTTATAGCATGCCTAGCATCACTTGTTCTTTGGGGAGTAAAATATTCATCGAGAAATTGTTGCTGCAAATCTTCCCAAGTGAAAATGCTAGCAGATGGCAATGCTAGAAACCACAACTTAGCTGCATCCTTCAAGGTGAATTGGAACAAAACTAGCTTCACTTGATCAGGTGTGAAACCTTGCCCTCCTATCGTACCACATACAGCTTCAAATTCTGATAAATAAAGATATGGTTCCTCACTTGCCTTTCCATAAAAGTTGGGCAACACGTTCAAGAACTGTGGCCTTACTTCAAATGATCTTCCTCTCACCTCAGGACGGACAATAGGTGAAGCATTCACGGCTATGTGTGGTCTAAAATGACTTTCCACACCTTGAACTATGCCTCGATTAGGTGCCCTTGGTACACCATCCTCATAACGATCATATCCCCCATCGGGATGTTGATTGACATTAGGCCTTCTAGGAATTCTTGGTTGACCTAGATATCTTGGATTAGGATGAGCATAATGTTGATGGCCTTGATATCCATATCCCTCATCATGGTTATCATTATCCCAACCTCCTTGATAACGTTGATCTCCTTCATTGACCACTCCATCATCCCAATCATCAACCCTTCCTCTTATGTTGTCCTCTTGATACAAACTATTTGCTCGATGAGAAGGTACATCATGACGATTCAAGTGAGTTGATTGTGTGTCGGACGACCCTTGATTATATCTTTGGGGAGTCCTTGGTGGGTTATGTAGAGGTGGTGGATTTGGTGGTGGCCCAAAAATAGGATTTGGTTGAGGTCCAAAAGGTTGAAAATTGCCCCTCTATATAAGCCTTGAGGTGGTGCTTGAGGCGGTGGTTGAGGTGGTTCGGGATAAGGCTGAAAATCATCATCCTCTTGGTAGTTAGGTGGTGGTCTAGGATGTGGAGGTGATGTGGTGGAATTGGGTAGTTTGGTGGTACTCCATGATCACTGTGATGACTCATGGTTGATGCTTCTTGATCAATTTGTTGTTGGATTGGAGGTACTACCAAACCGGATCTATGCAACACCCGGTTATGTCTTGCTTTTCTCTCAATTTCAGGATCAAAGATCAACGGTGATGTCTTCCTTGAATAACGGGTATGCATGCAATTGTAAGATTACCTGCACAACACAAATAAAGAAAACCCACACGTAATTCCGAAAAATAAACAAAAAAAAACAAAACAAAAATAAAAGAAAAATCAAATCTTTTTGTGTTTTTATGTTTTTGAAAAGCAAATGCAACTAAAATTAAACTTAAACTAAAACTAAACTAAAAACTAGAACTTTGCGCGTTGATTCCCCGGCAACGGCGTCATTTTGATCGATGTCGAACGGTCAATCAAAAGATGAGTCTAAAACCCGTGTCTTAGCTACCTTTAACTAGTAAGGGTAAGTAAGGTATCGTATCCACAGGGAATTTTTGGAAAGTGGTAATTGTTTGACAATTGACTCTAGTAACTAATGAAATGAAAACTTAACTTTGATTTGAATTAGGAAAACACGTTTAAAGCAAATAACTTGATTAATGGTTTAATAAAACTTAACAAAATATGATTACTTCCGGTTTTAGGTTAGAGATTCACAATGATTTTTAGCAAACTTAGATGTAATGCACATAAACACGCTTAATCAATTGATTGAATTGAAGTGACAAAATGGAACAAACGTTTAAAGACTTGTTTACTCACACAATGCCAATCTAAATATAACAAGTAACTCGTAAATACCAATGAGCTTACGATGCAAGGAAACCGAAAACTGATGGCAACACAAAATCACTCAGTCATAAATAAATCGTTTAAATCAAACAAACCAATGTAAAAATCATGTCTTTAACATCCAAACAACGAAGTTCAAACATAAAAATCCAAGTGCCCGGAAGCAATCATGAAGAAACTAGCCTCTCATGGTGGAAATCGGATTAATCATAGTGTTTGTTGAATTGGATGATTGGATCTCGAATCGATGTTAGTTGGAATCTTCGGGATGATTGGAGCCGCTCAAAAGTGCCCAAAAACCTTGAAAAATCGCCCCCAAAGCTTGAAAACTCCGAATCCCTAATTTTGGGATGAAACCCCCTTTTTATAGGTCCAGCCGCTGCACTTGCGAAGCCCAGATCTGATCAGGCCGTAAGCTACGGCCTCTAGACCGTAAGCTACGGCCACCTTACGGCCTGAGACCATAAGCTACGGCCTCCTCCAAAAACTCTCTGTTTTACGGCCTTTTGACCATAGGCTACGGCCTAGCCTACGGCCTTTCCCAAAATTGCCCCAAAAAGTCCATTTTTCATCGTTTTGTCTCCCGAGCACCTGAAACACATTAAAAGCTCAAAGTAACATCGTTCTTAAACATTAAACACATAAAATCGCTTCATTTACCATCAAAACTCATGGTTAATCACACCCCGATCATGTTTTCTAAGAGGCACTTAATCAAATTAAATTTTCAGGTTATTCTTTATTTTGTTGTTGTTAGACCATAGTTAGAATCCAAATTTTGAAATCACTTGTGCTACAGGTTATTTCACATCGAATTCTTGGTAGATGAAGATGAATAAGGTTTTATTTTGAATATATGAATTTAACTCACTAGCAGTTCAAGTTTTGCGAAAGTGATTATAGTGTATATAACATTCTTTTAACCTTAATTTACTATCTCGTTTAAAAAACTCATTTTGACTTGTTTTAACCAGCCCATTTTGAGCCTTTTTAACCTACCTGTTATTTAACTGTTTTAGTCTCGACGTTTTCATCTATTCGTTTTTGGCCCCCACTGATGAAAATTTTTGGATCTGCCACTGTTACTCGATGTACCAATTTTTAGTTCTTGTTCTGGTCAGGTTGGATTTGAGGTAGTTTCATAATTAAGCATAATCATAGTTTAGATAAAAAGAAAAAACTTGTCTCTCCTTGGATCTTAATCCTATCAATAACCAGTACATCAAATTCCATTTTAATTAATAAACTATTTTTAGTTATATTTATGAGGTCACTTCAAAAATCCTAATGAGGTCAATTGAAATTTTACGACATACGTTCTATTAACGAATTGAGATTCAATGATGTACATTACTGATTTTGATTCAATTGATTCACGATTTACTCACGCTGTTGAAATAATCAACATTCCCATCATTTTCCCACTAATCATGATATAGCTTGACTGGGTTATTTGACTCAGTCCACGAGTTGGGTTTGATTCAGCTGGAAGGTTGCTGGGTTTGTATCAGTCATGCCATTTTTACAACTTTAGATGTGACAAGCTATAAAATTTAAGAGCACTTTTCCATTTTACACTTTAAATCAACCTACATTCCTCTTGATGACGGATGACCCTGTCAAGAAACATGATCGAATACCAAAGAAATACTTCTTTTATTAATCGACTCAAAACAAAACAAAAAAGATAACTCAGATCTTCTCACAAACTGTAGATCTGAGTTTTACAACAAAAAACTCTCAAGAACAAACAAATAACACTCAACAGAAGAAACGAAACAAAACCAGAGATTAAAACTCTGAAAACCCTAAAACTTGTATGAGAGCGTTTAACCAGATGAATTGTGAAGAAAACTAAATGACTAACTTAAGTCTTTAGTCTCTTCTCTCTCGTATTAATATACCCAGCTATACAACAGCTGGATTCCAGATAACAGGCCCAAAGCCCAACTCCAGTGTTTCAACATTCCAACAGCAGCCCACAGCAACAAGCAAGCCCAAACAGCAACAGCCCACAAATTATTCAATCCAATTACATTTCATATCTGTTCCAATAATACACAAACAATGTCTTAGTAAAAATCAAAGTAAATAATATTTTCAACACCCCCCCTTACTTTGATTTACCAAACTCATCATATAAACCAAGTTTATCACAAAGTTTCTCATGAGATTTAATTAATAAACCCTTTGTAAAAATGTCAGCAATCTGATCATCAGATTTGACTGGTAATGCTTTGATTGTTCCAGCAGCAATTTTTTCCCTAAGGAAAAATAAGTCTATTTCAAAATGTTTGGTTCGCTCATGAAATACTGGATTTCCTGATATAGATATAGCTGCAGTATTATCACAGTACAAAGAAACAGGTAACTGAACAGCAACTTTTAACTCTTGAAATAAATTTAATAACCACAAAATTTCACAGGCTGTTGAGCACATTGCCCTATACTCAGCCTCTGCCGACGAACGAGATACAGTGCTTTGCTTTTTACTCTTCCAATATATCAAGGAAGACCCAAGAAAAATACAATACCCAGTTACAGAACGCCTTGTATCAAGGCATTTACCCCAATCAGCATCTGAGTATGCACATAATTCAAAAGAGGAACTCTTTTTAAACATGATTCCCTTTCCAGGAGATGCTTTAAGATACCTAAGTACTCTTAGAGCAATCTTTAAATGAGAAACACAAGGACTATGCATAAACTGACTTAGAAAATGAACTGAGTATGCAATATCAGGTCTGGTGTGTGACAAGTAAATCAACTTTCCAATTAGCTTCTGATAATCAGATATATTAGTAAGTGATTCACTCTCTTTTTTACACAAATCAGTCAAATTATAGTTCAATTCAATGGGTGTATTCACCGGTTTACACCCGGACATCCCAAACTCAAATAGCAATTCTAAGCAATATTTTCTCTGAGATAAACAGATCCCTCGCGAAGACCTAATGACCTCAATACCTAGAAAATACTTTAACAAGCCCAAGTCTTTAATGAAAAACTTGGTTTGTAAAAGTCGTTTGACATTTTCTATTTCAGTAATAGAGTTTCCAGTTAAAATTATATCATCAACATACACAAGAAGTATTAGAAACACAGATTTATTAGATAATACAAACATTGAATAATCACATTTACTTTGTTCAAACCCAAAACTGGTCAAGACACCAACCAGTTTTTGATTCCACATACGAGGGGCTTGTTTAAGCCCATATAATGATTTCAACAATTTACACACTCGAGTCTCATTTTTAGAATAAAACCCATCTGGTAAACACATATAAACATCTTCATTTAGTTCACCATATAAAAAAGCATTGTTAATATCCATTTGATATAGAGGCCAGTCCTGTTGAACAGCAATGCTGATAATAGTCCTCACTGTTATCATTTTAACCACAGGAGAGAAGGTTTCATCAAAGTCAATTCCTTCCTTTTGACTGAAACCCTTGGCTACCAGCCTTGCCTTATATCTTTCCACCTCTCCCGTGGACTTATACTTAATTTTGTAAACCCATTTGCACCCTATAGGTTTTCTACCAACTGGTAATTCTACCAATTCCCAAGTATTATTTCTATGTAGTGCTTCCATCTCTTGATTCATAGCATCTACCCAATTTCGATCACTAGATGCCTCGACATATGTTTTTGGTTCAACACTTTTATTTAATTCTGATGTAAAACACATGTTTTCATGAGAAAGATTAGAGTAACTTACTACTTTTTCAACTCCATATTTCACCTTTCCTTCGACTATAAAGTCTTGAAACTTCCTTGGAAAAGTTATATTTCTAGAGGATTTTCTAAGGCCACCAGCAGGTTCATCAACCTGGTTCGTATTCCCCTCAGAATTAAAATTATTTTCTATGAATTGTTCAGATCCATCTTCTGCCCCGCCAGGGTGACTACTGGGTCCACTGGGTAGCTGATGTTCAGCTCTCCTATCAGCTAACCCAGTGCTGCCATCTGGCTGCAGAACCCCATAGTCTGACTCAGTAGTGTTCCTCTCCTCATCATCGGGGATTGGGTCATTTTTATCATATAAATCAAAGAAATTAAGTTCATTGATGTTCAAATTTGAGCCTGAACCAGAATCACACAGATTTCTGTTTTCCTTAAAGGGAAACACGGATTCATAAAATTTTACGTCTCTTGAGAAAATGATCATTTTCTGATCCAGACTCCATAATTTGTAACCTTTCTTTACATTGGAGTACCCCAAAAAAACACATTTTTCAGCATGACTACTGAATTTATTAGTATTATTTAGAATAGTACTAAAACATAAACATCCGAATACCCGAAGATGATTGAGGTTAGGGGCAGATTTATACACCAACTCATAGGGTGTTTTTCCACTTAACACAGAGGATGGTGTCCTATTAATCAGATAGGTAGCCGTTAAAATACATTCAGACCACAAATTTAGAGGAATGTTCCCTTGAAACATTAGGGCCCTAGCAACATTCAAAAGGTGCCTGTGTTTTCTTTCCACTATACCATTCTGTTGTGGGGTGTATGAACATGATGTTTGATGAACTATTCCTTTTTCAAAACAAAGATTTTCAAAGTTGTGATTTACGAACTCAGACCCATTATCGCTCCTGAAAATTTTGACAGATGTATTAAACTGATTCTTTATCAGTTGCAGAAAATTTTTTATATTCAAAAAAACTTCACTTTTGTGTTTTAGCAAATACACCCACACAGCTCTGGAATAGTCATCTACCACAGTTAAAAAGAACTTGTATCCATCTCTACTTGAGACTCTATAGGGACCCCACACATCTAGATGGATCAGTTCGCCAAGGACCTTAGATTTGTGATCACTTAGAGGAAATGGTTCTCTGTGTTGCTTGGCCCTATGGCATACATCACAGACTTCCTCCTTAGAGGAATTTTGAACCTTTAAGGTTCCTTGGAGAACTTTCAAGACAGTGTCCGATGGGTGTCCCAGCCTAGAATGCCACAGACCAGCATTATCATTTAAACTAAGGCACACCTTTGCATTATTTGAGACCACACCACAGAAATATAATCCATCATTTTGCCTACCAGTCACCAGTGTTTTCTTGGTGACAAAGTCCTGAATATAACAATTAGCTTTATCAAACAACACTTGAAAGTTACTATCTCTAGCCAATTTATGAACTGACATCAAATTTATGGAATAACTGGGAACAAACAGCACATCATATAAGGTAACCTTGTCATTAATCTTTATATTCCCTATTTTAGACACCAATGCACTAGTACCATTAGGATGTTTAACTTTCATATAGCAATCAGAGACATCAACTTTGTTTGTCATACCATTTTCTGAATTTACCATGTGCTGATTTGCCCCAGAGTCTATTACCCAACCAGATCCGTTCACATAAGGATCAGAATTATTAAATGAATACGTGTTACCACAGAAGGAATTTTCAAAAATACCAGCCATATTTACTGGTTGAGACACATCAGTTGCCTTCTCATTTATAAGACTCAACAGCTTTGCTATCTGTTCAGGAGAAAGAGAGCTCACAGTACTAGAGTTTGAAGATTCAGAATTATTTGGATTAACAAAGTTATTGGCCATTGCATTTTTACCACCTTGAGAGGGTTTTTGCTTAAAACTAGAAGGGTAACCAACTAGTTCAAAGCATCTATCGACAGTATGTCCCACCTTGTTACAATGGGAGCATTTAAGATTAGGGTTTGGCCCTTTATTAAATTTTCTTTTGCCATCAACCCCTTGATTAAATTTTGAAGCAAAACTAGCAACCTGAGATTTTGAAGAAGAGGAACATGTTCTATGTGACTCTTCCCGTGAAATTACTGCAAAGGCTTCTTTTACAGTCGGGAGAGGATCTTTCATTAGTAAACTGGTTCTAACAGGTTGATACACACTGCCAAGCCCCATAAGAAATTGCATTAATTTGATAAAATGGTTAAAATCATTAAATTCCTTTGCTGCACTGCAGGTACATGAAGGTAACTGAAGGATTTGGTCAAGGTGTTTCCACATGGTATTCAACTTATGATAGTATTCAGAGACTGTTAGGCCTTCTTGGCTTAGTGAATTTATTTTCTTATAAATGTTGAATACCACTGACCCATCTATTTTATCATAGGTATCCTTCAGATCCTTCCATACCTCTTGAGCTAGTTTTGAAAAAACTTGACCCACATAAAGCTCTTCAGATATGGAATTCAAGATCCAAGTCATGACAACTGCATTACATCTATCCCATTGTTTAGCAAGGACCTCATCATCAATGGGTCTAATGCAGGTACCATTTATAAACCCAGTTTTATTCTTGACTTCCAGTGCTAGTTTCATAGCACTGGACCAGACAGTATAGTTCTCTGTCCCTTTAAGTTTAATGTTTATAAGAGTAAGATTTCCAGAGTCGCTAGCATGCAAATAGAGAGGATTGCTGGAATCTAGTTTACTAACTAGAGTCTCAGTACCGCTTTCAGTCATTTTGAAAACAACTAGAATAACAAACCAGACACAGAAGATTTTAGCCAAGGTCAGAGCCAGGTATTCACACCACTTTAGTGGTAGATCAAGGATTAACCAAGGTTATTGTTAGTCACAGAGAGAACACAGGATTGGTAAGATCCCAGTCACAACTCAGCAATTAGGACACACTTACGAAGAAAAGAAAACCAAGCTTAAAGAATGCCCACAAGACTGAACAAATCAGTAACAAATCAGAGATTATCACAGCGATCAAAAAGAAGATATAAAAAAAGAAAAGAATTATGGAAAGATCTCACCGAGCTCAGCCACCCAAGTTAGGGCGCATCCTAGCATCCTATTCAGATCCTGCTACCTTCACTTAGGGCAACAGAAACTGAATCGCCGGGAGAAGTGTGTTGGGATTTCAGTCGGTTTAACCTTTCGCAGCCGTGTGATCTTCTTCGAGTTTCAAGATTGAAACCGGAGTCAGATCGTTGATCTTCTTTCGATCTGTCAGGATTTGCGGAAGTCGTACCCAGAAGTCGCGAACGCCCAAATATTAGGGTTTCTTCCTACAGAGAAAACCCCAACGAATCGATGATGATGCTTACCTGATCATGAATCAAAGCCTCAGCTCTGATACCATGTCAAGAAACATGATCGAATACCAAAGAAATACTTCTTTTATTAATCGACTCAAAACAAAACAAAAAAGATAACTCAGATCTTCTCACAAACTGTAGATCTGAGTTTTACAACAAAAAACTCTCAAGAACAAACAAATAACACTCAACAGAAGAAACGAAACAAAACCAGAGATTAAAACTCTGAAAACCCTAAAACTTGTATGAGAGCGTTTAACCAGATGAATTGTGAAGAAAACTAAATGACTAACTTAAGTCTTTAGTCTCTTCTCTCTCGTATTAATATACCCAGCTATACAACAGCTGGATTCCAGATAACAGGCCCAAAGCCCAACTCCAGTGTTTCAACATTCCAACAGCAGCCCACAGCAACAAGCAAGCCCAAACAGCAACAGCCCACAAATTATTCAATCCAATTACATTTCATATCTGTTCCAATAATACACAAACAATGTCTTAGTAAAAATCAAAGTAAATAATATTTTCAACAGACCCCTCTGATTTCTTGTGTTTCTTTGATATTGGAGGAAGGAGACGTTGCTATCTTACAATGGAGTGATAAAAACATGTCCTGAATTATTTGATTTCTATTTAGTTTTATTTGTTTGTTATGTCACCATTAAGGACACAAGTTGTGGCTTGTATGAATTATGTGAGAAAAACATGTCCTCAATTAAAAGATGCAAGCCATGGGTAGAGCAATTACTAATTGTTTAGGAAAGAAGGTTAAAGGATACAAACATGAAGGTAGGTCTTTTCAGATCATGGTTGAAGAAGCCAAAGATGCATCATATGTTGTGACATATACCTTTCTACTAAATTATTTTCCGGTTCACATGTTATTTGATTTAGGGGCTAGCAAGTCATTTATATCCACAAAATTTGGTCATTACTTACCCCTTTTGTTAGAAAAACTATCTTCACATTAAGAAGTATGAATAGAAGACTCTAAGAGTTTCTTGGTGTTCAAAGTGTATCAAAATTGTAATATTTCCATAGAGGATGAAGATTTTGAGATTGAACTAACACCTATGTTACTATGAAAATTTGATATCGAGGTGGGAATGGATTAATTATCACTAAACCAAGCCAATATTGTGTGTAATTGAAAAGTAGTCCAATTGGCATATCCTAGTTGAGGAACACTAAGTATTCAAGGAGAAAGGAGCTCAGCTATCTTATGATCACTAGTAAAAGCGATGGCATGCATTGATCACTGGGTGAAGTCATTCTTAGCTTATGTAATTGATATGGAAAAAGAAATGAAGAAGATAGAAGGCGTTAAAATAGTGAAAGATTTTTCGGATGTCTTCCCGGAAGATAATGTAACATTCCTCTAAATTGTATCTTAAATTTTTTTAATTTTTATCTAATAACAAACTTTCTCAAGTGTTTCAATTAATTTATCAAAAGTTTTTTGTTTTGTTTTTTTTCACGATTACATCTTATTTCAAGTTAATTAGAAAAAAAACACTTATTATTAATAAATATTAATGTATGTTTAATTTGCCTCCATTAATTTTAAATCATTTAAATGTTTATAAAAAAATTACACATGATTATAACACTTATAGAAAATTGAGTGACTTTAAAGAGACAAAAAAAAAACTTTTATTATTAGGTGACATATTCCCAATTATCACAAACTTTTAGTGTAAATTCGGAAATTATAAAACATTGTTTATATTATCAGAACAAAATGGGAAAAACATAATTTTAACATAAATAATGTTAAAATAATTTCAAAGGGTATAATAGAAATTTAAAATTTTATCCTTCAAAGGGTCGAGAAATTATTTATTCAAAAGTAAGTTTTATAATAAATAAAAAAAATATAAAAATAATGTTAGAAATTCCTAAAAAGTAAACTTATATTATTTATACAATTATTATAATATAATATAACTTACGGAGTATTATTTTTTTTAGAACTCTTTTATAAATTTTAAGGGTTGTTTTGCAAATACTAAAACTAAAAATTAGAAAGAAACTGTTAGGGGGCTGTTTTGACAATAACCCAAACTTGCTTTCTCTCCAGCGTGAGTACCTATCTATCCACTCAACCAGTTTATCTCTGGGCGACCCGGAGTTGATTCCAACTAGTTACAACGTGTTCCAGCTTGATCAAAATCAAAATTGGCAACCAAAGAGGTTGTGTGATTGATTTCAATCACCATTTACAACCTGTTAACGCGTAACCGATTACCAAATATCGAACGTGAACTCGGAATTCGAAATTGGCTATAATAGATAAAAAAACCAAATTAACCAGTTGGACAATGTTTCTTTTCTCTCTACAAAACTTGGTGAGTTAATCAAACACACAAACAAACACAAATTGATTAGTAACATAAACAATCACAATCCCATAAAAACGAACCAAAAAACTGTTAAAATCAACCGTTAATAATCCATATCTGAGTAGCAACGAGTGGCTAGGCTAAGATACATGTTTGAAAATAATCATAATCTCAAAAACAATCAGAATCATGGTAAAAAAAATTGTGTACAAGTGGAATCAAACAAGAAAAACACATAAATGAACCAAAAATTGCAAGCAAAGCATTCTATCATGTGAACTCGAGCCTCTTCAAATATACAAAATCTTCAAATATTCGTCACTTGTGTAATCCTTGCTGTCCAGAACTGATTAGGTTTGATTACGAAGCTTGAAATCAATTTGCTAGTGGTTCTTTAGGATTTAGCATCCAAACGTCCAGGTCACGGATAAGGGTCATCTCAAAGTTTTTGGTGGCCTTAAGAGGGACAAAAACCATGTTTGAGACTGTAAATAAAAATTATGACCATGTTTGAGACTGTAAATAAAAATTATGATCATGTTTGAGACACCAAAATATATATATTACTCTATATCAATGTTGTAAAAATCGCTAGTCGCTAGTCGGTCGGCGAGGTAGGGACTAGGGATTAATCGGGATTAATCGGATTGGAATTTTATATGTAATTTTAAAAATTATATACATATATACAATTTTTTTATATATAATTTTTCAAATACCTAAAAATTTTAATCAATTAATTAATGATTTATAGGGTAATAATTAATAATAACTTCTTTAATTTTCTTCCTGAATAAAAAAGCCCATGAACTTCTCAGCCCATAAAGAATCACTTCTCAGTTCTCACCCTCTCGTTCTCTCGCTCGCCTTCCGTTTCCAGCTAGGGCAAACACGCACACATCCATGCGTATCTTCTCCATCTCCATGCTGTTGCTTCTTCTTCTCGCCACACTCCATCGATTCCGACAGCCATCACCATCCTGTCAAGCCAAATTCGTGACTGAGTTCGGCTGGAATCCCAGGTGAGTCATTCTCTTTTCGTTTTTGTTGGTTAGATCGAAGTAATCTTGCTGGAATCGCTCGAATTTGGCCGATATATGGTCGATTAGGACCGGCTAAGTCACTGGAATAGTCAAAATAGTTTGATTTTAAGGTGTATTCATTAGTCCGATTCTCCCGATTTTGACCGATTTTGGCTGATTTTGACCGACTAGCGATTAATGGACCGACTAGGTAAAAATTAATCAGAAGAAGGCCGACTAGCGACTAATCGCCGATTAATCGGCAAGTAATCGCGATTTTTACAACACTGCTCTATATAATTAAAATGTATGAAAAGGAATAGTGTAAAAATATTATTATATTGAAAGTGGGCTTCATTGATTATTATATATATAGAAAGTAATCTATTGCTAACCTTAGGATTCATCAATAACCCAATAACCACACCATATTTAATGATCAAATTACAAGATGTTGATCTAATGGTTAATATTAAACTATAATATAATAATGTATTTGATTTGAAAGAAGAGGGAATAAGAGAATTAATGTAATTTGCTATATTAAATATTTTACCACATCTTTTTTATGCATCCATAACTTTTTTATACTATAATATTTTTTTTATAAAAATTGCACCATTTTGCTCGTCTTATTTTTCTCTTTAATTTCGCTATAATCTTGACTAGGTTTTTTTTTATTTTTTTTCGGATATTCGTATTTACACCAATGTAACAAGTATAAAAATAACAAATTATTTGTAACGAGTTGTAACGAATTTGGTTTTACATTGTTTTAGAATAAATAGGGGTTACGTTTAATAGTGTAAACGAGCCAAGCCTATCCCGAGGTCGTTAATTACGTTATATTCTTGACTAGGTTTTTTTATTTTTTCCGAATGCTCGTTAATTACGTTATATTCTTGATTTTGTAACGAATTTTGGTTTTTAAAGTATTAAAATGTGTTTACAATCTTGTAGATATAATTTTTAAAGTATTAAAATGCATTTACAATCTTGTAGATGTAAAGAATTTTGGTTTTATCAACAAAATGTTATAGTATTTTTTTTAAAGTATTAAAATGTATTTACAATCTTATAGATATATTTTTTTTAAGTATTAAGATGTATTTACAAGGACGAATTTTGGTTTTTATCAACAAAATGTTATAGTATTTTTGTTTAAAATATTAAAATGTATTTACAATCTTGTAGATATAATTTTTTTTAAGTATTAAAATGTATTTACAATCTTGTAGATATAACAAATTTTGGAGCATCCGGAAAAAATAAAAAAACCTAGTCAAAAATATAACGTAATTAACGACCTCGTGATAGGCTTGGCTCGTTTACACTCTTAAACGTAACACCTATTTATTCTACAACAATATAAACCCAAATTCATTACACCTCGTTACAAATAATTTGTTATTTTTATACTTGTTACATTGGTGTAAATACGAACATCCGAAAAAAAAAAAAAACTAGTCAAGACTATAACGGAATTAAAGAGAAAAATAGGACGAGTAAAATGGTGCAATTTTCATAAAAAATATTATAGTATAAAACAGATATGGATGTATAAAAAAGAGGGGGTAAAGTTAGTATAGAAAACAAATTACTAATATGCCCTTATCAGATTTAATAATATAAATCTGTGTTTAATTTTGATTGGGTAATTAAAGTTAATGGGTTATTGACGTAAGAGAGGTTATAATTAGATCACAATCCTATATATATATATATATATATATATATATATATATATATAGGGGAATGATCAAATGTTAACCTTTCCTTATTGTGATAACCGCATAACCCTAGCACTTTTTTTGCGTTTTTTGCCTGAATCTTTGTTCTTTTTTCATGGTTTTTATTATACATAAATAGAGCTTTTTTTTGTGTTTTTGCTAATTAATCAATGTTTAGAAATTATTTACAAGTGTAAGTAGTTACACTTACTTTTATCACATATATGATGTAAGTAAGCATAACTACTTACACTTGTAAATAATTTCTAAACGGTGATGAATTAGCAAAAACACAAAAAAGAAACCTCTCTATTTATGTATAATAAAAACCATGAAAAAAAACAAAGATTCGGGCAAAAAACGCGAAAAATGCCAGGGTTAAGGGATTATCGCAATAAGGAAGGGTTAACATTTGATCATTCTCCTCTATATATATATTATACATTATATTATTTAGGTCTTAGATCCATGTGGTGATGTTTTGAAAATTTGGACTTGAACGCCCAAAAGTTTTTTTTTTTACTTTGAAAAGTATCATAAAAGATAAGATATTAAATTTGATAGATTTGCTTATATATTTGAGTTTTTATTTTAATTCAAACCAATGGTTGCTGGTAAGTGGGATTTTGTGAGTAATTTTTCTATTATTTTTATAACATATTTTGTGAGGATTTTGTATGATTTTATGTTTTTATGAAAATTTTGTATAAAGTTCGTGATGAGAAATTTGTTTTTGCTATGCAACTTATTATTCATCAAATGATATATAATATATGTTCTCTCGAGTGTACTCTAATAACCCGCCGCAGCGCGTGGGGGAATAAACCTAGTTATAATCAAATAGAAAACTACATGTAATAGGAACACTAAAACAAGAACTTTTACCACAATTATAATATGTTATAACTAAAAAATCAAGTTACTCCAAATATTTTATCAATTTTGTCGAATATTTATTTTTTCTATAATTATATATACATACTAGGTTAATATCTCATGTATTACACGGGTAGAATAAAAATTAATAAGAATACAATAATATAAATTAAAATATAGTAAAGGATTATATGATTTAAAATATGATCAACATTACATAAAAAATAAAATAACAATATTGTATTTTAACAAAAAAGCCTTTTTCAAAGTTTGGTTTTTAAACATTTTATTTTTATAAAAAGTTGTTTTTAGAAAATATCATTTTTTACAAAATAATAGGATGTTATCTATTATTACACAAGTTAATAAACAAAAAAAAATAAATAGTTAATAATAATGACTTATAAATTATAAAAAGATAATATGAGTTATAAATTACTGGAAAATTTTCATATTTTATAATAACTAGATTTATTTCGCCCGCGCGCTGCGGCGGGTTATCACAGTGTACTACCGAGAACGGGTATTATATATCATCTGCAAAAGCATAAGTTACATAGCAAAAATAAATCTCTGATCACAAACTAAACCCTAATCCCTAAAGTCTAAACATAAACTCTAAACCAATAAAAACCCAAATCTATAAGCAAATCTCTCAAATTTAATAAAACCCAAATCTACAGGCAAATATCTCAAATTTAATATTCTCATATGTGTTTACTAATTTTCAAAGTTATAAAAAACTTATTTCGGTTCAAGTCTAAACTTTTAGAACGTCATTACATGGATCAGACACCTATGCACTATACATTACTATTAATATACACACACACATACCACACACATATACATACATATGTACATATATACATACATATGTATGTATATATAATATCATGGGACACACACTCTATTTAATATATATTTTTTTACTATTCAATTTCATGCTTTTTAATTATATATATAGTAATTTGATATTTTAAAAGTATGCTTTTTTATTATATTAAGAAATCTTTTTTAATTATAAAAGATATCTTACCTATACTAATAAAAACCAACGTCAGTGGTTTAGGGCGCTTCAAAAAATACTCTGAGGAAATTGACTGCTGTAAAAGGTTCTCAAACATGAGTTAGACAACTTGAATTAATTCAAAACTTATGTTTTGAACCCTGAACTTTGAACTCTTATTTTTAAGTCCTCCTTCTATTTACTCACGTATTTTTAATATTCACATGCTTTTAGCATGTTCTTACATTATCAGATATTAAAATAATTATATAGATTTGATCGTATAAATTGCGAACTCAAACGGGTGCATAAATTTTGTGCGTTATTCACTGGCTTATAACGTGCCCGTACATTATAAATTTCGAACTCAAACGGGCTCATAAATTTTGTGCGTTATTTGCAGGCTTATAACGTTGCCGTACATTATCGAGAATTTTTTTATGTCATTTTAATCATAATCACCTCACAAACTATTTAGATTTAATAATAGTATTTATTGAATAATAATATTCAACTAATACTAATAATTATATAATAATCATAATTTTTTTATGGTTTGGTTTTATGAATTAACTTGTGCTTTGAGTTCGTATTATTTAAGAGTATGCTATCAAAATTGAATACTTATTCATCCAACCGGACACATTTATAACTACCTTTTAGAGTTGTATGATTTGGTTTTATGTTTATACGTTTCAACATAAATATTAGTCAAAACCGATTCCGTCTATGTTTACGGTCGGGTTATATACGATATATTTTTACTTTTTTTTTATCCTTTTGTCCTTTTTTCTCTTAAAATATAATCTTTTGGTACATTTTAAGTTAGTATTGTAATGATTTTTCATTATTACTTTTCAATATAAATATTATTCAAAATCTAGTATGTCTATTTTTCGGTTGTGTCAACTTTGATATATTTTTGCTTTTATATATTTCGTCATAAATATTAGTCAAAATCGATCCCGTTTATGTTTATGGTCGGGTTACATAGGATATATTTTTACTTTTTTATATACATTTTCGGATTTCGTAATTCTAATTATTACAACAACATGATATTTTAGCTACATTGCGATAGTTTTCACCTTTTATTAACATTTTTTTAAAAATGACTTAACTCATTCATAATTTTAAAATTCGAATTATTAGACCTTTCGACGCCACCGCAACACGCGGCGGGTAAATTACTAGTATAATATAATTAGAAAAAAATATAATTATATAATTAATATTTACTAAAATTGTGTATTTATTAGGAGAGAGAAGCGGAAAAAATTGTGTGGAGATGCTCAAAATTTGTGATAAGTGTCCATAATTATTTTAATTTATTAAGTATAATAGATAGATATTCACCTATTATTATATTGGAAATTTTGTACACACTAAAGGGTTTATTTAATTAATACATAAAATAATCATAAACTTATAATAATTTTATTAATAATTTCTAATGATTTAGTAGTTTAATTATTACACTTTTGACGAATTTTATTTATTTTTTAGTTACATGTATGTAATAAGAATCATATGACATGAATAACAATGATTTACATAAATACTATTTTTTTTGTCCGAGGGTTGGTTTTAGAAAAATGTATTATTATATAACATAAAATGTATCATAAAAATATTCTGATTTACGTTTTATTTAACAAATACATCAATTCTCCATTTTTTATATCTGTCATTTAAAAGTACAAAAGCAAAATAAACAAGTTATATGAGCTAGGTTTCTTACATCCATTGTTAGATCATTAATACATTACGTACATTCATTTTTAAGAAAGTATTCCTTGAAATTATCAGAACTCCATCGATTTGGGGAAGTAATAATAGTGCACTTGATGAAAGTATGTGAAAGAACATCGTTTCTTCATGCTCGACTGCTACAAATTCAAATCAAAGTAATCGCCTATGTAGTAGGAGATTATCAATGTAACGACTTATGTGTCTGTTTATGTGTATATGCCTGTTTACCCAATAATACGCAGATCTTTCAATTGAAAAATACTCTTCGGAAGACGACTTATGCCTGCACCTACAATCTTCAACTTTTTCAAACATTCTACGCGTCCAAGTGCCTCTGGCAATTTCTCAACTTGACGGCAATGGGAAAGATCCAACTTTTTTAAACACTTCAATTCACAGATGATGTCAGGTATATCTCGTAAGGATACACAATATGATAGGTTCAACTCCTCCAAGCACTTTAATCCTCCAAGATCCATGGGTAGCTGCTCCAGAAGCTCACAAAATGTCAGATCAAGAGATTTCAGATGTTTCAACATGCAAATGCCATCCGGAAGATGCTTAATCTCTTGCATACATAAAGTTAGCTGCTCTAGACTTTCTAACTTCCACAAATCCTTGGGCAACTCTGGAATAATGCCTGTAAGTGTGAGCGTTGTTAAATGCTTTAAACCACGAATGCTTGCTGAAAAAGACTCAAGGTTTGTGCAAGCACAGAGACCAAAAGATAGAAGCTTCTCAAGATTTGCACTCGATAAGGGTAGAACTTCCCTATATTCACATTGAAACTTAAACTTTGGCAAATTACTGTTAGGATGCAGTGGGCATCTATCAAGGCACTTTGCATTCAGTTTTAACGTGGCTAAAGAGTCCACACGAGGTTTGCCAAACCAAAAGGACTCAAATCTCAAGCAACCACTTAAGTTCAAGCAGGTAAGGTTTTTTAGACATCCCACAGGAGCATGAATTTCTTGAAGATAAAAACAATCCTCAAGTTCTAAGACCTTAAGATTTGGAGTGAGCCCAAGGTTAAGATTACTCACCTTAGAACCACTAAGGTTGAGGTAGTTAAGCATTGGAAGTGCAACCGGCACTTGAATTTCTACCAGGTCTTCACATCCTTCAAGACATAAATTCTCGATATTTGGAGTCATCCCAAGGTTAATATTACTCACCTTAGAACCACTAAGGTTGAGGTCCTTGAGCATTGGAAGTGGAACGGGGATTTGGAGTTCTACCAGGTCTATACATGAACAAAGATCTAATCTTTCAAGATTTTGAGTCATTCCAAGGTCAAGTGTTCTCAATTTTGAATAGCTGAGGCCAACAAATTTAAGCTTTTTAAGAACCTGTTCCAAGGAAAAGGATAAATTTCAAAGTAATTTACAAAATATAGCATAATCAAAGATCATGCAAAACAACCAATATATTATTATTCTACCTTTCTTTCTCCCCCTTCCCAGAGTTGAGAAAGATAGCTATAAGGCATTTCAAGGTTAACAAGATTATTTGCTTGAAATGTTTTAGGCAAACAACAAAAAGGGTAACTATCCCAATATAGAGACCTTAAAGTATCCGGTAAGTATTGGACACCACCTTCATCAATTTCCCAATTTTTAGAAAATAGACTATAGTTAACAGAAAGTACTCTGATTTTCTTCATCTTTCTTAAACTTTTCATAACTATAGCAGGATGGATTTCCAGATATCCCAGATTCATACATCTTGTGGCTTTGGTACCCTGTAAATGAAAATCTAATATGAAAGTTTTGTAATAAAAAATAAAAATATGTTTATATTCCATCTTCAAATAAACATGAACCTTACCAAGTCATTAACTAGTATTTCTTCAATTTCTTCCTTAACCCATAATCGGCTATGTCTATTTGGCTGATCAGGGTGCAAACGACGAACAATATTTCTGCCCATTTCTTGTATATGATCATGCATGCCCAAATATTCATCATCTGATATATTTATGAGAGACTTCTGCTCAAGAACTTCTAAACCAATTTGAGCATGAAATCCACAGCCTTCTAGCATTCTGATTGCATAGTCCTTTGGTTCACCTTTTAGTATGCACGCAACATCTAGGAATATTTCTTTGTGATCTTTCTCTAGACCACTGTAGCTTATTTCCAATTTTTTTAATGTTGTTTCCAATGGGATTGTTTTTAGTCTTTCTAAGGTATCTACCCATTCAGTTTTACCACAAAGAAATGAACCCAAAACTTTGATTGTTAAGGGAAGACCGTTAGCATAATACACAACTTGTTGAGATAACTCCTCATACCCTTGATTTGGAACCTCTCTACTAAATGCATGCCTACTAAAGAGACAAATTGCTTCCTCACGTGATAATAAACTGATATTATATATATAGTCATCAAGAACTCCTTTTGCTATCAACACTTGCTTGTCTCTTGTTGTGATGATGATTCTACTTCCTGGCTTAAACCAATTAAGGTTACCAGCTAACACCTCAAGTTGGCTTATGTCATCAACGTCATCTAGAACTACAAGAGCCTTTCTACCATGCATCATCTTTTTCATTTTATTTATCCCATCAGAAACACCTGTTACATCAATGCTTTGATCATTTAACACATCTCTAAGAACCTGTTTTTGCAGTTTCTTCAAACCAGAGCCTTTTGAAACTTCTCTGACATTCTCCACAAAGCTTTTAGCCTCAAACTGAATAGAAATATGATCAAAAACAACTCGTGCCAAAGTTGTCTTCCCAGCACCTCCCATCCCCCATATCCCTATCATTCGAACATCATCTTCAGAATCAGTTTCTAAAGATGAAATTACATTCTTTACCCGGGTCTCCATGCCTACTAGCGTCTCATCAATGCTCCAATCGATGATATGTAGTTTTACCGAAATCTCTTCAACAATTTTTTGGATGAATTTTGCTTCATGCCTGTGTGATAAAGAAGATTCAATCAGATCCAAATCCCACATGAACAGGTTAATTTCAAATTTATAACTTACTACAATCACATAAAAACAAAATGAAAAAAGAACATTTGAAAACTCCAGTAAACTCATATTCATGAACAGAAAGGAAATGAAGGAATTACCCATCAAATGTGTTTTTCAACTCCCATCCAGCCAAATCAGATGCTTCTTTCAGAGCATCTCTCCATTTCCCAGCAGCCGGATTCTGAAGATGTTTTGCAAAGGCTTCTCCAACCTCCCCGCTTTGGTTTCGGACTTCGGTGGGCTCCACATCATAGAAAACAGGGTAAGCAGTCTGCTCCTTCGTCTTCTGGCACTCCATGATCTTCGAGAGCTCCTGTAAACACCAGGATGAATCTGCATAGTTCTTGGAGAAAACAATGATGTAAGATCTGGATTCTTCGATAGATCTGATGAGCTGATCATCGATCCTTTCCCCTTTCTCGATTGTTTCATCGTCTTTGTAAGTTGTAATGCCTTTATTGACAAGAGCCAGATGGAGATGATCAACAAATGTCTTGCGGGTGTCTTCACCCCTGAAACTCAAAAAGACATCGTACTTGAAGCTCTTTTTAACGAATGAAGATGAAGAAGATGCCACTTTTTGTTTTTTGAACTGCGAAGAGTGATCGTACTCGAAACTATTTTCATCATCTGAATATGAAAAAAAGTCAATCAATTCATCATCTAAGTATGAAGATGAAGAAGATGCCATTCGATCAATCAATTGACGCTTCCCGTATTAAGATGAAGAAGAAGATGCCATTTGATTAATATAAAATATATGCTTCAAAAATCGAATAAAAGAGATGTGATTGGAAAGAGGTGAATATGTATAATTAGTCAATTAGATGGAGAAAGTAGAGCCACTTGTTTTGGTCAAACAAAAAAAGAAAGATTTCTTATCCTTCTGAACTTTCGTTGAAAAAACAAGTAAGTTTCCTACTTTCTGCCAAAAGCCCAAAATGGCAAAATATCTTCAATTTTAAACTTATTATTATAATCCCAAAAACCTTATATATAAGGCCATATGTTATGGTGTGACAACCATCATCTCACGTAGGCGTCACGTGGGCGTCACATAATCAACCAACACCATCACCCCTTATCATTCCACATTATCTTTTCATATGTTATTCATCACTTCCCCATCACTCCACGTCATCACCAACTTTTTCAATATTTTATTATTTGATTTTTATTTTTTCAAATATAAATTAAATTAAAAAAACACATAATATAATTAAAAATATTAATATTACAAACTAAAATAAAAAAATTACATGTTAAAAAAATTAAATTACAAAATTAAATAAAAAAACATTAAAATAAATTTTAAAAACTTTAAAAAAAACTACAAATTATATTTCTTTATAATTTGCTCCTTCGTCTTCTCGGCTATTTCACGAGCGCGACCGGTTAAGTGATCGATTGGAGTCCACAACAATTTCATATCATTGGGTTGTTTGGATCCATGGTATTGTATAATTTTTGGAGATTTGAAAGAGTTTTTAAGAATTTTTGAGAGAATTTTGAAAGAATTTGGAAGATTTTTGAATGGGTTGGATGAATTTATATAGGTTTAATTTTTTTTTTTTTTTGCCTCAACGGCTATGTGACCGTTACAATTTTTTTTCCTTTCCCCATCACCCCGTGAGAGGGTCACACCACTGCCCATCACTTGCCCATCACGAAGGGGTGTGACCCAGAAGCATCACGCCTGGGTCACGTACCACAACACATGGCCTAAGAGTTGGTCAAATCACCGGCCTCTTCTTAAGTCTCTCTAATATTTTAATTATATAATCCTATTAATTTTAGACCTATTAATTTTTTAATATTTGTTGTACGCAAATAAACATGAATAAATGACTTTTATTGATCATGCAAAAATCAATGGTTATAAATAATTCTTAGGAAAAAACTTTGAACAGATTATGTATACTTGTAAAAGTGAATTTTCTTTGGTCATCAGTTACAAGTAATATAGCTATTCGAGCTTGATGTAAACTTGTTATATGTTCTTATTTCTCGTTTATTCACTAAACACCCTTGTTTACATTGGATTATTGGGTAGATTTTTTTGACATTCTCTTAAGTAAGAATTCTCATTCTTAATATCAAGAACCTTGATACTGTTGTATAATTATCTTTAAGTATATTTTGATACCTATAACTTAGTGTTTGTAGCTTCACATATTTCTTTTTTGTACTTTACTTAACTATGTTAATTAATGTTACTTACACAGTGCGCGCAAGTATGGCGAATAGTGCTATGTCGCTTTTGACTTTTCATGATTATATGTATTTTTTTTAATTCTTATAACAAGTGTATATAAAGGAACCGATTTTGTTTCCAAATATTGTTCCACAATTATAGCCTTGATAGGTTGTATTTACCATAGATAAATATTGACCATATTTGTATATAAAGGGTTTTTGCTTTGTTTTTTTAGTACAGAGATAATGAAAATAATTTGAAGCTCCTTTTGCTCCATAACGTGTTTTATTAGTATATGCATAATAGTGTTCTCTATCTAGGTTTTGATTCTTCATAACAGATCTGCAACGATCTCACAGTTTTTTTAATCGTATTGTCTTACCATTGAGTTCTATCGTACTTACGCGGCAACATGCGGGTAACTTTTTCCGTTATTATAAATTTTGAAGAAACTACTCAAGTTTCATATATTATACCAAACACCACAACACTCAACCAAACAACACTAGTGAGTCGAGTTCATACTTGATGCAACAAGACAACAAATTCTTTTAGGTAGGAGAATTTTATAGAACGAAATCAATTTACTAAATTCAAATGCATGCCTCAATCATGAATTCAATAGCATTTTACATGCTTACAAAAATAAACCCACAAGGCTTCTAGCATAACACTAGCACTAATACACTAATTATAATATCAAACGTGGAATACCGCAGTTAACTGGACGTGTCAATATTTAATAAATGCTAACTTAAATCGAAACATAGACGTAAAGCTGAAAAGGTAATTTTGGAAAACAAAATGTTAATAAAAAAACATTATTACAGTAACTCAATTTTAGCCATTGAGCGAAGATAAAAAACACATTACAATGTTATATTAGTAAAAGAAATATCAGAAAATGAAAATCAAAGAACTTCAAGAAACAATGAAGAAATCAAACACTAAGTATCTAATAAAATAGTATAAGAAAAAAATAGAAGATCAATCTAAAATGAAACTCATTTTAAAATAATATGTGGATAACATAAAAGATACATGTGTAAAAAAATATTAACCAACTGAAAAGACAGGATAAACAATAATGGCCGTCATTTTTGACTTTACATTCATATGTGAGTTAATTTTTATTATTTACCAAAGATTTAAAGCACCAATCAGAAATTAACACTGTAACAATAACTTCTAAATGTATATATACTAAATGTATATATAGTATAATATTAAATAAAGGATTTCTGAAGTAATTTGAAACTCTCATTTACAAGTGCATATATATATATATACATGGATATGAATAATTATATAAAAATATCTATATGTGTATATATATAAAAACAAATTAAAGCTACCTTAATATTGTAATTTGGTATGGTTAATAGATTTTATTTTTTACAAGTTAATTAAATAAAAGCAAAAACACATTTTTAACTTACTTATAAGCTTAGGATAAGTTTTAAAAAAAATTTGGAGGTTTTAAAACAGAAGTCTCAGAAGACGTAGCTTTCCAGAAAGTGTTTTTTTGCTGAAATATTTCTTGAAATACACTGAAGATGGCTTGGATTGTGTGTCAAAAACCACTTTAGGTGTATCATGTTCAACCATTACCCGTTTACCCTTATCTTGAAATTTGATGGGTGAAATATGTTTGGGTTTGACAAGAGGTGGGTGAGAAACAGACTTAACTTCTTTAACAAAATACTGATTTTGTTTTCGATGTGGTGCAACTGGTGGTCTCATTAAATGAGAACAGGATCTAGCAAATCGTCCAAGTGCACCACACTCAAAACAAGCTCGTTTATCTGTTGAAGAAAACTATTTAGTTTTAAGATAAGACTATTTGTTTTGAAAAACATTTTTCTTTGTGAAACCCAAACCCTTGGTTCCTTTGTTACCAAGATTCTCAATATTGTTTGACCCACTAACTTCACCCCCTTGTGAAGCCTTCAAAAAGCTCAATGCGTTATAGATTTTTGAAGATGAGATTGGGTCAGCCTTTGTGATGTCTGATTTTGAGTAGTAATGTCATTGGATGAATAGTCAGAATCATCCTTAGAATCAAAGACCCAATATTCAACAACTCCCTCCACAAATGATTCTTTAGAAGATAAAGAATCTGCTTTTGAAACAATTTCAATTGGATCAATCACAAATGGAGTTTTGACTTGAAAATATTCGACTTCTTTGTCATTAATTGAATTGACAAAAGTATTTAAAATTGGTGGAGGGAACTGTTGGTAATTCACTTTTCCCTTACCCTTCAGATCAGTCCCATTACTGATCATATGCTCAATGATATATAAGGAGCTTTCATAGCTCAAGAGCTTGCGACTCAATGTCTCATAATCGCATTCAACAATTGCAAGTTTCTTCTTAGTCTCATTTATGACATCGAGATAAGAAGTAACTGCATCTTGCTTATTCAACACATCGATCTCAGCCTCATGCAATTGCCTATTCAATAAGTCAATTTTAGCCTGAAAATCTTTTTCATTTGATTTTGAAATCCGATTAGCCTCAATGCATTGGGTGAGATCGCTAATCAGATCTGCATTATGCTGCTGATAAGCCAACACCTTACTTTCAAGGTCAACACAATTAAAACAACCAGAATGAGAGGAAGAACAGTCATGTTGGAAAATAAGGACTGACGAAGCAAAACCACCCTTCAAATCATCTTTGTAATAAATGTTGCAGGACACTAGCTTCCGAAGACAAGTCTTCAGAAGAACCTTCGAAAGACATAAATAAAAGACAACTGCTTCCGAAGATAAATAAAAGACAACTGCTTCCGAAGACAAATAAAAGAAAAATGGTTCCAAAGACAATACTTCAGAAGTTGCTTCGGAAGACTCTATCTGAAGACAAACCTCAGAAGAGACTATCGGAAGAGAACACTTGCTTCCGAAGAATAAAAGTCATTTACTTCGGAAGACTTCCAAAGACATCTGCCTCGGAAGAAAAACAATATTTCAGAAGACATATGTTTCTTCTGATGAAAGAATAATTGTGTCCTTCTTTAGGATAACTGTCTACATTAGATAGTTTTCTATAAAGAGCTTCCGAAAGAATAATGTATTAGCATAAGTACAAAAGTCTGAACTAAGATCTTTAAAGATCCTATGTTGACTTTACGCTTGTACTATTCTGATGCTACAGTGTCTGTAATAGTGTCATCAGTCTTATCTGTTTGTCCTCTTCTTGTATTTGTCCTGAAACATTAAATGTCGGGGCTATTTATACCCCAACATCTACTGAATAAAAAAATACAACACTTTTCTGAATCTTCTTTGTGTTGCCCTACTGTTTTCTCTTCTTTTCTTCTAATTTATGAAAGCTAAACACTAAAATAACTAAAGAGCAAAACTCCAGAGGGAGCAAAACATCAAAAGCTTTGTTTAAGCTCTTGGAAGTCTGTCATGTTCGAACCTCATAAACCAATGGTCTTGGACACAGAGACTGGAGATAATGTCCCTAAGGATCCCCGAAACTATACTGAAGAAGACTTTCATAAACTGGAGCTTGATGCCAAGGCACATGCTCAGCTGGCCATGGCCCTTCCGAATGAAATCTATTCGGGTCTTCTTCGCCATGAGTCTGCTAAGGACTTATGGGATGCTCTAAAAGAGCAATTCGGTGGTACTGATGATGTTGTAGCCAATAATAGAGAGATATTAGCTCAACAATATGAGACATTCTGCCAACTAAATAATGAGTCACTGACTCAGCAATTTGAAAGGTTCACTTCTCTCTTAAGTGAACTAAAATTAGCTGGTCAAGTGTATCCTCCTGTCTCAGTTCTAAATCGATTTTTAAGATCTCTCCCTGAAAAATGGGAAACTTACTCTATAGTCATGAGATCTTCACCAGATTTTGGTAAACTCTCACTTACCCAACTTCATGGTAAGTTACTCACTTTTGAGCGAGAGATTGACCAGAAAAGAAAACTAATAAAATCTGGAAAATCAACTGAAGAGTATGTTCAAGGAAACACTGCTCTCCTTAGTCATAACTCTGTGATAAATGATCAGGGTTATGATGAACATATTGACATAACTACTGGTATCACCTCTTCATTCTCTTCATGTGATGACCACTCTCTCCCCTCTGACCATCCTTGTTTTATCATGGACGATCTTCATCAAGTTCCAAGTGATGACTTGGAAGAGATGGATATTCTCCATCAACTGGTTCTCTTGAGCATAAGAACTAACAAGTTCTACAAGAGGACAGGAAGAAAATTTCCTGGTATCCATGGAAAAACCAGGATTGGTCTAAATAAGGCTACTGTCCAATGTTATAGATGTCATGGCACTGGACATTTTGCCAGGGAATGCACTAATGCTTCAAACTCTAACCCTTCTTCTTATGTGACCTATCCAAACATACCTTCACACACCTCTTCAACACCACATTCATCCACCTTTTCTTCTTTCAAAAGGTCCAATAATCCTCTAGAATCAGCACACATTGCACAAAACTCTTCTTCTAACAATGTGCAATATGTACAAACTGCAAATGGAAACATGTACCAACTTACTCCTGCCTCACTTCAAGTTGTTACAGCTCCTTCTTCACAAATAAATGCTCCCGGACATGCTGTCAAATCTTCATCATCTGGTCAACAGGCTCTTTTCTCTCAAGAGTACATAGACTGGAGCAGCTTGCCTGAAGATGTTGGCCATGCCCTCATCACTTTTGAACCAACAAATTTTGCTCTTATGGCTGTTGGTGAAGATTCTTGCTCTTCTGATCAATCTGAAGCAGATATCTCTGATGCTCAGAAATCCTCTTCAAACCAAAATCATCTCTGGTATGTGGATAGTGGAGGATCTAGGCACATGACTGGATGCAGATCCATTCTAAATGACTTCATTCCAAATAATGGTGGATCTGTTTCTTTCGGAAATAATGCAAAAGGTTGGATAGTGGGATCCGGTTCTGTCTCAGGAGGAAATTTGAAATTTAAAGATGTTAGCTTAGTTGAAAACCTCAAGTTTAATCTCTTGAGTGTTTATCAACTGGCTGACAAAAATTTTAATTCATTTTTCACTAAAGACGGTTGCAAAATTCTTTCTCCAGAAATAAACTCTAAAATAAAGGTCTTGATTGATCAACACACTTTGCTAACGGCTAAAAGACGTGGAAATGTCTATGTTGTAGATATGACTACTGACTCTCAAACATCTTCACCTACATGTTTGATAGCCAAAGCATCATCTTCTGAAACCACTCTCTGGCATAGGAGACTCAGTCACCTTAATCACCAAACTCTTCACAAGCTTTCAACCCTTTCTCTAGTAAGAGGATTGCCTTCTAAAGAATTTCATTTTGAAGGTCAATGTGAATCTTGCTTAAAGGGAAAGCAACATAAAACTTCACATAAGTCTATTGAGGAATCCAAAACAACTAACTGTCTTAATCTGCTTCATATGGATCTGTTTGGTCCAGTGAAGGTAGCTAGTTTGGCAAGAAAAAGATATTGTCTAGTTGTTGTAGATGATTACTCAAGATTTTGCTGGACCTTCTTCCTTTTCAGCAAAGATGAGACTTCTGATAAAATAATTGCTCTTGTCACTCATCTTGAAAGACAATTCAGTCTTCCTGTTAAAATGATAAGGAGTGACAATGGCACAGAATTCAAAAATCAAGTTCTTGATAAATTTTGTATTTCTAAAGGAATCCTTAGACAATATAGTGCTCCTAGAACTCCTGCTCAAAATGGAGTTGTAGAAAGAAAGAACAGGACACTGATTGAAGCTGCAAGAACCATGCTTGCAGACTCAGGATTACCTTTATCATTCTGGGCTGAGGCAGTAAACACTGCTTGTTATGTATTGAACAGAGTTCACATTGTAAAAAGACATAACAAGACTGCCTATGAAATTCTGTATAAAATAAAGCCTCTCATTTCCTTCTTCAAAGTCTTTGGATGTCCGTGTTTTATCCTAAATACAAAAGACACTTTGTCCAAATTTGCTGCTAAAGTTGATTCTGGATACTTTGTTGGATATTCTCAGACTTCTAAAGCATATCGAGCTTTCAATCTCAGAACAAAAATAATTGAGGAATCTATTGATGTAAAATTCAATGAATTAGCATCAACCTCATCCTTTCCTTCTGCACCTGATGATCTTTTTGATCTTGAAAGCTTCTCATTCATCCCTTCCATCCCCTCTTCTTCTCCTTCATCAGAGTCATGTCAAACTTTTGAAGATCTATCTTCTATTGAGGATGATTCTGTTTCAAAGTTCTTCACTTCTTTTCCATCTCATCAAATAAATTCTCAAGAAGCAAATTCTCAAAACCAAGACGATATACCATTTAGTCCTCCATCTCCTGTCTTGGAAAATGCATCCATAGATGTTCCTGACCACATTCCAAACTCTCTGACTCCCATCGAAAACTTATCTTATTCCGATGCTGCCTCCTCAAATAACTGTTTCAACATCATTCCTTTCAACAAAAATCATCCTCTAGAACAAATCTTAGGTGATCTAAGTAAAGGAGTTCAAACAAGAAGCCAGATTTCAAACTTTTGTCTTCATGCAGCCTTTCTATCCCAAATTGAGCCGTCTAAATATCAGGAGGCTCTTAAAGACAATAATTGGATAGAGGCAATGCAAGATGAACTGTTACAGTTCAAAAGGAAAAATGTTTGGACTCTATGTCCCTTGCCCGATGGAAAATATCCCATCGGAACCAGATGGGTATTCAGAAATAAAACAGATGACAGAGGCATTATAATAAAAAATAAGGCCAGGTTAGTTGTGCAAGGTTACTGTCAAGAGGAAGGTATTGACTATGATGAGACTTTTGCTCCTGTGGCAAGATTGGAAGCCATTAGACTCTTCCTAGCATTTGCCATCTCACATAACATAAAGGTATATCAGATGGACATAAAGAGTGCTTTCCTGTATGGGACAATAAAAGAGGAAGTCTATGTTTGTCAACCACCAGGATTTGATGATGTTCATCATCCTGATTGGGTGTACAAACTAGACAAAGCACTTTATGGCCTAAAACAAGCTCCAAGAGCATGGTATGACACTCTCTCTCAATTCCTTCTTTCTAATAATTTCTCACGGGGGACCATTGATAAGACTTTGTTCATAAAAAGGGTAGATAAGGAACTCTTGTTAGTCCAAATTTATGTTGATGACATCATTTTTGGATCAACAAAACAGGCCATGTGTGAACAATTCTCTAAATTAATGTCTTCTAAGTTTGAAATGAGTGCTTTAAGTGAACTAAAAACATTTTTAGGACTTCAAGTCAAACAAACCCCACACGGGACTTTCTTTCATCAATCTAAATATGTAAAAGATCTTCTTAATAAATTTGATATGAATGATTGCAAAATAATTTCTACTCCCATGGCAACAAGTCCTGGCATATGTTCAGATGTCAATGGTGAACCTGTAGATCAAACTCTCTACAGGTGCATGATTGGTTCTCTGATGTATCTTACTGCATCAAGGCCAGACATCATGTATGCAACATGTGTCTGTGCAAGATATCAATCTGCTCCCAAACAATCTCATCTTTCATTTGTGAAAAGGATACTCAGATATCTCAAAGGTACTCCTGTGCTAGGTATTTGGTATCCTGCTAATCAAATTTGCAAGCTTGTTGGTTTTACAGATAGTGATTATGCTGGCTGCTCGCTCACCAGAAAGTCCACTTCAGGAGGTTGTCAGTTCTTTGCAGGTTGCTTAGTGTCATGGCAAAGCAAGAAACAAACTTCAGTGTCAAATTCAACTGCTGAAGCTGAATACATTGCAGCAGCCCATTGCACTGCCCAAATTCTTTGGTTACAATATCAACTACTAGATTTTGGAATAACTGAACTAAAAACACCTCTTTTCATAGACAGTGAAGCTGCCAAAAACATAATAAAGAATCCTGTCTATCATTCTAAAACCAAAAACATTGAAATAAGACATCACTTCATTAGAGACTGTTTTTGAAAAAGGACTCATTGTTCCAGAACATGTTTCTACAAGTGATCAAATAGCTGACATATTTACCAAGCCCTTAGACTCTTCAACTTTTTCTAAGTTTGTAGCCGAGCTGGGCATGATAAATATGGGTTAATAAATATTAAAGGATAATTTTTTTTAATTATCCAAACAATGGATATTGGATAAACAACTGATAAAGAACTCTTGATTTCTTTCAGTAATTATCTATATACACAGATAGGATCAGTGGCTATATAATCACTGCTTCACATCTATCTGATGTTTAAACTTTCCATTGTTACATTCTTCTTCCGAAGAATTCTTTTCTTCTTCCGAAATCTTTCATAAACTTATTTAATTCATTTGTCAAATAAGATTCTTCCGAATTCTGCAAATCATATATCTTGAGCTTTTCACTTGACATGACAGCTGTCAATCTTTCTGATAGACCCGAGTCTCAATACTGACTCTCACGGCTCAAGAAAATTTGTACCGCCATTTGATCAACCAATAATCTTCTCGGATTACTTTCTTTATTTGCTATCTTCTTCTCCATTTCTATTTAAACCCTACTTCTTCTTTGGTTTTTCAGACACTCTTCGTCTTCCTTCAAAAACTCTAAGTAATGCTCATGGTTACGGATGATAAATTGTCAGGCATGTCGTCTGGCACGAAGCACTTATGTTTACCTTGTCGCAAGCTTCATGCTTATGATAATGGCGTAACGGCTTCGGACCAGGCTTCATTCCTTACAAAATTTCGTCTGTACTTTTCGGATGTGCATGAACATGTCTTCTTGATCAAATGTGTAAGTCTCAACCTCTCTCTCTTATTCTAACTCAGTTTTGTATTTTCATACTTAATCATGAACTTTTTAAGTTAACCTGAATAACTTGATTATGTAGAAGTCAGTCCTGTTGATCTTTACAGGCAACTATTTCAAATAACATCTTTTTGATAACCTGGTATATCATCCAAAATGTTCATAGTTCGGGCTATGCCTTCAGTTTGTCTCTTTGATCTTCATAAAATTATGACGGACTTGACTAACTGATGTTCAAAATGATGGATGATACTAAAGAAACACCCATCTTTGGTAAACCCACATCCACCCTTCTTCCACACCTAAATTAGGTACTGGCCATAAAATACTTCTCCAAACCCTGTAAGCCTAATAAACCCAAAAGAATCTGTTCAGGAAGATGAGATCCCTGAACATGATTGTGTTCCCACTGAACACCTAGATACATCTGTTTCATCCTCACAGATTTATCCAGAATCTCTTCCCATCCTGCTCCTCATTAATCCTCTTCACAGGATGATGTTGTATTCCTAAGGGAACCCTAACTAACCATTGAAATGTCAGTTGACATTCCGTTGGTCGTCCTCTCTCCCAGGGACAACTCTGTTTCTAATAGCCCCCCCACTATCCATCAACATTTCTCTACCCTATAAAAGAGGATGAGATCCGGTCGTCAAGTCCATCTTGACCTCCTGATCATATATCAGGAGCATCCATTTCATATGCAAATCCAATGGCTTTTCATTTGAATGGATTAGGCAATAAGACTCCTGGTATGGCAACAACCAATGAAGTTTTTCTTTAAACTAAGGCTTGGAAATCCCCAGAACCAAGAAAAAGGGGTTTATGACATCTCTGAGATGGACTCAGGTCATAATAAAACTGACTCTCTAGTCAGGGATTCGGATGACATCTACAAAATGATGGACGGATCAGTTCTTCACACTATGGAATTAACGGATATCTTTAGTCCTGTAATCCAAATCCAACCCCATGCAGGCACTTTCATTTGAAGGTTTTCTAATCTTTTCAACCACCTTCCCTACTACTACCCTTTCTGCCTTTCTTTCTTCCCTGCCTTGTCTCCGGCTGATTAAGCCAAAAAGAGGGAGATAATACATAAACTATTCTCAAAAGGTGGTTAACGCTTAAATAAACAAAAGAAGCCTAGCTCTGATAAACAAAGAAGCCTTTGCTTTACTAAGACCCCATTTGAACCATTCTCATGTTCTTTCCCCACTGAGTCTGATGTTCTAAAAATTGATTGGGATCTAACATTAAGTGGTTTTGGCTTCATCAGTCCAGAGGGAGATTGTTGGAAAATAATGACTGACGAAGCAAAACCACCCTTCAAATCATCTTTGTAATAAATGTTGCAGGACACTAGCTTCCGAAGACAAGTCTTCAGAAGAACCTTCGAAAGACATAAATAAAAGACAACTGCTTCCGAAGATAAATAAAAGACAACTGCTTCCGAAGACAAATAAAAGAAAAATGCTTCCGAAGACAATACTTCAGAAGTTGCTTCGGAAGACTCTATCTGAAGACAAACCTCAGAAGACACTATCGGAAGAGAACACTTGCTTCCGAAGAATAAAAGTCATTTACTTCGGAAGACTTCCAAAGACATCTGCCTCGGAAGAAAAACAATATTTCAGAAGACATATGTTTCTTCTGATGAAAGAATAATTGTGTCCTTCTTTAGGATAACTGTATACATTAGATAGTTTTCTATAAAGAGCTTCCAAAAGAATAATGTATTAGCATAAGTACAAAAGTCTGAACTAAGATCTTTAAAGATCCTATGTTGACTTTACGCTTGTACTATTCTGATGCTACAGTGTCTGTAATAGTGTCATCAGTCTTATCTGTTTGTCCTCTTCTTGTATTTGTCCTGAAACATTAAATGTCGGGGCTATTTATACCCCAACATCTACTGAATAAAAAAATACAACACTTTTCTGAATCTTCTTTGTGTTGCCCTACTGTTTTCTCTTCTTTTCTTCTAATTTATGAAAACTAAACACTAAAATAACTAAAGAGCAAAACTCCAGAGGGAGCAAAACATCAAAAGCTTTGTTTAAGCTCTTGATCCTGGTTAAGTTAGTCTCTCCTCAGCTCACCGGTTTTCTACAAGTCATCATATACCTGAAGAGACTGAGATGAAGTAGAAGTATTCACCATCATGGCAAATTGTGTAGCAGGTTGTTCTTCAGACTCAGCATCTGACTCTCCTTGAGTTTCTGAATCTGATGTGCTTTCAGATTCTGATCTTGATAATTCATCCAGCTTTGTCTTTGTTTCTTCTGAATTACACTCATCAATGGATCCAGCAGCTTCTTTCAATTGGAACTAATCTTCTTTCTAGATTAGCAGCTGATGATCTGTGGTTCTGAAAAGGATTCTGGTTTCCTATCTTCTTTGGTTTGTTGCATTGTCTTGCAAAATGTCCTTTATCACCACCGTTGTAACAAGTGACAGATGACATATCGAAACCAAACTTTGAATCCTTATTCAAATTGATGTCTTTTCAAGTTCTTCTGATAAAGTCTTTTGCTCTCCTGACAGCATTTGCAAGAGCCCACATGATGTCGATCCTTTCCATATCATCCGGATCAATCTGAGAGTAGTCCTCATTTGTTAAGTGAGGATTGCCAATCTGCCCAGCTAACAACCCATCATAGGAACTCACCAGTGTAGACAAAAGACCCATATGCTCTTTGGCAACCTCCATAGTTACTTTGTCAAAATTGTCAGTCTTCAAATTAGTGACGGACTAATTTTCCTCTTTCTGAGATGTAGAAGTTATGGCAGACTGACTGAAATGTGTCTGATTTGAAACAGGAGCTTCTTTGGTCTGTGAGACAAATGTTGTTTTCAGAGGAGCATGTGAAGGAGCTCTTTCCACAGTAGGAGTAGAGTAATACGGTGATGAATCTTGAATTTGTGCAACTCTCTTTGCTTTCCACTTGTTCTCTATCTCCTGTTCCTTCAGCTTCTGAATAAAATCATTTATGTCCATATTCGCAATCATCTTACTCTGTTTTAGGACCATTAGAAAAGATTTCCACTTGGGAGGTAATGCATCAGCCAAACACTGGATCTTCTCTTGTGTAGTTGTCTTGACTTGATGATTGTAAAGCTCACTGAGAAGATGATAAAACCTAGCAATCAAGTCATCCAAAGACTCGTTTCCCACGCACATGAAGCTATTGAACTCTTTCTTCAAAGCTTTAGCTTTGATGCTTTTCAGTGCATCATTTCCCTCATATCTCTGCTGCAAGGCATCCCACAATGATTTGGAAGAAGTAAACTGCCTGAGCTGATGAAATATAACCGTAGCAATGGACAGTGACAATATTGCATAAGCCTTCTTCTCAAAATCATACAACTTTCTCTAAGGCTCCGTCATGCGTGTGACAAGCATAGGTGATTCATCCTCATTAAGTGGCCTCAGATATCCACCCTCGATCATCATCCAAAGATTTGTATCCACTCCATTAATGTGAATCTCGAATCGATACTTCCAATGCGGATAATCATCTAAGGAAAGTAACTTTGGAGCTTTGTTTGAATTTCCCGTCTCTGTCTTAGTAAGCAACAGGTTCTGAATTCTATGGTTCTGATTAGCCATCAAAGCATGTTCTTCCATCTTGTCAAGAATAAACTAATTCAACACTTAGAAAATTTTTCAAAAACAGATGGCCTAATGATGTCACAACAGGCGAATGTCGGGGCCCTAATGATTCCGAATGAACTGAGTAGACCGAATGAATCTTCTGATGCGAATGAGGAGACAGCCGAATTACTTGTCAAACGAATGAATCTGACCCAGCCGAATGAGGAGCTATTCGCACTAACTCTTGGACCGAATGAGACATATTCAGCCAAATGACCTATTCGCCCGATCGACTCATTTGCACAAACTGGGGTTTTCAGCAACAAAAATTTCGATATCTCTGGATTTTGATCGAATCTGACCATCAACTTTGATATGGGACCTCAGGACAATGTTTCTAAGCTTTAGGAATGCACTATTGACCAAACCAATCACAAAAACCCATTGATTTCTAATGGAACAGTAACTTAGAGCCCCAGAAACTTAGGGTTTTCAAAAATCTCGAACTAACAGTCTGCAATACGGTGATTTGTATTGAAAATCTAGCAGAATCAAGAGCCAAAGCTCTGATACCACTTTGTAGGACCTTAGAAACCCTCAGAAACAACTCCGTTCCTTGCGGATTCTACTCGGCAGGCCCTTGAATAGTGCGGAATCCTATTCAAGGGTTTTCCAATCGAAATCAATCAGCCTCGTGGCAATCCGATGATGAGGAATGAACGTTTTGATCGAGATCGAACTCCACGGGATGAGAATCGAACTTGGACAGGGAGAGGCGGCTCAAAACCCTAGGGGAATGACAGGGGATGCTTAGGGGTCAAAGTGAATGCCTAAAAGTTAGTGAAACATTATGTTAGCAAGTTTTTATATAGACTGAGCTCATTCGGCCGAATGAGTTGTATGAAACACTCATTCGAGTGAATGGCTCAGCCGAATGGGCTGGTCAACCGAAGGAGTCATGAGAGTGACTCGTTTGTTCGCCTCAGCCATTCGCTAGTCGTTCATTCAGATGAATGGACCCATTCTTAGGAACCATTCGCACGAATGGGTCTGTATTACAGTAAAAGTCAAAGTCAAACATATATAAACACATTAAACTCAGATAAACATAACCAAACAATATATAATAGATGTTTTCATTAATGAGATAAACTTTATACATTCAAAGTCATAAAAAATAGAACTAGGGACATAACATGCACCAACATCATCAATGAATGAAACGAAGTATCTTTCATGATTTCTAGACATAGTTCTTAAAGGACCACACATATAAGTATGTATGAGTGCTAGAATATCTTTTGCTCATTCCCCAACATGGGTGAAAGGATCTTTAATGAGTTTTCCAGCTAAACAAGATTCACAATCATCAAAGGAGTCATGTCTAGTGGATTCAAGAATCCCCTCGGACTGGAGCCTTTTTATACGAGATTTGCTTATATGGCCAACTATACAATGCCATAGAAATGTATCGTTAATGCCAAATTTGATACGCTTAGAAAGATTATATACATTATTGTTTGGTCTAGAGGAATCATTACTGTATGGCATAGAGAGGGAGGAGACCACTTTATAGGTTCTATCCATATACGTTCGAAGCTCATAAATACCAATTTGAGGTTTAGCTTCAAAATAAAAGATATCATTTAAGTAGGAAGATATAACAATACCATTAAAAACGTACTTAAATCCTTGTTCAATCAATAAAGAAACTTAAATAATGTTTCTGGTCAAACCAGGTGCAAACAAATAATTATTCAAAATAAGTACAAGGCCTGAAGGACGTGAAAGATAATATGTTCCAGTTGCAAGAACTGGTACACTTTTCCCATCACAACGATGAGCTTCATGTCGTATTGTTTCAGCTTCTTCCACTTTTCAGGTTCCTGCAAGACATTAATAATGTGGTAACGACATCTAGTGTCAAAGACCCATGTGTTACTAGAAACAGTTAAAAGTTCAATAGCATATATAGATATACCTAAAGGTACCCACACCATTTTCCTTTTTCATCCTCATCTACACCAGATATTCAGGGCAGTTACACTTACAATGCCCCATCTTGATGCATTATGTCCCCAAATCTGTCAAGAACATAGCTTTATGTCTCTAATCTACATCAATGACTCTATAACGTGCGTAATACATAATAGAATCACAAGAACAAGAAGAAAGATCAAAACTTTAATATATTCAGTGAAGTTCTCGAAACAGTGCCTCACTACGTCTAGAGAGAACGCTTCGGGAATCCAACCCAAGAATAATACAAAATACGTCTATTTATACTACTCTAAGAGTACTCGAACCTCTATACACGAAAATGGTCGAATACTAGAAATACACGAAAATGGTCGAGTACACAAAATACAAAGTACACGAAAATAAACAAAATTAAGTCTTCCACTCTTCTCTGGTTGACTTTGTTAGTCTTCATCTTTAGTCGGGCTCTACAAACTCCCCCTAGAATGACGAAGTCAACCGATAGGGAGAGAGACAGAATGAGGACCTGCTCTGACATACAGTTTCTGCTCCATAGCCAAAGCGACTACGCGGGTAAAGGGCTTCGCCTGTTCATCCCATCCGTCGTAGAATTTGATCGGAGACTTGTGCAATCTTTGCATATCCTCCTTGCCAAACTTTAAAAGATTCATCGAATCCAAGATCATATCAAAGTCATTGATATCGTCTTTGTTCCGGAGAATGATAGCTGCAAGTGTCTTCTCGTCAAAATACCAAGACAGGAAGTAGGCTAAGGAGTTGTCGGGAGCTCGTGACTAGATAGGAATGGCTTTCTCAGTGTATGGCGGCGGATACTTGTAATAAATCCATGGTTCCTTCTTGATAGGATCTAGGATACAAGTTGACACAAAACGCCTGCCTTTAGATGTCTTCATCACCGGAATGTCTGTCACATTGATCCTTCAAGAATTTTGCAAACAGATCGGCCTGAGTGCCTTTCGAGGGATTGAAGAACATAGCTTTGTTGATGCTCCTTATTTCGAACTTTGGCAATGAGCAGAAATCTCGTGGCCTCTTGAAATATTCTAGCTTCCCATTCAGTCTCTTCAACAGATATAAATCTTTGTCTTTGTCGTACATCCAGTAGCTGACGTTTGATCTATCATTGCGAACGTCAAATAAGTCTCTGTCACATGATGTGAATGTGTGCTCTGGATGTTCTTCTTGCATTTCCCCTAGCCATGACGCTCTAAACTCTAGAGGAGCAGGTGTCCAGTCTTTCTACCTATCGAACCAACTGTCAATAACTTTGGCCAGAGGAGCAATCTCCTGTCCTTCTTGGTTGACATACTTTTGAGCATACAAGAAGTCTACATGTGGATCCTTGGAGACGTTGTCGATAATAACATTTTCTGGTTCTTCTTCTGCAGATGCTCCTGCAGAAGTTTCGGCTTTCTCCTGGTTACAGACCACATCAAAAATGTAATCCATAGACACATCTGGAAACAAATCTCCTAGGCCCGCTGCATCGAGCTCTTCACCTAATCCACCAAACAGAAATTTCTCCGAAAGATCCTCAAATAAATCATCAAAGTTGTCAATAGGCTTCTCCGAAGAAGGTGGATTTTTAGAGGCATCGGTGTTCTTGGCAGCGTCCTGGAAAGGATCATCATCCTTTTGTCCTGAGGAACTGCTGACCCATGTTGCCTCCTTTTTATCTTTCCCTTTGTCATCTTTGTCTTGTTTCCCATCTTTATCAGCATCATCATCCTTCTCATCTTTCTTTTCTTCTTCTTTCTCTTCCATCTCTATCTCTTCATCAACATCATCATTTTCATCCTCATCATCTTCCTCTTGATCATCAATCTTAGAGCCGGTCAACTCCTCAATTACCTTTGATAGGCGTTTGTTCTATTTTTCCAGACGATTAACATATCTGATTTGCCATCTGAACATTTCACATACTCTGACCACGACTCCATGCAGCTCGTGAATCTTCTCATCCTTTGTGATTGAATCCTGGTCCAGGAGGAACACACGCTCCTGTAACCATTCTAGATTCACAGGTGTATTTTCAGGTGCATAAGGTGATGGAGTCTTCATGGGAGCTTTGCCTTTGTCTCCTTTACCCCTGGGTGGTGATGGTGGGGGTACTAAATGGTGGATGTGAGTAGGAGATAATGATGTGGCTTGGATGGTTTCTTAGGTATTGAAATGTGGTAGTGGTGGTGGAATGGGATTTTGGGTGGTAGTTGTGAGAGGAGGAGGTGGAATGGGAATTTGAGTGGTAGTTTTGGGTTTAGTAGGTTGAGAGAGTGGTTTAGGCTATGTGGGTGGTTTAGGCTAAGTTGGTGGTTTGGGATGTGGCGGTGTAGGCTGAGTAGAAGGTGGAGTGGGTTGAGTAGGAGATGGAGTGGGCTGAGTAGGAGGTAGAGGCTGAGTAGGAGTCGAGGAGGACGATCCCGCGGTCTTCTTCTGCAATCTGGGATCCTTTGGCCGCCTGGACATCTTTTTGATCCTCTTTTTCTTCGGTGAAGACTCAAAGGTCGGCATGTAGTCTGTGTCTTGAATGTCTTCCCTTTCTGCTCTGGTGAGTGGTGGGATGATCGGCTCCTTTTCTCGTATCAAAATCTCTTCATTAGATGAACATGAAGACTCAAAAACAAGTTCCTCGGCAGTCGTGCCGGTCTGAGTGCTTGTGCCAGTATGAGGAATGTCGTGCTCTTCGGCAATGATAGCAATAGGAATTCCTTGCTCTTCTGTGACTGCCTCATCTCCAACAAATCTTCATAACTTGATCAGAGGACGTTCCCCTACATACTGCTTCTTTCCTCGCTTGTTCATCATCATATATGAGAAAATGTCTTCTCTCATTCTCTTTATCCCAAGAGTACTAATGGTGGGAACAAGGTTTGGATGTCTCTGGTTTATGACGATCTGGATGAAGCGGGGGAAGTCCAGAAATCTTTCCTTTCTCTTTCCCTTGATATTGGCATGCATGTCGCGAAAGATCATTTTGATGCCCAAAGCTAATGCCACCATACATGAACTGAGAGTCTGATTCAGCACATCATAACCGCCTTTCCTCCCAGGCAAACACTGGGTCACTACGTGTGCAAGATATCGCAAGTAGGGATGTAGCAGCTTCTTCTCCGTAGAAGGGTAGACACCCTCATGACCTATCTGATATATCGTCCTGTGAACCAAGTCATGATCGAGCTCAACAGGATCGGTTGCCTTGTCTCCAAACTTGTCACACCCCGAGCCGGCGGGCTGGATCGATTTTCCCGTCGGGCGGAAGGTTCTAGGGGTGCGATATCGTTGTGATAATCGAAATGATCACATTGTTTACAATGCACATGATATATAATGAGAAATGCTAACTGACACTGATATAGAATTACAGTTAAATTACATTGTCATGTTCATAATTTAAATAAGTAAATCTACCCAAAACTATCATTGAGTAGCTATCTTGTAACTGCACAAGATTTAAAAAAGATGATTCAAAGTTATGTCATTCAAAAATATGCACAACACAAAATGAAGCTAGGTCTTCTAAAAAGTCCCGCTAGCATAAGTCCTGATGTGTGGTGACTAAACTTGTTCATCACCTGAGAAAACACACATTTAAAACAACTCAACACTAGGTTGGTGAGTTCATAAGTTTAGTAATTGAAAATGATTGTAGTTTGTCATTCACAAATCATATTATCACGCACAAGTCTTATTGAATATGTCATGTTTTGTATCTCACAATGTCCTCTCCATAGTTACATCTACAGATGATGCATCACTCAAATCAAACATGCTTATATATAGGGCATACGTATCACGAGTGAAGCCGCCAACCCACCACACATTTGACTGAATTCAATACCACCTGTAATGCAACTATGGATACCCATTTCTAACTCTCATGTGTTTGATCTTAATTGATATGCCGCCTGTTATTCCCATATGATATGATTTCATTCCCCAGTGATATATGCATAGGTTAATAGATTATTGAAGGGTATATATTACCATGACCGAAGTTATGGTAACCCTTACTGTTTGAAAGATATAGATTTTATGAGATATTATTCCTGTAATTATCCTTTCAATGATCAAGTTTACTTATAATCACGTCTAGTTAGAAGTGATAGTTAACTCGTTTAATGGATGTAAATTCATTGTCCGGCTCTGAGATCAACGTTAGTTAAACTAATATGACACCAAATTTACACTCCATTTGTGTTCTTCACCCACTTGAATGAATAGAGCATAAATGGGACCCATTGTGGTGCTCATGAAATTAGACCACAATGCCTCCAATTTAGCCCTAATCACTTTGTTATCCCATAATGTATCATAGCCTTCTCAACGAATATGTCCCAGTAATATGACATGAGTTAAAATAAATTCCTCAGTATACCAGTCAACAGAAACGAAGGGTACAATTACAATCAGTGTCTAAAGATTAATATCACCCATGTGGTCGTTTACCAAACTTGACTGATGCAGCCCTGTCACTGGTCATACGTTACCGGCCAATAGTCTTAATGTTACGCATAACGTACCGACCTCACTCGCCGGAGGTTTGTCAAACCTATGGTACCACTATGCTATCGTCGGTTTAGCCTCTACTAAATCAATGGTAAACGATATAGAAAGGGACTTATGACTGAACTTGAATACATGGACACATGAATATAGAGATATAATGCAATCAGGCTTAACGGTAATCAAATTGATGTTATGTGTTCTCCCATTGTTATTGTATCATTGTCATGTGTTCTCACTAGAATGAGGTTACTATTTCTCACTCCCAACTGGGGGTGACAGTCCACTCATTAAATGGATGTAGATTCATTGACCAATTTCATGATTAACGTCAGTTAAACCACAGCTACCAAATCTACCCTCCATTCGATTATGGAATTATTTTATCTCAATGTCTTTAACAATGTGTTATCAGAATTAGTCTTAGTTCACAATGTTAGTATAAGTGTTGAATGACACCATGAAATTATATTATCATGATGTCATTCTTGTTATATCTTGTTATTGTCTCAATGTTATCTCATAGTCATTACCATTTTGTAAACATAGTATTGTAAGAACTAGTATTACTACACTTGTTAATAAAGTTGTTTGATGATATCATGCTATCATGTAGTCATGATGATATCATTCTTGATATGTTATGTAATTGTCGTCACACTTAATTAATTCCATATGTCATAATTGTCATTCACACACAGACACACACATAGATATGATAATAAAGATGAAACCTTTATGTCATAATCGTTCAGAATGTTAAACCCAAATATATGTTTGTGTGAATCGTCACAAATGATATGTCTTTGCCATTTGTTTTTCCCCGTTGTTATTTCTCGTTTGTTGTATATTTATATTTCAAATTTTCATTGAAATACATACAACTGTTACTTGTTTTCACACTGTTGTTTCACATGAATTGTTGTATTACTGTATTTAAATATTCATTCAAACACATACAACTGTTGATTGTTTTGTAGTCCTGTTATAACACTACTGTTAAACATATCGTATTTACACATAGTAATAGTGAAAGTACACATACGGTACGAATTACCGGATGATATGGCACTAGTTGTCACAGTCTCCCCTTGTTAAAGAAATTTTGTCCCAAAATATAAGCATCATTACCGGGTACTAGTTCTTCTTCAATTAGATGGGGATACTTTGTCTTAATGTGATCCTCACGCTCCCAGGTAAATTCTGGTCCGTGCTTGGAGTTCCAATGAACCTTCAGAATAGGATCACGGCTTCATTCCAGTCTCTTGACTTCATGATCCATAATCTCTACAGGTTCTTCAATGAAGTGTAGTTGTTCATCAACTTGTATCTCTTCCAATGGTATGACTAACGATTCGTCAGCGAGGCATTTCTTGAGATTGGATACATGAAACACATCGTGTACCCTGCTGAGTTCGTCAGGGAGCCTGAGTCTGTATGCCACAGGACCAATCCGTTGTGTTATTTCGAACGATCCGACATACCTTGGCGCTAACTTGCCCTTAGCCCCAAAACGAACCACGCCTTTCCATGCGGACACTTTCAACATGACTCGGTCACCCACTTGGAATTCCAAAGGCTTTCGCCGTTTGTCTGCGTAACTCTTTTGGCGTCTACGTATTGCTTGTAATCTCTGTTGAATCTGGGAAATCTTATTAGTAGTTTCCTGAATAAGTTCAGGCCCAGTGATTCTGTTATCGCCCATTTCGGTCCAACAAATTAGAAACCAACATTTTCTACTATATAATGCTTAAAATGGAGCACATCCAATGCTGCTGTGGTAGCTATTATTGTAGGAGAATTCAATGAGTGGTAAATAATTGTCCCAACTTCCTCGCAGTCTAGTACACATGTCCTCATCATATCCTCTAGGGTTTAAATTGTTCGCTCACTTTGTCCATCCGTTTGTGGATGATAAGCTGTGCTCAAGTTCACGCTTGTCCCTAAGGATTGTTGAAGTGATTGCCAGAACCTCTATGTAAATCGACTGTCCTTGTCAGAAATAATAGACAGTGGCACACCGTGCCGTACTATTATCTCATTGACATAAAGTCTTGCTAGTTTCACCATCTTGTAGCTTTCCCGAATTGGTAAAAAGTGTGCGGTCTTGGTCAATCGACCAATGATGACCATGTAGAATCATGTCCTCTGGAAGTGCGGGGTAGCTTGGTAATGAAGTCCATAGCTATTTGTTCCCACTTCCATTGTGGTATCTCTGGTTGTTCCAGCAAACCTGACGGTTTCTGGTGTTCAGCTTTGACTTTAGCACATGTGAGGCACTTACCAACATAAGTAGCCACATCATTCTTCATACCTGGCCACCAATAAAATGACCTAAGATCTTGGTACATTTTATCAGCACCAGGATGAACAGAATAACGTGTTTTGTGTGCCTCTTCAAGAATAAATTTCCGGAGTTCATCTACTGCTGGGATCCACACATGATCCTGATAATAGATAACTCCATCTTGTTTTGTCTCAAAATGTTTCTCAGCTCCACAGTCAGTTCGTTCCTCAAATTGTTTCATGCCTCTGCCTCCTGTTGTGCTCGTAGGATTTGATCTCTCAGACTCATTTGCACTATCATTCCCATTGCCCTAACGCGCAAAGGTTTGACTCTTTCCTTCCGTCTCAAAGCATCTGCAACCACATTTGCTTTAACCAGATGGTATTTGATCACAAAATTGTAATCGTTCAGGAGCTCAACCCAACGTCTCTGTCACACGCTAAACTCCTTCTGATCAAATATATCTTTTAAGATCTTGTGATTTGTGAAGATTGTGCATTTGGTACCATACAGGTAATGCCTCCAAATCTTTAAAGCAAAGAGAACAACTCCCTGTTCCAAGTCATGTGTCGAGTAATTCTTCTCATGTATCATCAATTGTCATGGCGCGTAGGCAATGACTTTGTCTCGTTGCATTAAAACACAACCGAGTCCCTGATGGGATGCATCACAATAAACTACAAAGTCATCATTGCCCTCAGGGAGTGTTAAGATTGGAGCATTGCACAATCTTTGTTTTAGTGTTTGGAGCGCCTCTTCTTGTTTCTGGGTCCACGTGAATGGTTCACTTTTCTGGGTGAGCTTTGTAAGTGGCAAATCTAACTTAGAGAAATTTGAAATGAATCTCCTATAATAACCCGCCAGACCCAGAAATGATCTGATCTCTGTAGGTGTTGTGGGAACGTCCCAATTCTTGATTGCTTCGATCTTGGCAGGGTCCACATGAATTCCATCATTGTTTATCACGTGACCCAAGAACTAAACTTCTCTTAGCCAAAATTCACACTTAGAGAATTTGGCATAGAGTTGTTCAATTTTTATGAGTTCCAAGATTGTTTTGAGATGTTGCTCGTGTTCCTTCTCGCTTCTGGAATAAATCAGTATATTATCAATAAAGACAATAGCAAACTGATCTAGATACGGCTTGCACACTCGGTTCATAAGATCCATGAACACTACCGGTGCATTCGTCAATTCGAATGGCATCACCATAAACTCGTAGTGATCGTATCGGGTATGAAAAGCCGTCTTGGGTATGTCTTCCTCTTGAATCTGGAGCTAGTGATAACCTGAACGCAGGTCTATCTTTCAGAGATACTAAGCTCCTTGTAATTGATCAAATATATTATCAATCCTCAGTAACGGGTACCGATTCTTGATGGTAAGTTTGTTAAGATCTCTTTAATCAATGCACATCCTGAAGGATCCATTCTTGACAAATAGGACCGGAGCTCCCCATGGTGAGAAATTCGGTCGAATGAGCCCTTTGTCTAGTAACTCCTGTAATTTATTTGACAATGCCTGCATTTCTGATGGCGCAAGTCTATAAGGAGACTTAGCCACCGGAACCGCTTCTAGAACCATATCGATACGGAATTGCACCGATCGCTCGGATGGCAATCCAGGTAAATCATCCGGAAACACGTCCGCAAAATCTTTCACCACCGGTACGTCTTGAATCTTGATTGTCTTCTTGTCTTTCTCCACTACATGAGCGAGGAATGTGCCACACTGTTTACTTAGACACTTGCATGCCTTCATGCACGATATTAGTTTGACATTGTGATTTGCTTGATCTCCATGAATTTCCAACACCCAATTGTTCTCCACTGGAATACGTAATAGCTTTTCGGAACAGATGATTTCAACCCTGTTAAGAGATAACCAATCCATTTCGACAATGATGTCGAAACTACCAAGTTCCATTGGAATCAGATCAATGGGAAATGTGTGCTCATCAAGTGTCAATGGGCAGTTCCTATTTATTGTGTTAACTGTTATTTGTTTTCCATTTGCTACCTCAATAATATAATGGGATTCCAAAGATTCCTCAACGTGATTAAGTTGGCATGCAAAGTCGGACGAGATAAAACTCTGATCCGCATCAGTGTCAAATAATATAGATGCATAAAAATCAGATAAGAGAAATGTACCAGTGACCACATTTGGGTCTTGTCATGCAGCTGCAGCTCCAATCTGAAAGGCCCGTCCTCTAGCTACCGAAGCCCTTTGTGGAATTCTCTTGGGACAATCCCGCGAGAAATGTCCAGGTTCGTCACAATTGTAACAAGACCTGTTATCAGTAGTAGCCGCAGGCATCACCACTACATTGTTGTTCTTGTTTTGTGGTCCTGGGTATCTGCAGCTGTTGGCCCAGTGACAAAATCTTCCACAACTCGTGCATTGCCTGCACTGAGTAGTTGGTTGATGGTGATACTGACATTTGTTGCTTAGCGGAGCCGTTCCAGTATACGGCTTCTTGATTTGAAGTGGTGGTGGTTGTGTGGCTTGTTGAACAGATGTGGCTGCAGCATAGTTTGTGATCATCTTTTGTTTCTTAGCCGGGAGGCGGTCGAGTTTCCTTGAACTTTCCGGTTTGTTTGAATCGATCTCCTTCTTCAGTGCACCAGAGGCGACCATTACATCAGTCAATGTGGCTGATAACATAACAACCATCTCTAGTGTGGTTGGGTGGGCAGAAATCACTTGCTTTTGGATACAAACCGGTAATCCACCAACATACCGCTCAACCATTTTCTCTAGTGTTGGCACTATGTCGGGTGCCAATGCTGCCAGTTCATGAAATCTGGTGGTGTAGACCAGATGTCTTGTGTAACATCAATGCCGGAAACGTTACCGGAATAGTGATTTGCACAGTAATATGAACAGTAATTTAGGTAAAAAGTATACGCATTTCATTGTATGTCATTATCATTTTATGGCCACATCTCTCCCCACCTACCAGCCATCACCCCCAAATTCGTGCTCTCTCTCTCTACTTTCTCTCTCTAGAAGCCATCATCCTATCTCCTTCATTTCTCAACCAAATCAAGCCATTTTAGTGTCAAAACGACCACTACAACTTGTAGAACACGAAAGTACAAACGATCTGGGCTTGGAACCATCCAAGTCGAGGTAAAGACGAGATTTTGGTTTGGTTTTTAGGGTTTTCAAAACCCTTATTTCGATCCCATTTACTAGCCGGTTTTAAAACTGAAGAAACTTAGGAGACACCACAAAACACTTAGTGATGATGGAGATAGTCAAATAACTAGGACTGAGCTTATTTAGGAAACTACTGATAAGATTGCCCAGATTCAGCAAAGGTTACAAGCGACCAGAAGCAGACAAAAAAGCTATGCTGACAAACGGCGCAAGCCGTTGGAATTCCATGTGGGAGACCGTGTCATGTTAAAGGTATCCCCATGGAAAGGCGTAGTCCGTTTTGGAAAGAAAGGAAAGTTGGCACCACGATACGTGGGACCGTTCGAGATCATTGAACGTATTGGTCCTGTGGCGTATAGACTGAGATTACAAGATGAACTCAGTGGTGTGCATGACGTGTTTCACGTCTCAAACTTGAAGAAATGCCTTGCTGATGAATCGCTCGTCATACCGATAGAAGAAATTCAAGTGGACGAGCAATTACATTTTATTGAAGAACCTTTAGAGATTATGGATCGCAAAGTTAAACAACTAAGGCGAAGCCGTATTCCGATTGTCAAGGTTCGATGGAATTCCAAGCGCGAACCTGAGCTTACTTGGGAACACGAAGATCACATGAAGTCTAAGTATCCCCAACTGTTTACAGAGGAAGCTGTACCTGATAACGACTCTTAAATTTCGGGACGAAATTTCTATAACAAGGGGAGACTGTAACATCAGTGCAGGAAACGTTACCGGAACAGTGATCTGCACAGTTATATGAACAGTAATTCAGGTACAAACTATACGCATTTCATTGTATGTCATTATCATTTTATGTTATCATAGAACAGTTTCAAAGCCATTTCAAAAACGTAACTCAGAACCATGGTTCAACAGTCAGACATTTATCTGATGATACAGAACCATCATGTGATTGTTAGTTAGGATTCTATTATGTATAAACATATGTGAGGATTTACAGAACAAAACAACAACGGATGTCGTTACGTGAATGCTAAATCGACGGATTATTCGTATAAGTGACGATCTGTACGAATACATCTGAATGTTTAACGTTTTGAATGATGTCCAATAATTAGAAAACCATATTGAAAAGTGTAGTTATCGTCGTATTCGTACGGGTGACGATTCGAACGAATACGCGCGACGACTGTACGATTCGATTTAAACAGTAAATTAAATATTTTCAGAAAATTTAAAATAAACGGAAGATATTTAGTTAATTTACTAGGAATTTACCACCTAAATTAAATTTATAAACTTTAATTTTAAAACCGTGAAGTTTCGTACGAAAACGAAACAAAACCGAAGCTTCTATGCGAAACCGAGCGGAATCGAGCAAGACCGAACATACCCGGGTTATTTTGAAGACTTTTATGAGGCATTTATGGCCTCATCTCTCCCCACCTACCAGCCATCACCCCCAAATTCGTGCTCTCTCTCTACTTTCCCTCTCTAGAAGCCATCATCCTATCTCCTTCATTTCTCAACCAAATCAAGCCATTTTAGTGTCAAAACGACCACTACAACTTGTAGCACACGAAAGTACAAACGATCTGGGCTTGGAACCATCCAAATCGAGGTAAAGACGAGATTTTGGTTTGGTTTTTAGGGTTTTCAAAACCCTTATTTCGATCCCATCTACCAGCCGATTCTAAACCTCAAGAAACTTAGGAGACACCACAAAACACTTAGGGATGATGAAGTAACATGTGGGAAACCATGGTCTAGTCTTAAAGCCCCATTATAGGGAGCTGCAAATGTTGAAATTCGGCTGGCCGAATGGCGGCACTTGAGGTGGGCCGAAAGACCTCACGGCTGTATGGGTCACCTCTTAGACCGAATGGCTCAAGGCCGGAGGAACCTCCCCATTCTGTCGGGCCAGGCTTCCATTCGTTCGGCCAGGTCCCTATTCGGCTACCCTGGTTCGGTCAAGAGCTCATACGCATGAGACCCTATTCGGCCCAAGTCACTTCGGTCGGCCAACATCTTATTCCGACGAGCTATCCCTTTCGGCCTAGACTTCTCAACCGCATGAACCACAGTCGGTCTGATCCTCATTAACATGCAACCCTTATTCGGTCAAATGGGTGAAATTGGAAACATGGTGTGAATATTTGGGTTTAGGGTTACATGATCTCAAGGATGAGATTGTGAGTGCATGGTAGGCATGGGTTTCGTAAGTGGGCGCATGCGAGGTGACCGAATGTGTGTGTGCATGGGAAAGGATAATAGGCCTTGACTAGGAGATTAAAGAATTTCCAAACATCCATGCAAATGTCCCACACTAAGGTTATCTTAAACTAAAACGGTTTGTAAATATGAATTAGTGAACTAAATTAGGGTTTTCAAGAAAAGGTGACAATTTGTAAGTCCCATATATTAGGGATTTATAACCTCAACTTTCTCTAAACCAAGGGTAAATTACAACATAGGTTGTGGATATCAATTTGGGTTCAACACATTGTGAAATTATTGAGGATCAAAACAATCGTCTAAGGTTATGAGTGTTAATTTAAATATTAACACCTAACACTTAGAAATGTAACGCAAACATATAACTACATTAGATTGTTCAATCGAACTTTCTAGGATGAGTTATACACATGAACGATCAGAAAATCATGGGAAAATCAAGATCTAGTGAAGGGATTAAGGTTAGTCAAATGGGATTAACCTAAGTCTAATCACATAACTTATATTTTCTTAAATTTAATAATGTTTTAATAATAAGGAATTCACTTATAAACTTTAAATTAAACTAAAGGATTTCTAACTTAATGACTTAACTTAAAATTGATTTATTTAAAATGTTTTAATTAAAGAACTTCAAATGTAATTGACATAAACCTTACCTAGCTAAGGTTTAGTTGTAATTATTCATGGGATAAGGGTTTATAAGTTGGTAATATGTTTAGACTAGTTAGAGGGAATCCTAGAAACACATTAGTAACATAGGACACTTAGTTGCACACCGAGACCAAAACCATAGATATGACTATTATAAATACTTATGCTATTTGGATCCTTTCAAAACAACCCAGGTATGAAGAATCATAATCTACAAGTAGCGAGCGGATTTTGTTGTGATTCAACATTTAGCAACACAGGTGAGTTCATTGCCCCTTTTCTAAACATTTTTGTTTTCAAACACGAGGCTGAGAAGCATGCGTAAACCCTTTTCTTTAAATATGTTTTACGTAAATGGTTTTACTTATTGAATGTTTTATATACATGTTTGTATTCCTGGACTCATGTCTGGGTAAACAATATGCAAGTATAATTAATGAACTGATTCAATTCTCTTATGAGTAAGACATTATTCTAATTCAAACAAATATTCTATCAAATCCTAATTTAAGGAATCTAAATTCTGTGTGTGATCAAGAAAACTAAATCTAAAGATCAAATCCCAAGAATCTACAATCAGTGTGTTTTCAAGAAAACTAAGGATCAAATTCAAGGATCAAATTCAAGGATCAAATTCAAGGATCTAAACTCAGTGTTGTAGCCATGGAATTCTAAGGATCAGAATCAAGGAAATCATATCTGTGTGTGAATCAAAGAACTAATGAAATCATTAACGATCAGATTAAGGTGGATGTCAGTTGTATGCAGATCGAGACCACATGTTAACACACGGAAAGTCCCGTCATAAGTAGTAGACTTTTATAGTCAAGCTATATGGGCATAACTCAATAAATCAAATAATCAAACGAATTCATGAGAACAAAGACGATCAAAATCAAAGGATATCCTAGAGTCCCGACATGTACAGTAGACCTGAGGGTCAAGCTGATATGGGCACATCATGAAAGTCCTGAAAGGTACAGTAGACCTTAAAGGTCAAGCTGATATGGGCACATCGTAAAGTCCCGACACATACAGGAAGACTCCTCGGAGTCAAGCCTGATATGGGCCATGTGTGAGACGGTACAACTTGGACACTACCAACAGCTAAGTCTAATTGATTGAGTCAAATAAGTCCCAATCATCATGTCTTAGTTGTATTTAAATGATTAATTATTCATTTAATTAAGCATTTAATATTTTGTTTCTACAAGTGCTATGGTTGATCATGAATACGTGATGAACTCAAGAAATCGGTTGTATTTCAATTTGTGGAAATCAAAATCTAATATGACGATGGATGGAATGAAGCGCTTAATTATCATTAACAACAATATGTTAAGCAGTCCGGTATGTGGTGGGACAGTGGCTGGGTGGGCGGTAAGTTCGACCCTACATATGCCCTATATATAAGCATACTTGATTGGATAACATAGGTGGTTGTTGATTAGGTTAAGGTTGTCATTTCGGGGGTTCAAGGTAAACAGTTTTCAGGGATATCAAACGTTGTGGATCAATGGTATGGGATGAAATGCTTAATTATCACCGGGAACAATATATCATGTGGTTTGGTATGTGGTGGGACGGTGGTTGGGCGGGCGGTAAGTTCGACCCTACATATGCCCTATATATAAGCATATTGAACTGGATGGTATAGGTGGTTCATGGTGAGGTTAAGGTTGTCATTCGAACGGTTAATTCAAATACATTTTTAAATAAAACTCTATGAACTCACCAACCATGTGTTGACTTGATCTTTTTGCATGACTTCTCAGGTGATGAACAGGTCTGAGTAGAAGTTATTGCTTTTGGACTAGGACTCCAGATAGGGGACCTATTATTTTGGACCTGTATATTTTTGAACATCATCTTACAGATTATTTTGTATATCTTGTGCAGATACAAGATAGAAGAATTATGATGTTGATAGTAGATTTACATTGTTAAATTATGAACAAAACTGATGTAATTGAACTTTGTAATTCTATTTTCATTTAGCAATTTCTCATTATATATCATGTGCAATATATAAAATCTTATCATCACGAATATCATTCCGGATATCGCGCCCTAGGGCCTTTCCGCCCTACGGGACACACGATCCGGCCCGCCGGCTCGGGGTGTGACACCCAGCTCCCACCATGACATGGTTGAGTAGTTCAGTCTCAACCTTCTTTAGTTCGTTTCTTGGGCAGAACTCTGCCCTCAGCATTAGCTTAAATTCTTCCCAAGGCATAGACAATGCCTCGTCTCTGCTCCTGGTCTGAACCTGGGCATTCCACCATGTAAGAGCTCGCTTGTTAAACGAACCCGCAGCATACCTCACCTTGTGTTGTTCAGGACAGCCACTGATGTCGAGGGTCGTCTTCATCTTTTCGATCCATTGGATCAAGCCGACAGCTCCCTCATTGCCACTGAAACTAGGTGGCTTGCATCCTACAAAATTCTTATAGGAGTAGTCTTGTTGATTCCTTGTGTTCCCACTGCCCTCACAAGATGAGTGACCAGTGTTATTACTGTTGTTGCGGTTGATTCTGTTCATCATGTCTGGAATCACATTCCTCAATTGGCTTGTCAGCCAAGTGGCCAATGCGATAGTAGCAGGATCCAGTTCATGGTTGGGTGGTGGCTGATGAGGTGGAGTATGTGGAGGAGGAGGTGGAGGTGGAGGAGATGTAGGTGGTGATGGTGTTGCTGAGTGTTTAGTTTAATAGATTATTGAAGGGTATATATTACCATGACCGAAGTTATGGTAACCCTTACTGTTTGAAAGATATAGATTTTATTAATTATTATTCCTGAAATTATCCTTTCATCGATCGAGTTTACTTATAATCACGTCTAGTTAGAAGTGATAGTTAACTCGTTTAATGGATGTAAATTCATTGACCGGCTCTAAGATCAATGTTAGTTAAACTAATATGACACCAAATTTACACTCCATTTGTGTTGTTCACCCACTTGAATGAATAGAGCATAAATGCGACCCATTGTGGTGCTCATAAAATCAGACCACAATGCCTCCAACTTACCCCTATTCACTTTGTTATCCCATAATGTATCATAGCCTTCTCAACGAATATGTCCCAGTAATATGACATGAGTGAAAATAAATTCCTCAGTCTACCAGTCAACAGAAACAAAGGGTACAATTACAATCAGTGTCTGAAGATTAATATCACCCATGTGGTCGTTTACCAAACCTAACTGATGCAGCCCTGTCACCGGTCATACGTTACCGGCCAATAGTCTTAATGTTACGCATAACTGTTGGGAATTCTAGGTTCCTTTTCATTTAATCATTTTCAATTAATCATATTAATTGACAAAAATCAGTTTTCAAAAAATCGGACTAAGCTATCAGATCAGATCTGACACAGCGGAAGCTTTTAAATTTTATAACCATTCGATTCGTAATCGAATCAATTCCCAAATCAGGATCCAGTTACAAATCGTTTAAACAAAAATTAAATTAAATAACACAACCATAGGGGGTTTTAGAAATCGACCTTTACGAATCGGTTCCAAATCCACACGATGGATCGGCAACGGTCTCGATAGTTAACTCACTATGATCACCCGAGTCCAGATCTAGTCCTACGAAACTCTAGAAAAGTCAAAAACAGATTTTGGCTCGGTTCGGCTCGCGGCTCGACACACGGTTCGGCTCGGTACCCTTGGCTCGGCACTGCTCGTGCAAAACAGCCCTGCTCCTGCTCACCTACGGCAGCCCCTCACGCGGCCTGTGGTGGCTCGGGCGCAACTCCTGTTGCACCCTGGTATTGGCTCGGGGCATGCAGCCCCTTTGGTGTGCCCCTTGCACAGCCCGGTGTGGCCCTATGCTGGCAGAAGGTGGCTCCGGTGGTGGTCAGATGTGGCAGCCACGAAAACCACTATATCGTGGTGGTGGTTTACGGCCACACTTATGTAGGGAGTGGAGGATTAGGGTTTTGGAATAATTCAAAATTCTAGATCCACATTTTGTGGATGGTCAAACCATTTAGTTATAAAAAGTATTATTTTATTTAAAAAACCCTTTTAAATAATACTTTTTAAACCCTATAGCAATTAAACATTTTAATTACTACAATCTTCTTATAACTAATTAACAATTAATTAGTTATCTTTTATTAAACAATTAATGTTTAACTAATTAAACATAACTTATTTAATTAATCCATCTATTATTAATTAACAATTAATTAATAATCAACCCTTTTATAAAGTTCAAAACTTTATCTGTTTATTGAATGAATTATCGCTATAATCAATTCCCACCAATTATTTTTTCGCAAATAATAATATCACCAAATCCTTAAAACCGATAGTTTGTGATCGTATGTTATGTTTAACAATTAAACATCAATTCGTTACCTTCCAAAGTGTAACTCTTTGGATCATACCTATCATAGTAACGTTGAACTTATCGTTAATCGGACATTCAATATCCAACAGACTCCTACTTGGACGATCCATCGACTAAGTGATTCAACGTAGACAGTGTTGGACGCCTAGCTGCATCACGCTGCCCCTAGTACGGTATGACTTCTTAAGTCAACTAAAACTCCTTAGTTTAAGTAACTCTTTACTTTCACTAACAATTATAGTCTCAGATAACCTTTATCTGTATATCCTTTCTGTTTAGATATTCCTTGAACATGAGACATGGATCTCTCTTCAATCTCATATATTGTTCAAGTATTCTCATTCTCGTTCTCAATTTAAAATGATCCAACAAACTACTTTTAATTTGAGCGTGGCCACGCGTTTACATCAGTTTAAATCAACGAGGGCACCAGAATATCTTCTCTTATCTGTATAAGAGTATAGAATTCCTTTGGCAGCATATAACTCCCACTTAATCTTAGAATCATTCCCAATCGTTACCCTTATTACTGCCTATTTTTCAAGACAGTGTTAGGTAAGATCAAAGAGTGACCTTTAATTAATGTTAGTTCAATATACTCCTTAGGTCTAAGGATATTTGTGCATCTCGAATATACTTTAATATCAAAACATCTTATGACAACGATCCATGAAGAATGTTTTGAAGCGAGTTACGTCCGACATCATTCTCTAATGAATGTCTATGAATCTTGGTTCTCAACACTTGAGCTTTTATCTCTGTAAACTAACCAAGCATTCAAGTAGTCTTAGTTCAGATTGATTCCCATGAATCTGATCGACTACGGACTTTTAGAATACTATATTCAAGGATACTAATATGTACAAAATTTCGAATTTAGAAACATAATTCATTTTGCCTTTAACCATTAAATCAAAATGAACATTCAATGTTTCCTATTTCGATTGTAGAGCACCCAATACTAAAGTTAAATCAGATTCCCCATCTAGCATATCTAATATCTATTTATCAGCCTTATCCTCATATTCAGCTCTTTAAATAGACTTAGTGAACTGAATTGCTAGATTCTGATTTATGAATTTTATTTATTATTATGTCTTTCTTTCAGTTCTTTCTCATAATGCTTCTACTATAATATGACAACAATTTCATAGTTTTAGCTATGCTACATTGTTGTCATATGTTTTCTCAATCCATTCCTAGTCATTAGGAATCTTATTGAGATTAGTAATGAACTCTTTCATTCTAAGCATTCTGATGCGTTTATTTGTGTTCTCTAACCTTTAGTGAACACTTCATGCTTTGACATAGACAATTTGCATGTGACTCTTCATCTTATGCAAGATTTATCTAAGTTTTTATTTTCAATCTCTATTGAAAATGTCATTGGATAAATTATATATTAACCATTAATATATATTCAATTTTATCAAATAAAATTGTTACTTATTTCGTTTAACATGATATGTTAAAGTTTATGTCTTTATTATAGAAACACCTTTCTATAATTGGTATGTCATCTACATACTTACATAATGTTGTCATTAGAATTTACTATGCTCCCACTATATATATGACATATATATATATATATATATATAGAACATCTTTGTCCTTTAGGTAAAACTAACACCTTAGTTTCTTACCATGACAAAGATTCCCACTTGAGATGCTTTTATCAACCATGGATTTATCGCAACAAGTTTGCCATATTAGGATTTCAAAACTTTCTAATTACTTATAAGAATACTCAGTTAAGGTGTTCTTATGGTAATTCAGTTTTGATATTTAACTACTTATCTGTCAAACAACTCTTGCCTACAGAATTTGTAGTATCCTAATACATCCATGTTGATCTTGTCATTGAAATTATCTAATTTCAACTACACAACATCTATATGTTGTTAAACAAGTCTTTTATCTTGTTTTATTGCATCTTTAGTGTTTATAGTTCCAAACCATAAATTATATTTATCAATCAACAGTTACACTTCTGCAAGTTTTGGTTTCACTGTCCCATGAGCTTCTGCAGATGTCATGTGTAACCTTTGGTTCTTAAACTCATTTAAGATCCATTCAAACACTTTGTGTTGATTGAAACATATATATCATATCATTGCAGAATGGAACTCTTTCAATCTGCCCTATCTAATTTTCAACCATATAGTTCCTTGCACTAGGAAGCAATTGATGAAAATTCTATCTATTCCATTTTAGGGATTTATGATAACTATCTTTATCATTAATGAGGATCCAATTTTAAATAAATTGTCAACAACTCTTTGTTAAATCCTCAAACCCCAAATAGGAATTTATACAGGTTTATTATACAACTCTTTATATTTACCTGTAATTAAGCTAGTGTAGTAATTCATATGATTAGTTCATTGGGATATTCATTCATTGGACCATATTCAAGAGAAGGACACATTTTGTATTGGTATTTATTAAATTACCTACATCATTGTGTACTTGGTTGTGAAACAGTTTCACATTATATGCATTAATTTGGTAACTTTTGGTTATATCTCATATATAACTATTGATGCTTTTAGATCTTCTATTTATTGAAATGTTCTTTGAACTCTTTCAAAGATTTCATTAGGTTCACAACCTTATGAATTATTCATATTTAATCTTTAGACAATTTATGCAATAGAATTGCATTTTAAAGATCACAATCTTTATAACCTTCCTTAAGCATGTTGTGTAATAATCAAACTCCTGTAACAATGAATTTCATTTTCAATTGTTTAGAGATTCATGTATTACACCTTTCTTTAAAGGTTAATCTTGTCTAATTGTAATTATTTAAACACTTTAAAATATGAATCATGAGTATTGCCTTTTTATTAATTCTATCATATAGAATTCACTTTGCATTATCAATAATCATTATCAATTATGCTATCAAAACATTTTATCAAGCATAAATATAATTAATCAATAAATGCATAATTATTACTAGAAGCAATATTCTTAGTCAAACTAAGAATGTCAAAATATTCATAATAGTTTTAAACAATTTAAACAGTTAATGAAAAATCAAAGAATAAAAGAACATTTCTTCTATTTGTCTTGTCTTCCATCCCATGGAATTCAAGACTCAAGCTCCTACCTTATCAACCACCTTGAATTTCTGCAAATAATTGAAATAATTGTGACACTCACATTATTATCAAAGATTTGTCAATTCAAGGAATATGTTAAAGTAACAAGGCATACAAGAAGATCTCGGCACATCTAAACTCTTCAGATGCCGTGCAACAATGTACTAGACCTCACTCACCTCGGTCAAAGGTCTCTTCCTCCCACTGCTCACCTCTATCCTTATCTTGGTTTCCTCAACCAAGAGCATCCCTTTGAGTTCTTCAATTGTTCCTTCAAAGATATTTCTTTTGTAACTCTTTACAAAAGATTCATATTCCTCTGGTAGGAAAACAACGATGAAGTCTATAGCAATCTCAAGGTCCATGGGATAGCCTAGTTTGCCAAGCCTATCAAAATAGCCTTGCAACCTATCAACGTGAGCTCCTACGTCTCCACCCGGTCTCAAACCCTTTTGGACCTCTTTAAGAATTTCAAATCGCCAAAACCTGTTTGGCAGGAAACTCTTCTTGATCTCCTCAATCATCTCATGACTGGAGAGATACATAAGCTGATCCACATATTAAGGAGACACAAAAGTCAATACGAGATATTTAATCTCACATTCGTATCCAATGTGCTTCATCCTTTCAGATGTGGTGCAGCCTATAGGTGGCTCTGGAGTAATAGGGTTATCCAAAGCATACAACTTCCCTTCTATTCTTAGGACTTCTCTAAGGTAATGCATCCAAGTAGAAAAATTATTTCCATTGAACTGATTTCGAAAGAGATTTATCCTATGAGGTTTAATAGCATCAATGAAAGACATCTATAAAATTCAAAAGAAAATTTTATTATTTCATGCTTTATATAATCCCAAATTAATTATGACTCAATCACAAAATTAATTTAGAATTGTGAGATCCTGTTTATTTAATGAACAGTGAATTGGCTAAGCTATCTATTTACTGTTCACAATAACACAGGAGGGTTACGATAACCAATTATGACAATCATAATCCTCAAGTTTTGGGGTTTGTTAGAACACTCATTTCTAAATTTGTACATTTACCCCAACTATGCCAACTTGACTCTTCAAGTATACGCCTTACGATTTTTGACTGAATGACCGGCCTAAGTGTATTAGGAATCGCGATCATTCCTTTTCAATAAAAACCATAGACCTAGTTGTAACATCTGTGCAGGTAGTCATCGTAGTCATAAACAGTGATAGAACAATGTGCATTTATATTCAATCTGTCAATGTGATTCATGTGTTCATGTTTGTAATTGTGTGTATTATAATCTTATTTATTTAGGAACAAGTATGTATTATTTATTCACAGTCAATTACACTAGGCAAGAACAGTATTGTATTATATCGAAACAGTGGTGGGCTGGCGTCAGATAAGGCAGGTAGCTGGACTCTGGGGTATGCCCTATACATATACTGCGTTCGGTGTAATGGGATAGTGTTAGTGCGTAGTGTTTAGACGAATATTATGACAAACGAATTAATTAAACAAAATCGTAATGCGTAACCGAGACTGAGTATAGTTATGGGTGACGATCCATAAAGATATGAATGTTGAACTTATAATTACGAGTAAACGACAATAAATAAATAATACGACCGAAAAACGTACGCAATTGCGGGTATACACGTAATTTTATTCGTTTAACGGTCTGATTACGAACGAAGAGTAAAAATAAGTAAAATATTTTATTTTACATTTTACAATTTTGAAACTCATCAGAAATTAATTAAGCAAACTCTTTTTTTTAAAATGCGTAAAAATACGCGAAAACCGTCACCGAGAGAGACCGAATATGTGGGGAACCAACCGGGGCATAAAAGCCCTTATTTTCCTTCATTTTGTTCATAACTTTCAGCTCTCATCTCTCTCCCTTCTTTCACGCTCACTCTCTCTCTCTACAAATTCTTCACAAAATCAACAAGTTACCTACTCAAATCTTCATCAAATCGAGCAAACAAGCTATCAAAACGATCCCCTCGACGAAAGGAAGCTTGCGGTACCAAGGATCGGAGTTACATCGAGCTATTCAAGCCGGAATCTTAGAGAGAAGGTACAGATTTAATGGTTTTCATCAAACCCGTCATTATCGAGTAAAAATGAGTTTCCGCATGAATATCTACTGAAAATCACCATCTATTGTGGCTAAATCGTGATTTCGCCAAGATCCGGAGCTGATTCGCGATCTGGCGAACCTGTAGAGGCGAACCTACATTCGAACGAACCTGCAGGGAGACGAACCTTTAGGTTCGGCGAACCTCGAAGAAGGGTGAGCGAACCTTAAGGTTCGGCGAACCTAGAAGCTGAGCGAACCCTAAGGTTCGGCGAACCTAGAACCTGTAGAGGCGAACCTGTAAGGGGCGAACCTACATTCGAACGAACCTGCAGGGAGACGAACCTTTAGGTTCGGCGAACCTCGAAGCAGGGTGACGAACCTTTAGGTTCGGCGAACCTAGAAGCTGAGCGAACCCTAAGGTTCGGCGAACCTAGAAACTGCGAACCTCTAGGTTCGGCGAACCTAGAAGCTGGGCGAACCTTTAGGTTTGGACGAACCTTTGGGGCTGAACGAACCTTTCAAGGACCGAATGAATATCCGTTCGCGTGATTCGACAATAAACATGAGAACCATCCGGATGATCAATAAAATCAAGAGAAAACCAAGTTTTAAACATAAGGATTCAACCAGAATTCATGCAACACTTTAATCATAAAAGCAAGTTATTCAAAGGATAATCAGAACCATGGTAACACAAGTCAGTCAGTCAATCAGTCAAAGTTTACAATATCATAAATCTTATATTATATGTATGATTACAATGATATAGGAACCAGTTAAAGTCTTGTTGTTTGCTACTTGCTACTTGTTCTGGTTCAGATTCTACTGCTGTCAGCTGAGAACATTAGCCCCTCTTTTACTGTTTTACAACTGCTTTGGGGTGGAACACGTGACCAAATACTCTTTATACAATCATATTTCATATACATGATTCAAGCTACTTTTCAAACATTACAGGTTCATTTTACAAATTCAAGGGATTTATCAACTGGTTTAAAGGATTTATCAACCATTTTAAAGGATTATCAACTGTTTTAAAGGTTTTATCAACTGTCAAACATTTTCTACAAAAAGGTTTTTATAAAAGGTTCTCTAAACGGTTTTAGAAATGTTTTACATCAAAAATGGCTTTATAAATGTTAAACACTTTTAAAAAGAATGATTTTTATAAACTCGTTTGCTATAAACTTGTGTTTTCAATAAAATAATATTTTATAAACCTTGTTATTATACAAGGACATTATCTTTAGTATTAAATCAAGAGTTTCAAAACAAGGTATTCTCTCAATAGTTTTTCATGGTGGTATTCAATCAAGGATTTCAATTCATGGTATTCAAGCAAGGTTTTCAAATCATGGTAATCTAATAAGGCATTCAGCCAAAGGTTTCAAATCATAGTACTCAAAAGCATGGTGTTCATCGTTGTGAACAAACTTATACACACATCAGGTTACATATTCACATAGCGTTAGTACTGGGTGATCACAACAAGGGAAAGCGGACACATTTGGACACACCAAAGCTGGAGTTAACTTTTAAATTTGTTTTAAAAGCTAACTGCAGAATTGGTTGCATTTACGGTAATATGAAATTGCTGTTAATTAAGTTTACCAGCATAAGTCATATTGACCGGGTTACGTCAACACGGAGTTGTCTTCCGAGTAAACTCGTTAGTACAGCTCGTGTTGAATGCATTGGCTGACTATTTTTCTGACTCCAAACGTAGTTTGGGACTTGATTATATGTTGGCTTTTCTAGTAAACAGTCTTTGGACTGTTTGCACACATTTTACATACTTGATGTTAGTTTGGGTTGCAACCATCCATGTATTTTCATTCAATGCCTTATACATATATTTTACAATGCAGATTTATACTTACAAATGTTAAACCTATTGTTCTCACCAACTACTTTTGTAGTTGACAGTTACTTTTCACGTGTTTCAGCTAATCAGGTTTAGAGCTTCACAAGGACAACTAAGGAGACCATAGTTAAGATAGAACAAGATGAAGAAACAAGCTAGGATGGATTAGAAACTCATTTAATCCTAATTGTTTAATTGTCTTGTGTGAGTCTTATTTTGTAAACAATATTTTGGGTCTGTAGTTGTCATTCTTTTGGGAAGATAGATAGATTGTCTGTAACTAAACAATGGTCTAATCTCTATGAAATCTAGTAATACCTTGTGGTTGTTCTTATTCAATACTTGTGCATGATTCAACCATCGATCGTCACCGCGCCGTTGATTCCGCACGCGGTGAAGGGGGTGTGACAGGTTGGTATCAGAGCCAAGGTTGTAGAGAACTAGGAAAAACCCAATAATTAATGACCTAGACTATAACCTAAGCTACCCCATAGGACTAAGTGCTATAGACTTAATCTAAGTAAACTTAAGTAAGCATTAAGTCTACATCAAGCTTGAAAGATCTTAGGGATACATTTCTAAGATTTGATATCGAGTCAAGGAATTTGGATCGGAATTCTATAATTTTAGAAACCGAACTAAATTTCTCAACACATATTCATTAAAGGATTCCAGAGGCAAAGATCTGTATTCTTAGTATCTTTGATCTGAAATTCTCATCATATATGATACAAAGGATTCCAGAGGCAAGGATCTGTATTCTTAGTATCTTTGATCTGAAATACTCATCATATATGTTACAAAGGATTTTAGGAGAAAAGATCTGTATTCTTAGTATCTTTGACTTGAAATTCTCATCATGTTATCATTATCATGTATTCATCATCATTAGGACTTCATGACTTGGAATCTGTGTAACAGTATTCTTTAGTTGAAGTTCACACAAAGAGATCATTATACTCAATACTGTAAGTATTGGGAACCTAAGCTAATTAACCTAGGATACATATACTAAAACCTACGGTCTCGATTTCAAGTAAATCAAGAACCACGGGTTACACAATCATAATCATATTCGTAGTACAAGAGACAATCATGAATCAATCATAATCAATCAAGAGTTGGAATCCTAGCTTCAAGTACAAGCGGCGGCCAAACTCTGGCATACTGAAGTGGTGGTGGGCTGGCGGCTGGGCGGGCAATAGCTTGACCCAGGGTATGCCCTATATATAAACTAACTTCAGTATGCCGGGGGGAATCCGACGTTCGTATTTGAAGTGAAGATTCGGGAGCAACTGGAATCATTGAACATTAGTCAAACATATGAGATACAAGCAATTGAGATACAATCATTTTTGAATCAATCAAAGAGGAATCAACCATGTGTGAATCAATCAAGTACATTAATCAATCATAAGGGAATCAATCATTGTGTTAACCAACCATAGGGGAGTCAACCATTGTGTGTGAATCAATCAGGTGAACAATCATTATGTGTAGTCTTAAGTGATTACATGATTAGTACTTACTAACATAGGTTAACGGGACAAATGTAGAGCACACATATGATTTAGTTCTACATGTTAACAATTGTTAGTAGGTGCACACATAACTCAATCATATTCAACCATAGATTCAATCATAGTTCAGTCAATCAAAGATCATGGAATTCTTTATCAACGGAACATACTTGTAATCAAATCAATCGTGTTGCCAAATGCTAGCAAGGGCACGATCGTGGTATATCGAAGAGGTGGTGGGCTGGCGTAGGGCCCGGCAGTTTGCTTGACTCTATGTATGCCCTATACATAAACTATCTTCGGTATATCGGGAAAGTGTCAGTGTATAGATTTGGTGGAGTAATCTTATGACACATCGTACACAATCATATGAGAAGCATGCTAAAAGGTTAACTGATCCTATGTTAACTGACTTTGTGTGCTTGCTCATAATACAATTGAATGATAATATTAGTAGTATGAGTATATTACTAAATTTATCATGAAAAAACTCAATTGTATTCCTTCTCATTACTGAACCACTTGTGGCTTTCTATTCGTAGAATGCCTCCTCGACGTAACACTAACGGCGAGGGTTCAACAAGTGGCAATGATGATGAGATCAACAAAATTGCTCGGGCTATCGCTATACACATGAGGGATGTCATCCTGGGTATGGTCACTGATATCACCCTGGATCTTCGGGGAAGTACCAGTGATTCAGCAAACAACTCAAACACCAACAACACCAAAACTGCTACCTTTACTTTCAAGCAGTTCAATGATGCTAAGCCTCCTAAGTACGCTGGTACGGAGGGAGCTACCAGTCTACTGCAATGGCTGGAAAGCATTGAGGATATCCTTGACTTCACGGGATGTCCGGAAAATCTGAAGGTCAAGATGGCCTCAAGCGCGTTTCACAAGGGCGCACTCACCTGGTGGAATTCTGAGAAGAACACCAGAGGACGGGAGGTTGCTTTGGCCTTACCGTGGGAAGATTTCAAGAAGATACTTGTGGATCAGTTTTGTCCACGCCATGAACTGAAGAAACTTGAGGCTGAAATGTGGAGTTTGGCCCAAGACAGTGGCGAGAATGCTAAGTACAAAACTCGTTTTCATTAGTTGTGCATCTTGGTTCCTCATCTGATTACTCCTCTATCCTACAAGATAGAGAAGTACATTGAAGGATTACCCCTAGTCATCAGGGGGAATGTTATGGGGAGTAATCAGCGATTCATCTTGGTGCTAACCTTACTGAAGAGTATGTCAAAGCGGGCGTGCTCACTCGAAAGGGGTACAAGAGAACATAGACTGAAGATGGCAAGAAACCTGAGCAACACCAACATAAGAAAAAGAAGCAAAAGACAATCAAGAATTTTGTAGCCATGACTGTAGCTACACCTACTCAAGCCACTCCCATTACTGCTGTTCCACAACCTGCTACGGCCAGAAAGCCTTATACTGGCATGTACCCACTTTGCTCTAAATGTCAATACCATCACCTACCCACAATCCCATGCAGAAAATGCCTCAAGTGTGGACGGTTTGGACATCTGGCAGCAATGTGTCGAGCCACCCATCTTACTGCTACTACAACTGCTACCACTACTCCTGCTACTACTGGTGGAAGGGCCTGTTATAACTGTGGAGCAGAGGGACACTTCAAAAACCAGTGCCCAAAACTAAACAATGCCGCTAGAATTGCTACTGCTCGTGCCTTTGTTATCGGAGCTACCGAAGCACGTGAGGAACCGGCAGTCGTCACGGGTACATTTCTCATTAATGATCACTATGTTTCTATCATATTTGGCACTGGTGCCGATAAAAGTTTTGTCTCTACTAATATTGCTTCCCTGTTCAATATACAACCATCCATACTTACTGCTCCTTACACCGTAGAAGTAGCGGATGGTAAGACCATATTAGTGAATTCAATAATTTGAAATTGTGAATTAAGATTAAACGATCATCTTTTCCTCATCGATCTTATTCCTATGACACTCGGAAGCTTCGAAGTCGTAGTAGGAATGGATTGGCTATCCAAAATCAATGCTGAAATTGTATGCTCGGAGAAACTTATTCGAATCCCCCTACCGTCAGGCAAAATGATGCGAGTTTACGGCGAGAAACCCTGCCGCGGATTGAAGATTGTGACGTGCATCAAGGCTAGGAAGTACCTGAAGAAGAAATACTGTGCGTTCCTGGCTCACGTGGTAGAGAAGAAACCTGAAAAGAAAACAGTTGCAGACGTTCCGGTTATCAGAGATTATCCATACGTATTTCCCGAAGACTTGCCTGGATTACCACCGATCCGACAAGTGGAGTTTAGAATCGATCTTGTCCCTGGAGAAAACCCAGTGGCGAAGTCACCATATCGATTAGCACTGTCTGAGATGCAAGAACTGTCTAGCCAACTTCAAGAACTTCTTGACAAAGGGTTCATTAGACCGGGTTTCTCTCCATGGGGAGCTCCAGTTCTCTATGTCAAGAAGAAAGACGGTTCGTTTCGTATGTGCATCGACTATCGTGAGTTAAACAAGTTGACAATCAAGAACAGATATCCTCTACCTAGGATCGATGATCTGTTTGATCAATTACAGGGAGCGACTTGCTTCTCTAAGATTGACTTACGGTCCGGATATCATCAGTTGCGGGTAAATGATGAGGATATACCAAAGACTGCATTTAGGACTCGATATGGACACTACGAGTTCGTGGTTATGCCATTTGGACTGACCAATGCACCGACAGTGTTCATGGACCTGATGAATCGAGTGTGCAGGCCATACTTAGATCAGTTTGTTATCGTTTTCATCGATGACATACTGATTTATTCCAAGACGGAGCAAGAACATGAAGATCATCTGAGGAAAGTCTTAGAGCTGCTAAGAAAGGAACAACTGTATGCTAAATTCTCTAAATGCAAATTTTGGCTTAAAGAAGTTCACTTCTTAGGGCATGTCATTAACAGGGATGGGATACACGTAGATCCAGCAAAGATTAAAGCGATTAAGAACTGGACTACCCGATCTACTCCAACAGAGATTCGTTCATTTCTGGGTCTGGCGGGTTACTACAGAAGGTTCATCGTGAACTTTTCAAAGATCGCCTTGCCACTTACCACACTGACTCAGAAAAGTCAAGCGTTTATATGGGGGCAGAAACAAGAAGATGCATTCCAACTTCTTAAACAGAAGTTATGCAACTCCCCTATCATTAGTCTTCCAGAGGGCAGTGATGATTTCATTGTCTACTGCGATGCTTCAAACCTTGGCCTCAGTTGTGTACTTATGCAACGGGACAAGGTGATTGCATATGCTTCGAGACAGCTTAAGGTTCACGAGAAGAATTATACTACTCATGACCTTGAGTTAGGGGCTGTGGTCTTTGCATTGAAGATTTGGAGGCACTACCTTTATGGTACTAAATGTGTCATCTATACAGACCACTAGATCCTGCACCACATTCTCAATCAGAAAGAACTCAACATGAGACAACGGCGTTGGGTTGAGCTTCTAACTGATTATAACTGTGAGATTCGTTACCATCCAGGTAAAGCCAATGTGGTGGCGGATGCTCTTAGTCGTAAACAACCAGTCAAACCAGTTCTTGTAAGAGCCATGGAGATCAACACACAACCAAACTTGAAAGATCTGATTCGTATTGCACAACAACAAGTAGTGATCGATAATCAACTGAAGGCAGACTTAGACTGCGAAGTTGAGAGTAAACTAGAACCTCGATCTGATGGGGTTTTATACTTCAACGGTCGCATGTGGATTCCAAAGTCAAAAGAATTGCGCACACTCATCTGTGATGAGGCTCATAAGTCGCGATACTCAGTTCATCCAGGAGCCGATAAGATGTACCAAGACTTGAGGACATCTTACTGGTGGCCTGGGATGAAGAAAGACATAGCATTGTACGTGGGGAAGTGTCTAACATGTTCAAAAGTCAAGGCAGAACATCAAAAGCCTTCGGGGCTTCTGCAGCAACCAGAAATTCCTCAATGGAACTGGGAGCAAATTTCCATGGATTTCATAACTAAGTTGCCGAGAACTCCGCGAGGTTACGATTCGATTTGGGTGATCGTTGATCGACTCACAAAATCTGCTCATTTTCTCCCAATCCGAGAGGATTACAAAATGGAGAAGTTAGCCACCTTATACATCAACGAAATCATCGCTCGTCATGGTACTCCAACTTCAATCATATCCGATCGTGATAGTCGTTTCACTTCTCGCTTTTGGCAAACATTGCAGAAGGCTTTGGGAACCCGTGTTAATCTTAGCACGGCGTATCATCCCCAAACCGACGGTCAAAGTGAAAGGACTATCCAAACACTCGAGGACATGCTTCGTTCTTGTGTGATTGACTTTGGTGGGAGTTGGGATACTCACCTTCCACTCATCGAGTTTTCGTACAACAATAGCTACCATACAAGCATTCAATGTGCACCATTCGAAGCTTTATATGGTAGGAAGTGCTGATCACCGGTCTGTTGGACCGAGGTTGGTGACTCACAGGTCGTTGGACCTGAACTCATTCAAGAAACAACCGACAAGATCACAATCATTCAATCAAGGCTTAAGGCCGCAAGAGATCGGCAAAAGAGCTATGCCGATCGACGTCAGAAACCGCTTGAGTTTCAAGTTGGTGACCGAGTCTTACTCAAGGTTTCTCCCTGGAAAGGCGTTATCCGATTCGGGAAGAAAGGGAAACTTGCACCAAGGTACGTTGGACCTTTTGAGATCCTGGAAAGGATTGGTCCCGTAGCCTACAAACTCAAACTTCCGGTGGAGCTAAGCAATGTTCATGATACGTTTCATGTATCGAATCTTAAGAAATGCTTGGCGGATCATGATCTTCAGATTCCACTTGAAGACATTCATATTCAAAACAACATGCAATTCATATAACGTCCGGTCGAAATCATGGATCATGGAGTCAAGAAACTCAAACGTAGTCGTATCCCGATTGTAAAGGTACGATGGGAGGGCAAACGTGGCGCTGAGTTCACCTGGGAACGTGAAGACCAGATGAAGCTTAAGTACCCTCATCTTTTTACAGTATCTTCGGCTAGTTAATTTCGGGACGAAATTCCCTTAACTAGGGGAGACTGTAACATCTGTGCAGGTAGTCATCGTAGTCATAAACAGTGATAGAACAATGTGCAATTATATTCAATCTGTCAATGTGATTCATGTGTTCATGTTTGTAATTGTGTGTATTAGAATCTTATTTATTTAGGAACAAGCATGTATTATTTATTTACAGTCGATTACACTAGGCAAAAACAGTATTGTATAATATCGAAACAGTGGTGGGCTGGCGTTAGATAAGGCAGATAGCTGGACTCTGGGGTATGCCCTATACAAATACTGCGTTCGGTGTAATGGGATAGTGTTAGTGCGTAGTGTTTAGACGAATATTATGACAAACGAATTAATTAAACAAAATCGTAATGCGTAAGCGAGACTGAGTATAGTTATGGGTGACGATCCATAAAGATATGAATATTGAACTTATAATTACGAGTAAACGACAATAAATAAATAATACGACCGAAAAACGTACGCAATTGCGGGTATACACGTAATTTTATTCGTTTAACGGTCTGATTACGAACGAAGAGTAAAAATAAGTAAAATATTTTATTTTACATTTTACAATTTTGAAACTCATCAGAAATTAATTAAGCAAACTCTTTTATTTAAAATGCGTAAAAATAAGCGAAAACCGTCACCGAGCGAGACTGAATATGCGGGGAACCAACCGGGGCATAAAAGCCCTTATTTTCCTTCATTTTGTTCATAACTTTCAGCTCTCATCTCTCTCTCTCTCCCTTCTTTCACGCTCACTCTCTCTCTCTACAAATTCTTCACAAAATCAACAAGTTACCTACTCAAATCTTCATCAAATCGAGCAAACAAGCTATCAAAACGATCCCCTCGACGAAAGGAAGCTTGCGGTACCAAGGATCGGAGTTACATCGAGCTATTCAAGCCGGAATCTTAGGAGAAGGTACGGATTTAAGAGTTTTCATCAAACCCGTCATTATCGAGTAAATTACTGGTTTTAACACACCATTTTGATGCCTACACGTTCTAAATGAGTTTCCGCATGAAAATCTACTGAAAATCACCATCTATTGTGGCTAAATCGTGATTTCGCCGAGATCCGGAGCTGATTCGCGATCTGGCGAACCTGTAGAGGCGAACTTGTAGAGGCGAACCTGTAAAGGGCGAACCTACATTCAAACGAACCTGTAGGGAGACGAACCTTTAGGTTCGGCGAACCTCGAAGCAGGGTGACGAACCTTTAGGTTCGGCGAACCTAGGAGCTGAGCGAACCTTAAGGTTCAGCAAACCTAGAAGCTGAGCGAACCCTAAGGTTCGGCGAACCTAGAACCTGTAGAGGCGAACCTGTAGAGGCGAACCTGTAAGGGGCGAACCTACATTCGAACGAACCTGCAGGGAGACGAACCTTTAGGTTCGGCGAACCTCGAAGCAAGGTGACGAACCTTTAGGTTCGGCGAACCTCGAAGCAAGGTGACGAACCTTTAGGTTCGGCGAACCTAGAAGCTGAGCGAACCCTAAGGTTCGGCGAACCTAGAAGCTAGGCGAACCTAGAAGCTAGGCGAACCTATAGGTTTGGGCGAACCTTTGGGGCTGAACGAACCTTTCAAGGACCGAATGAATATCCGTTCGCGTGATTCGACAATAACATGAGAACCATCCGGATGATCAATAAAATTAAGAGAAAACCAAGTTTTAAACATAAGGATTCAACCAGAATTCATGCAACACTTTAATCATAAAAGCAAGTTATTCAAAGGATAATCAGAACCATGGTCACACAAGTCAGTCAGTCAATCAGTCAAAGTTTACAATATCATAAATTTTATATTATATGTATGATTACAATGATATAGGAACCAGTTAAAGTCTTGTTGTTTGCTACTTGCTACTTGTTCTGGTTCGGAGTCTACTGCTGTCAGGTGAGAACATTAGCCCCTCTTTTACTGTTTTACAACTGCTTTGGGGTGGAACACGTGACCAAATACTCTTTATACAATCATATTTCATATACATGATTCAAGCTACTTTTCAAACATTACAGGTTCATTTTACAAATTCAAGGGATTTATCAACTGGTTTAAAGGATTTATCAACCATTTTAAAGGATTATCAAATGTTTTAAAGGTTTAATCAACTGTCAAACATTTTCTACAAAAAGGTTTTTATAAAAGGTTCTCTAAACGGTTTTAGAAATGTTTTACATCAAAAATGGCTTTATAAATGTTAAACACTTTTAAAAAGAATGATTTTTATAAACTCGTTTGCTATAAACTTGTGTTTTCAATAAAATAATATTTTATAAACCTTGTTATTATACAAGGACACTATCTTTAGTATTAAATCAAGAGTTTCAAAACAAGGTATTCTCTCAATAGTTTTTCATGGTGGTATTCAATCAAGGATTTCAATTCATGGTATTCAAGCAAGGTTTTCAAATCATGGTAATCTAATAAGGCATTCAGCCAAAGGTTTCAAATCATAGTACTCAAAAGCATGGTGTTCATCGTTGTGAACAAACTTATACACACATCAGGTTACATATTCACATAGCGTTAGTACTGGGTGATCACAACAAGGGAAAGCGGACACATTTGGACACACCAAAGCTGGAGTTAACTTTTAAATTTGTTTTAAAAGCAAACTGTAGAATTGGTTGCATTTACGGTAATATGAAATTGCTGTTAATTAAGTTTACCAGCATAAGTCATATTGACCGGGTTACGTCAACACGGAGTTGTCTTCCGAGTAAACTCGTTAGTACAGCTCGTGTTGAATGCATTGGCTGACTATTTTTTTGACTCCAAACGTAGTTTGGGACTTGATTATATGTTGGCTTTTCTAGTAAACAGTCTTTGGACTGTTTGCACACATTTTACATACTTGATGTTAGTTTGGGTTGCAACCATCCATGTATTTTCATTCAATGCCTTATACATATGTTTTACAATGCAGATTTATACTTACAAATGTTAAACCTATTGTTCTCACCAACTACTTTTGTAGTTGACAGTTACTTTTCACGTGTTTCAGGTAATCAGGTTTAGAGCTTCACAAGGACAACTAAGGAGACCATAGTTAAGATAGAACAAGATGAAGAAACAAGCTAGGATGGATTAGAAACTCATTTAATCCTAATTGTTTAATTGTCTTGTGTGAGTCTTATTTTGTAAACAATATTTTGGGTCTGTAGTTGTCATTCTTTTGGGAAGATAGATAGATTGTCTGTAACTAAACAATGGTCTAATCTCTATGAAATCTAGTAATACCTTGTGGTTGTTCTTATTCAATACTTGTGCATGATTCAACCATCGATCGTCACCGCACCGTGGATTCCGCACGCGGCGCAGGGGTGTGACACTAGTGCAGGGTAAGCACTAACACTAGATGTTAGGTCAAATAGGTAAAGTGTCTCAAATCTAAGGTGGCATTTAAATAAAAATGCTTATCCTTTTCTAGTATATAAACCTACAGCAAGGTAAATGCTAACTATAGGTTTATATATTTAGAATATAAACATCTTGATCAATGAGTCATTTAATTACTTTAATTAATATCTTTTATGTTTCAAAAACATTATGGACAACTAATTTTAAATGAGGATAGTTGTGCATTTCATAAAATCACTATTTTATTTATTCGCTATCTAATTGAAATCCTATTTCAATTCTGACCTAATTTGTTTTAATACCTTATTAAAACTTAATTGATCATTATTGCGAATTTGTAAATCTAATCAATCATATTGATTTCATTGTTCTAGTTTAAAACTATTGAACGATTTGAAGCATGACACAAATCGTGCAATTTTATTTTAACAAAATCATATTTTCTTCATGATTTGCGATAGTTTGAAACTCCTTTCAACACTCGACTCGATTACTTTTAAATACCTTATTTAAACTAAGTCGGTAATTATCGCGAATCATTTTAAACTAACAAGTTCTAATGTTAATAAATAACATTTTATTTTATAAACATAAAATAAAACATTTTTATTTTAAAAACCCTTTTAAAATAACTACAAAACTCCTTTTGTATTACTTATCGTTTTGCAATGATTGTGAAAATTTTGTTTTTACTAGGTTTATATTTCCTAAATATTAAACATCCACAAACAACAAAATGTGATTATGAAATGAGCCAAAGTCTCATTTGTTCGGTTTAGTTCGAGTCATCAAACACAAACCGAACGATACTAGGGTTTACAATTCAACGCCTTGAATGTTGTCTCCCACTTGATCCAAGATCACCATCTTCGATCTCCCTGATTGTCTCTATCTTCCGTCTTGTATCCATTGCTTGATTACATTTGTAAAATACAAATTACATTACAAAATTGAAACATATTCTATTACATCGGGTCCAAATACCCGCAGAAATACAAGATTTCAAATAAACCAACCAATCAAACAAAACAAAAGATACAATAACATGGGGTCGGATCCTAGGGCTCGATTCATAATCATAATCATAATCACAATCACAATCATCACATTCACAGTTTTGATCTTTTTGTCAAACAAAAGTTTTGACAAAACAAAAACAACCAAAGATCGATTATTAATTGCATTTAAACGTTTGTAAAAGCCGCTCTGATGCCACTGTTGGGAATTCTAGGTCACTTTTCATTTAATCGTTTTCAATTAATCATATTAATTGACAAAAATCAGTTTTCAAAAAACCGGACTAAGCTACCAGATCAGATCTGAGACAGAAGAAGCTTTTAAATTTGATAACCATTCGATTCGTAATCGAATCAATTCCCAAATCATGATCCAGTTACAAATCATTTAAACAACAATTAAATTAAATAACACAACCATAGGGGGTTTTAGAAATCGACCTTTAGGAAACGGTTTCAAATCCACAAGATGGATCGGCAACGGTCTCGCTAGTTGACTCACTATGATCACCCGAGTCCGGATCTCGTCCTACGAAACTCCAGAAAAGTCCAAAACAGATTTTGGCTTGGTTCGGCTCGCGGCTCGACACACGGTTCGGCTCGGTACCCTTGGCTCGGCACTGCTCGGGCAAAACAGCCCTGCTCCGGCTCACCTGCTGCCTGTGGCAGCCCCTCACGCGGCTTGTGGTGGCTCGGGCGCAGCTCCTGTTGCACCCTGGTATTGGCTCGGACATAGCCCCTGATGTGGCCCCTTTGGTGCACCCCTTGCACAGCCCGGCATGGCCCCATGCTGGCAGAAGGTGGCTCCGGTGGTGGTGAGATGTGGCAGCCACGAAAACCACTATATCGTGGTGGTTGTTTACGGCCACACTTATGTAGGGAGTGGAGGATTAGGGTTTCGGAATAATTCAAAATTCTAGATCCATATTTTGTGGATGGTCAAACCATTTAGTTATAAAAAGTATTATTTTATTTAAAAAACCCTTTTAAATAATACCTTTTTAAACCCTATAGTAACTAAACATTTTAATTACTACAATTTTCTTATAACTAATTAACAATTAATTAGTTATCTTTTATTAAACAGCTAATGTTTAACTAATTAAACATAACTTATTTAATTAATCCATCTATTATTAATTAACAATTAATTAATAATCAACCCTTTTATAAAGTTCAAAACTTTATCTGTTTATTGATTAATTATCTCTATAATCAATTCCCACCAATTATTATTTCACAAATAATAATATCACCAAATCCTTCAAACCGATAGTTTGTGATTGTATATTATGTTTAACAATTAAACATAAATCCGTTGCCTTCCAAAGTGTAACTCTTTGGATCATACTAGAGGTGGCAATTTTTACCCATATCAAAGAAAATGAGTTGGTTTGGGTAAACAATTGTAGCATAATGGGTTGAAATGGGTAACATCATAATATTGAATGGGTTGAGATGGGTATCACTTAAACACAATACGGGTCAAGATGGGCAACCAAAAAACTATGTAAATGCGCAATGGATTCAAACATTTAAGAATGATTAATAACATATTTGATGAGAAAATCACTAAAAATTATTCAAATAGACTATCTATTTACTTATAACACGTCTTAAGTTAAATTAAATTGATGTTTTTTAAGAACAATCCACTTATACCCGAACTGATTTTGCTTAAAACCCGTCCTGACCCGCACCCATCCTGACCCGAACCTGTCCTGACCCGTTACCCAACCCGACCCAACCCGCCCATTTTGCCAGGCATAGATCATACCTATCATAGTAACGTTGAACTTATCGTTAATCGAACATCCAATATCCAACAACAACGTATCGACCTCACTCGCTGGAGGTTTGTCAAACCTATGGTACCACTACGCTATCGTCGGTTTAGCCTCTACTAAATCAATGGTAAACGATATAGAAAGGGACTAACGACTGAACTTGAATACATGGACACATGAATACAGTGATATAATGCAATCAGGCTTCACAGTAATCAAATTGATGTTATGTGTTCTCCCATTGTTATTGTCTCATTGTCATGTGTTCTCACTTGAATGAGGTTACTGTTTCTCACTCCCAACTGGGGTGACAGTCCACTCATTGAATGGATGTAGATTCATTGACCATTTTCATGATTAACGCCAGTTAAACCACAACTACCAAATCTACCCTCCATTCGATTCTGGAATTATGTTATCTCAATGTCTTTAACAATGTGTTATCAGAACTAGTCTTAATTCACAATGTTAGTATAAGTGTTGAATGACACCATGAAATTATATTATCATGATGCCATTCTTGTTATATCTTGTTATTGTCTCAATGTTATCTCATAGTCATTACCATTTTGTAAACATAGTATTGTAAGAACTAGTATTACTACACTTGTTAATAAAGTTGTTTGATGATATCATGCAGTCGTGTAGTCATGATGATATCATTCCTGATATGTTATGTAATTGTCGTCACACTTGATTAATTCCATATGTCATAATTTTCATTCACACACAGGCACACACATAGATATGATAATAAAGATGAAACCTTTATTATCTTAATAGCATTTAATTTGAAATAATGTACTAAAACTTTTAAGTAAAAGAGTTAGCATGTTTCTCAGACCCGCAATTAAATCAAAAGATTAGAAAAGGGGCATATGAACTCACCTTGTAGTTGAAGTGGTTGACTAAGACTCAAGAAATGCGTGCTCTCACTGTTTTCGTACTGATCTTGTATTCCCATTCCTGTGTTTGATTAAATGTTATATATGCTATGATCCCTTATTTGATTGTTCTTTTTGAAATCTGAGTTGTTAACTGAGTTCGTGTAGTGAAATGGCATATTCTTGTGATTTTCGTAAGAATGAGTCATGCATTCGGGCGAATGAGTCATTCGCCCGAATGAGTAAGTCGCCCGAATGAGTCATTCCCCATAATGGCTCATTCTCCCCGCTCATTCTCCCGAATGGCTCATTCGCATGTCCTCATTACCCTCAAATCTTTCCACCAATGCATCCCAGAGTTGCTTAGCTGTCTGATACTCCTTGAATCTGTGAGCCACGTCAGTTGATAGCGCCATAGTGATCGAGGCGTATGCCTTATCATCCTTCTCTTTTAAAAGAATGTCGTTTTCAGTGTATAACTCTGGGTCTTTGGGAATTAGACCATTCAATTCACTTTGGTACATAGGTACATATGGCCCCTCCTCGATAGATCTCCATAGCTTCGGGTCCGTGTACTTGATAAATGATTGGAACCTGAATTTCCAATCCTGAAAGTTATCCCCCGACACGAGCCTAGGTGGCTTGGTTCCGGTGACGATCTCATTGTATAAGTTAAGCAGGTTTGAAAGGTTGGTGAGATTCTGACTACATGCCTCCCGCCATGTCCGTCACACAAGACAATGACAAATGTGTTTGGTCAATTTTGCACCCACGCTAGGCGCCCCGCGCTACTAACAGTTTGAGATGTTTTTATGAGGAATTGAGTTGTGATGTGTGCCACACATATACATATAGTGATAAAGCATGTCCATATGTATCTGAAATATGTTGTTGCTCAAAGACAGTTTGTAATGCAATGTTTTCTACCATAAGGGTAAAAATATAAAAAGGGGCCATGAACTCACCTAGTAGTGCAATTCCTGTTAGAATTTTCGCTACAACGAATGCTAGCAACCTGCTAGCCATCACCTATAATCATATAGGTCGTGAGTATGTGTTTTGTGGTGTGTTGTATCCCATACAACTCCAAGTGTCGGTGTGCTCAACCGAGTGTTTGTGATTTGACTTTTATTGACTTGACGAATCGTTGGTGACACGTTTGTTATGTTTAGTTCGTTTAAGTGTCATATTGATCTTAATACGCACGTAGGACATCATCATACATCCTACGACTCTAACCATACAAGATTCACGTAAGTCATGTATGAAAATCATAAAGTTTCTATTTTTGGAAAATGTAGTTATGAAATCCCATTTCATAAAACTAATACCTCTAGTATGTTTGTAAAAACATATTAAATAACCTAAAATACATCTTTTGTGCATAAATTACCATTTATGCCATTTTGCCCAAATAGAGTTTCCTTAAATGGTAAGTATCCGTTTAAAGATCCGTTTTCACAAATCAAAGTTCCAAATACGTTTACAAATCATTTTTAAACATATTTGAATAATAACAAATCATCAAAACATGTTAAAACATCAAAATCCCTCTTTTGGTCTTCAAAAGTTTCTAAAAATAGTTAGTTTCTATAAAATCATGTTTTGAACAAATCCGATTATCCAAATGTGTTTCTAAACACTTCAATACACATTTGACACCATTTAGACATGTCTAACATGTCTAAATCATTACAAATCAATGACATGCAATCTAAAAGTTTCCTAATATAGTAAGTTTTACAAAACTTCACCATAATCTACCAAAACTCAATCCCAACATTTATACTCTAAAATCAGTAATATTACATTAATAATCACATATGAACACCAAAAAAATTCGTGCACAAGAGCATATGGAGTTTCATGTGGGTAGATGTTCATGCATGTGGTTTTTTAGCCTTTGCATGTATGATCAAAGTGTAGATAATCATAAAATTCTACCTTAGATGCTCTTAGATGGTGAGATTCGAGTTGGATAACAGCTACAGGTGGCTGATGATGGTTTCTTTGCTGCTTGATGGATTCCAAGAACTCCCTTGATGCTCCTATGGCTTCCAATCACCAAGAATGTGGAAGGAATGCCTTGAGGAAAGGTTCAAAGAGGTTTGGTGGGTGTTTACCAGTGGTTTGGTCTAGAGAGATGAGCTATAGTTTGGATTTTGGTGAAGAAACCAAATGTGAGAGAATGGGGTTGCTTTTATAATATTTTTGAGTTCTGGAACTCGTCGTGTACCGCCAAGGCCGATCTTGCATGGCCTCGGCGTACCATGATGAGTAAATTAATCAGATTTACTCCCGAGACACGCCGCGTACAGCCAAGGCTATTGCTGCACGACCTTGGCGTATCGCCAAGGAATTTGGGGTTCAAAACTCCCGCCCATGCTTCGCGTACCGCGAAGGCTTCATTTCACAGATTTTTCTATATTGTTATTCGATTTCCTTCGTGTTCCATTAGTGACATTTATCATAAACATTTAGTTCATGTTTAGCACATAGGCACATAATGACATATATGTTTGTTTGTTTGTTTATTGTTTGTTCAGCAACGTTCGTGTAATGAGACTCGTGTGTTTTGGTAATTCCTCGAATTATTTTTTTGCCATTGTGTTTGTGTTTTCCACACTTGATTTCAAAATCAATGTGCAATGTATGATTCGATTGTCCCTCGAACTATCGTTTCGCAGTTTTTTGTGTTTAATTCATTTAATTAAACCTAATTAAATGAAATGCAAGAAGTATGAATGTGAAGTAAGTTATAATGAGTGTTGCAATTTACCTGAAATTGCCCCGTGTCACACGTTCCTTGTGGTGTGATGCAGCTGATTCAAAATTAGGGATTCTAGAGATTGACTTCTGATCTCCTTTTAAATTCATTTTAATCACTCACGGGCCCTAAAGCTTAATAGGGTTAGTTCAGGTCCAATACGCAACATCAAGCCCAACACCATTAGTTTAATTAAATATATAAGTAAACTTGTATAATTTATAACAATTATAAATTATAAATCCGTTCATGATTACCAGTTAACCAAATTAAGTGGATTTAATGTTTGCAACCCATGGTGTAACTCTTACGGGTCACAGCTTGGTTAGTTATGTTAACTTATCGGATCCATACATAAAAATCCAACACTAATCACATTAGATTATTCTACGAAGTCCAAAGTCAAAGTCTATGTCAAAATTTATCCACGAATTATTCATCCGTCAAGAATCCGGATTCCACAATCTAAAGAAAACTAAACTTGACTAATACATATTAATCACCCTAAATTGTTTAAAGTCAGCAAAGTTACAATTTATTCCAATTCATAATATATGGACATGATAATGCAAATAAGGTCGCTTTGGCCATAACTTCCCAACTTACATACTAATCATATTCTTCAAATCATAACATCACCTTGGTTTTTCCAAACTCAAGTGAAAGAAAGTATACTTGTTTCAATTTCATATCATTTTAGAAATCAATTATCATTCCTAATGTCATGGTATAATCTTAAAAACAAGTTCATAAGATCATAAACAAATGCTTTGATCATAGTTTTCCAACTTTTACGATTAAACATTCATCATTCTTGAGCAATAATCAATCTAAACAAGTGTACAACATCATTGGAATAACATCATAACGCCATCTTGAATTGGCATAAACCATTTTAACCAATTCATGGAACCATCATCAATCTGATATAAGTTTCATCACAATCAAGACAATAAAATGTTTAGCCCATAACGCTTACAAGAACAACAACAAAGTTTGAAAAGTTAACAATATTCATGGTAGAAGTTGATAAACTCAAACTACAAGAAAGCAAGGTTAAAATGAAAATGTTGTTGGATGTTCCTTGAATCTTCAAAGCCTTCAAAATCGCCTTTGGAATGCCTGGAGAAATATAGGCAGAAAGTATTTTAGCTCCAGGATGTCCAACCCCTTCAAATGAGAGAGAATGCAAGTTTTATAGAACTCTGGGACTTTGCACGGTCGTGCGGGGAGCAACAGTACTTTGAATCCCTGTGTGGCAGTTGTCGGTGTTACCATTTTCAGCTAAATATTGAAAATGGACTCGAGGTGTCAGGCGCGGCCGTGCCAAAAAGGTGCACGGTCGTGCATGCGTCAAAATGTGCGGCACTACCTTCTTATGGCCCAGCACTACCTGTCACGACGCGGCATTTCCTATTAGCACGGTTGTGTATCAATCCTCACACAGTAGTGCATAGGTTAGCACTGCCTAGCTTTAGCCCGACATTGTCTTCTGTTGCTCGACACTCCCCGGTCGCACGGTCGTGCGTGAATCAGCGTTGCCTTGCATGGGCCCGACACTGCCTCTTCTAGCTCGGGAACGCTGGTCGCACTGCTAGTGCTCATCTGGGGATTGCTCAGAAATTGCTAAAATTCTGTTTAAGTCTTGATTTTCTTCCGAGCAAGGTTTATTATCTTGCAGATTCACAAAAACAATAATTAGGACTATTTGCGAATGAAATTGCTTGTTGTTTTCGTGAAAACTAGGGAAATTATGTCAAAAATTATGTATAATTCTAAATGTATCAAACGCCTTTGAAAATAATGAATAATCAACAAATAAAATAAGTAAATAAGTTAAAACCATTAAATCTTTCTATACTAATAAACAAAGATATATTTTACCACTTGTCATTTTATTACACCACTTTTGTCACATGTCAACTTTTTATCAAATTCATTTAATTCTTTCATATTAAATACTTACTTTCTCTTTCTTATTAAATAATTATAATATTAATATTAATAAATAATACTATTATTTATCTTTTAATTTTTTAAATAAGAAATATTTTATTTTTTAGAAAATCAAAGTTAAATAAAAAATTTCTTTAACAGTGACTTTTTTATAAAAAAAATTAAATAAACTATAAACCAGTGTTTTAAACAATAAGATTTTTACAAACCAATAAATTTATTTTAAAAACCAAAGTAAAAATATGATAAAGAAAGTTACACTTTTGATCCTTATATATAACATTATTTTTAAATTGAGTCATTAAAATTAGATAATTACATAAATTATAATTTTCTTGATTTATAATAGTTAGTCTATATAATAAAAACTGAAGCTTTATTATCAATTAGTTTAAAGATAATAATTGTTACAAATCAAAAGTATAACATATCATTTATAGAGCTATTAAAGTTTTCTATTGTTGTTTTATTACTTGACGTATTCATTAATATGTAATTAATTAATTTATCTTAAAATATCGTTTTATAATTTTTTAAATTTTTTTTACTAATAATTTAATATTTTATATTAAACTCGTGTAATACACGGGTAATAATCTAGTAAATAATACCTTTACAAAAGTTGTAATGACTATCTCACGAAATTTTGTCACACATCCTTAGATATTCGTCCCAAGAATCACTACATGTGTCGTACGCCAATTCGAATAGCACTTGTACAATATTGCAGAGATGTGAAACCAGTTGAAACAATTGCATCTACTTTTTGTTGAAAATACAAAATACTTTGTTCCATGACGCTTACTATTTGAGTAAATAAATTGTGCCTCATTCGAAAACGACGTTTAAATTACTTGTCATTATAAGTTGCATTTTCACTAAAATAATCTTCAACGAGGCGTTTGTTACCACCTTTGCGGTCACGGTTTATACTTTTTCATTGTAACACTTTCGTAAAGTTTTCTTCAATAAGCCGCGACTAATGTTACTGTTGCTTGAATGGCGCGTAAAAACATGAATGTTCCTTTATCCGAATCGGATTACGACGATCTCGTTATTTCTTCCTCTCAACTCAATTTTAGTGGATTGCAATAGGGTTTTTAGAGAAAAGAAAGGTTATTTTAGAGAAAATAATGGTAGCTTAAAGAGAAGAATGGTTAATTTATAGTGGTTTTTTATAATTGATTTTTTTCTTTCAAAATATGACTGTTACTTTATTTTTGTTTTTTAAATCTCCAACGTTCACTCGCTTCATCCGTGACCACCATCGCACCATTCTTGTTCACACCCGGGCTGTAGTGGGAAGAGGGCGCCACATAGGCGTGATTCTTGATCCACATGTTATTTAGATATTGAGGTATATTTAGAGAGTGTAGGGTATACGTCCTTTTAAAAGAATCAAAATAATAATAAATTATGCTTATAATCACTAATTAAATTTTGCATTTGAACATTTGAAAATTTAAAAATTGTTTGCTCATGCTATTTTATCTCTTAATTAAAAAAATAAAATAAAGAAAAGCAATTGCCCAACATCCTCTTTACACCTCTAGTTATCATCTTGTTTCATTTCTTGTCATCATCTATGATCTATTCCTCTCCATTCTCCCGTCATCTCTTGTGTGATTGAACCCACCTGCCCTATGGATTCTAAATTTACCTTGTCACCACTATCATCATCTTTGGTCACTTCTTGTGTGATCGATTGAGATTTACAATTGTGGAATTGTTGCTCTTATCGTCTTGATCAAGTTTGCATTAAATATATCATTTGTCGTTGAAGGTGCCAACATGTTTTTTAGTACTGGCTCATTGCATCTTTGTGAGTGTGAATTGTCTTGTAACATGGTAAAAAATGAAAATCTCAAAGGTATAAATGCGAACTTTGTTTAAAGGGTTGAAGGGTAAATTGATAAAAAGAGAACTAAAAAACCTTCATAAAAGTGCAAAAACATAAACGTAAATCTAACATAATTCAAGGGTAGTTTTGAGAAAAAAATTGTAAATTAGGTGTTTTCTTACGCATGTTGTGGCAAGAAACTGCTGCAAATGTATCATTATACAAAAAAATAGCATTTATCCGTTGCATATTACGACAAGAACAACATGATTTAGAGGAAACACAAAATCCTTAAACTTACTCTGTAAAAGTGAGTATCATTCTATCATAAAACTTAAAATCAGACTCAAATGTGAAAGAAAACAAGTGTTAAAGAAATTCGAATAGAAAAAAAAACCTCCCATTCCTTTATTTCATGTTTTAAAAATGTATACAACTAGGAGTTACTTCACGCGTTGTGACGGTAACCTCATATTTAACTTAAATAAAAATATGATCTTAAATATTGAAACTCATATAACATTAAGTTGTCATACGTCGTAAAACTTTAAACTACAAAACACAAAACATTTTGAAAATAATTGTATATAAATAAAAACTACCTAAACTTGAATCACATAATTATATATAAGTCTCATTTATCCGTAATATTTTAAAGAAATGCGAACAATTAAAAATAAAAATAAAAAATAAGATTATATAATATTATTATATTATTATTATTATACTAATATTATAATATTTTTTATTATTATTAAAATTTTTATTTTTATTATAGTAATATTATATTTTAATATTGTTATTTTAATATTATATTATTTTATTATTATTATTATATTAATATTTTTATATTAATATTGTTATTATTATTATAATATTATTATTATTATTTTTATATTATATTATACTATTATAATTATATTAATTTTACTGTTCATTTCATCTAATTGTATATATAGTAACTAGGGGTTACTCCGCGCGTTGCGGCGGTAACACCATATTTAACTGAAATAAAAACATAATCTTAAAAATTGAAACTCATATAACATAAAATTGTCATACGTCATAAAACTTTAAATCGCAAAACACAAATCTTATTTATCCGTAATATTATAAAGAAACACGAATAATTAAAAATCAAAAAGATAAGATTATATAATAATATTATTATACTAATATTATAATATTTTAATTATTATTATAATATTATTTTTAATTTTATTAATATCATGTATTAATATTATTTTTTTTATTAATAATATAATATTATATTATTTTAGTATTATTATTATTATATTATTTTATATTATTATTATTATATTAATATTATATTTTAATATTATATTATATTATAAATATTAATATATTATTATATTTTTATTATAATATTATTTTAATATTATTATTTTAATAATATAATATATAATGTAATATAATATAATATAATATTATTATATTATTATTATTTTTAAATTATTTTTAATATTATATTATTATTATTATAATATTATTTATATTATTATATTATATTAATATTATTTTAATATTATTATTATAATAATATTATACTATATTATAATAGAATATTATATTATTATATTATTATTATTTTTAAATTATTATTACTATTCATTAAGTTTATAAATGTATATATTAGTATATATATTAAAAAGCAAAACATAGGTTGTGAGATGAATTTACTGTTTATTTGGGTTTAAGTTTTCATGCTTACAGTACAAGTTGATAATGCTTCAACCCAAATATAAGTTATTCATTCCCTACCATTATTTAGCTTAATCACACCAGAAAAGAGTTTATCTTGCAGCCTTCCAATGGCGAAAACTTTCACAATCTGTTTGAAATTGATATTGAAATCGAAAACCGATGTTTTCATCATATTGCTAATTGCATGATCCTTCATCATAATCTGTGTTTCTTAAGTGCCAGAATCTAAAAATAATAAAAATACTTCTGTGAATTCAAAAATATATGATCCGATTAGAAGATGATTTACGAAGAAGAATAAGAGGAAACTCCAATGTTGTAGCTCTGTCCTCTCAACAATTACCAAAGTCGGCGATTCACTTTACTCTTTCTTAATATATAGCAAATAAAAAAAAAGAAAAAACAAACTTGAACTCCCTTGGCCCATCGGAAGAAATATTGAATGTCAAGGAATACATACATACATACACATACATACATACACACATACAAGGAGATGATCAAATGTTAACCCTTCTTTAATACCTTTAAATGTTAAACTTTTATATACTAACATCTGTCACACCCCGCAAAGGCGGAACACGCGAGATGCGGCGGTCATGGTTTCACCGTCATTGTTTACATTGAACAACTTCTAAGTGCATTCATAATAAACTTTTATATGATGTATTAAATTACAATCATCCAAAATATAACAAAACCAAGGTCCTAAACTTCTAGAATATGATGTGTAAGATTTTACAAACATAACCTAAGTCAATAGGCTATGCAAGGAAAATCCCAAAAATATGCATGTGAATGTGTTGTGACTTCAAGCTAATCATTCTCAAAATATGTCCCAATGCTTGTTTCAATTATATGAGAAATACATGCTAAAAACAGTCAGCATAAAGTTGGTGAGTTCACATGTTTATAATGTCTTAAAAAATAATTACTTATTATTTTTGAAAACATTTCGACATTATAACAACGTGTTTTGAAATCCGTACTCAAAAATTTGAGATAATATAATCATAAATAACTATTTCAAATCACTTCATATGCAAGTGAATATATCATTTTCATGATATATATATATATAGGACATGTAACTATGTAATTTTGTATAATTTTCGTTTTTAGACAGATTATGTTTAACATTTTCGAGTGAATTTTTAAAATAGTAAACCTTTTTATAAAATTTTGAAACTTGACAGTCAAGTATTTTAACGTGTTCCGAATGTCTTTTGTTTAGAAATTTCTTGAGATTCTGTTCGGAAATAGGCCGAAACAGCCACTCAAATCAGAAGGTCGAAATATGCATATTGATTTTGTAGAGTCTGTTTCTGGTATCATTTGGTTGAGTTAGAAAGTGTATAAGTAGTAGCTGGAAAGTTAACTCAACGAATTTAATCATGAAGTTTGAGTTTGCTCATTTTCGAGTTTTTATGAGAAAGTTTTGATTCGTTAAATTGACATAGTTTTCTGTCCGATATCAAAAAAAAATTATTTGTGTTTATAAACATTTTTAGTTAAGCGTTTGAGAGCGGGTTTCATATTAGCAGACAAGAAGAAAGATGGGATTCTTAATCTTGAATATTGAGATAGATGATGATGTTTGAACCTTCATTGTGAGCTGTCTAACATCTTCGGTCTCGGTTTCTCGTTGCCACAACAAAGAAATATTGAGGTGATGATATTGGGGAGAAAGTTGTATTGGGCGTTTTGGTTCAGCATTACTTTTCCAAGCACATAAAGTGCATTTTATATTTGTGAAGAGTATGGGATTTTGTAATAAATAAATATATAGGTATGGTGATAAAGATTTTGTTTTTTTCTTTAATCTTTGAGTTTGAGTGTAAATCATGTCTAAATGTTAGGGTATGGTCATGGTGATGATTCTTGGATTGACGTCACAACCATAAAATATGGGCCAATAGTATTATTGCTGTAGATTTCAAAAATATAAGTATGCTATGTGATGAAATTTGGGATTTGCACATGATTTGTTGATCTTGTCGTAGTATTATAATTTTATTAGTTTTTTATTTTATTTTACATTTTAAAAGAAACTTGTAAATGATCTTTTGCACAAAAAAAAATGGTTATGGGACTTTATCTTGGTGTATGTTACAGCTTATATATATGTACGTACGTTTATATATATATATATATATATATATATATATAGAGGAAGGTTCATGAGAAAACTCCTTATTTTGAAGAAAACCAAGAAAACTCATACTAACCAATAAATTTTTTAATAAAAAATTTCATAATTTTTTATTATAAGGATAGAAATGTTATAATACGCAAAAATTTTTTGAAAAAAATATGTAAATCATGAAATTACATATATGTAACTCAAAAAGTTTCGTGTGTCACTTATCAAGTTACATATATGTAATCAGTATGTGTAACATAGTGATTACATATATGTAATAACCTAAAATATATATTTTTTTCTATTTTTTTTTCTTTTTTTACATTTCTTATCTTATAATAAAAAGGAAATAGAAAAGAAAAAATGAAAAAAAAATAATTGGTAATGATTGTGATTAGTTTTCTTAGTTTTCTCCAAAACGATGGTTTTCTTAGGAACCCTCCCCTATATATATATATATATATACACACACAAATATATGTATTGATTTTGAATGAGAATACATGAAATGGGTTAAAGAAGAATAATAATGTTTCTGACTCGTCATTTGATAAACTTCTTGTGATTATCAAAGACATTCTACCCGATGGTAAGAAGTTATCTAGAAATTTCTACGAGACAAAGAAGATATTGAAGCCACTAGAGCTGCCATCACAACGGATTCATGTATGCAAAAACCATTGCATGCTATTCAATGGAGAATATTCTCATCTTGATCATTGTATGGTATGTCATGAAAATAGATACAAGGAAAGAGGAAATAAAGTGCCTAAGTTGGTGATGACATATATGCCTATTGCACCAAGACTTCAAAGATTGTTCTATTCAAAGAAGACGGCCCAACATTTGACTTGGCATGCAGATCATGTTAAACAACCGGGGAAGATGAGTCATCCAAGTGAAGGTGAGGCTTGGAACCATTTTGATTCTGTATTTCCTGATTTTGCACTCGAGACACGCAATGTTCGTATCGGGCTGTGTACCGATGGGTTCAGTCCAAATAATTCAAGCACAACCCCATATTCATGTTGGCCGGTATTTGTTACGGTTTACAACCTACCTCCTTGGTTGGCCTTAAAAGAGCAATACGTGCAACTTCCTTTAATCATTCCTGGTCCGAAGAATCCCACACACAATTTGGACGTTTTCTACAACCTTTAGTAGACGAGCTAAAGATGTTGTTTACATATGGCATTGAAACTTATGATGCCTATCGAAGGAATAATTTTAAAATGCGGGTCGTATTACTTTGGACAATTAGTGACTTCCCTGCTTATGGAATGTTGTCTGGATGGAGCACACATGGTAAGTTAGCTTGCCCATATTGCTCGAATGAATCTGGATCATTTAATTTGTCATTTGGAGGAAACCGTGTTGGTTTGACTGTCATAGACAATATCTTTCGCCTAGGCATTGTTTCCTTAATGATGATATTAACTTTCGTAAAAACAAAATGGTGTCACGTGTAAGACGTATCCCAGAACCAACCGGAGAGGAAATATGGCAGACTATCCAACATTTCTCCACCGTTTACCAAGGTACTCCATATGGTAAAGATTACAGAAAACCGCCTGGTTTTGGGGAGACACATAATTGGGTAAAGAGAAGCATCTTTTGGGAGCTTCCGTATTGGCGTCACTTATTGATTCGGCACAACCTTGACGTCATGCATATCGAAAAGAATGTATTTGATAATCTTTTTCATACAATTATGGGACCAGTAAATCCAAAGACAATATGAAGGCAAGGCAAGACATGGAGCTTATTTGTGATCGACGTCCTTTAAACCCCATTCATGGTAACAATGGGAAGATGACTAAAGTTAAGGGAAATTACACTATGCAAAAATGCGATGTTAAAAACGTTTGTGTATGGTTGAAAAAGCTTAAATTTCCAGACGGTTATGCATCAAACATAGGGAGTTGTGTAAAGATAGAAGACACCAGTTTTTATCCCTTCAAAAGTCATGATTGTCACGTGTTTATGCAACGATTTCTTCCAATTGTTATCAGAGGTTTCGTTTCAAAAGAAACATATGAGTCTGTAACAGAGTTGTGCATGTTCTTTCGGGTCTTATGCTCTAAAACGTTGCACGTAGATGACTTGCTTAAGATGAGCCGCAGTATTGTTCCAACAGTTTGCAAGTTGGAGAAAATATTCCCTCCTGCTTTATTTGATTCGATGGAGCACTTGGTCATACATCTAGCTCGTGAAGCTCTTCTTGGTGGTCCCGTGCAATATAGATGGATGTATCAATATGAGAGGTGATCACATTGTTTGCAATATAATAGATAAAACATGTTTTTAGAATCCTAACATATTGTCAATAATTTTCAATGTAGGAAGCTTGGCATGATTAAAAGACGAATTAGAAACAAATCAAGGGTAGCTGGATCGATCGCGAGAGAACATTTGGTGAATGAAATAGCCACCTATTGTTCACTCCACTTTGATCCTACAATTGAGACACGCCATAATCGAGAGCCACGGAATTTTGCTCCTCAACATCCCAACTCTTCAAGTGGAGACTCTCAACTTAGCGTGTTTGTTGTTCCATCGAAAAGATTGTTTCAAAAGGGTGGAAAAAAAAGACTCATGAGTTTTGAAGAGCATAAAAAGGCACACACCTATGTTCTTTTAAATTGTGAAGAAGTTAACGATTACGTCGTCGAGTTTGATGAGGTAGCGCCACAGCTATATCCGAGTGACGATGTTTCTTGTCTTAGAGATGAATACTTTGCTGAATGGTTTGAACAACGCGTAAGTAAAGCAAATAAAATTACAATGATTTATCCTATTACAACACTAACCAACATAATGTGCGTGTGTGTTTTTAATATAGGTAAACTTAGGCTTATCCAATGGAAGCACTCGACATTTGTTAATTCTAGCAAGAAAACCATCACAAGTTGTTCAAACTCACAATGGTTACTTTGTAAATGGTTATAAGTTCCACACCAAAAAGTATGGTGAGGGACGTGTAACCAATAATTATAGTGTTTGCGTTAGAGGGACAATGTATAACTGTGATGAGTCTGACTATTATGGCTTGTTAGATGAGATACTAGAGCTCGAGTATTATGGAACCGAGAAAAGTTCGACCATTACACTTTTCAAATGTACATGGTTTGATAACAAATGGTGTTATATTTAACAAAAATAACTTGGTTGATATGAATCCAAGTCCCGACTTCCAACTGACGACCCATTTATCTTAGCATCACAAGCAGAGCAAGTGTTTTACACAACATACCCTGCTGTTAAAAATGATACCAAAGATCGATGGGCTGTTGTGAAGACAAAATCCAGACACATATATGAAGTCCCACCCTTGAAGCCGATGGAAACATTGAAGAACGTGGGTTCTTCAGTTTGATGAACGATTTAAGGCGCCAAGTAAAGTACTGAGGAATGAACGCTCATTGCTAGTCGAAAATACCCATACAACAGAGGAAATGGATGACGATGAATATGAAAGAGTCGAAGAGGGAAAATTTGAAGATGAAGAGGATACATCCGAAGATGATGATCATGAAATGGAATTTTCTGATCACTCTTCAGATGAAAGCGAATCTGATTGTTAGGAACATTGTTTCTTGTATGCACTTTAAATTGTTTTTGATTTATCATATGGTATGCCAAGTTTCAACTATTTGACCATTCATACGGTGTTGATTTTATATTATCTATTTAATTTATCATATGATGTTGATATTTTATTATCTTACTATTTTTGCTTTATTGAATGCAGTTTATATATGATGTCTGGCAGTCGTAATGCACGTGGTCGTCGTGGGTCTCGTGGACATGTTCCACATCCAAGTGATAGATCAGGAACACGACAATCAACCAACTCTAGTCCTGTTAGTGGTGATAATACTAGCCTACGAAAATACACTTGTGGGCGACACACCATCTTTCGTGGAGGGCATACAGGCCCTAGCAATAGCAGTCATACAGGAAGGGCTGATCCTATGGTTGAAACGCAGGGGTGTTCAATCGAGAACAAATAATAAGCGTTTATTGTCGATTCATGACGATGATGATGATGATTTCCATCCTAATTCGGATGCTGACACCGAAGATGGGGGTGACACACCTCATCATACCTCTCAGCGTGACTCTCAAATTATGGAGTCATCTTGCAGTACTTCTCAAAGGCCATCTATAAGATGAGTGGGAGAAAAGTATGTCTCTAATTTTAAGATTTTAATCTATATTATAAACATACACTTATTTGTTAATTTAAATTTTATAGGTTTGCTTCATTTACTGTTCATCACACTATATGTACTATACTACGTGAGCATCTTACTGAACCTTGGATCACATTTAGAAAAGTCCCACAAGAGGTGCGAAGAAGCATGTATGATCGCTTTAAGGTAATGCATCATGATTATTTGTATATCTTATGGTTGTTTAAACTTTACATGTTTAATTTTCTTTTTATTTTTTGTAGACACGGTGGAGTTGGAATCCGGAGTGTGAGCAAAACACTTATGAGGGATTTATCAATGTGCTAAAGTCACGTTACAGTGATATAATGTACAACTTGAAATTACAATCGACAAATAAAGCCATGGAAGCTGGTTTTGATATTGGTGAAAGGGATTATACTCGATTTAGTATCATTCGCAATTATCCGCCTGATTCGATCCCTGACGGTGTATGGTCTCAAATGTGTGATGTAAGCAAGTTGATAGATTATTGTTATTTTATAATGTATTGTCTTTATTATATATGTAATTTTTGTTTTTGTAGCTTTGGGACACGGATACTTGGCGAAAGAAGTCTGAGAGTGCAAAACGCAATCGTTCTAGCGTCAATGGAAGTGACAAATCTTCTCGGCACACAGCTGGGTCGATTGGATATGATGAATATCGTGTCAGACTGGTAATGTAATCATATTTTTGTGAATTTAATATATATTTGTCTAAAAACTAATTACTTAAAACTATATTTTATTTTTTGTATAGAGAAAAATCATGCGTAAGGAACCCAATTATAAGGATATTTTTCTTATGACCCATCTCAACAAGGATTCTAAAGCAAAGTTTTTGGCCGGAGAGCTTAGCATTAATAGTTTAGACGAGATGGATTTTTGTACAAATCGAGCTAGAGTCGCTTATGTAAGTTATATTTTATCATTTTTATATGATTATAATTTGAATATTTAGTACACTTAGAATTGAGTTGTTTTGATGAATTGTAGTCGTCATATTTGGAAGAAATGATCGAGAAGTACGGGCCAGAATTCAAAGATGATGATCCTGATGTGTGGGGGCATGTTGTTAATGCGGAAGGTCGCACAAAACGAATTTATGGGATAGGATCTTCAGATGTTGATTATGTGGTGACAGGGAAAGCATCAACATCTTCTGGGATTGTACAATAAGATCATGATCAAAGATTATCACAAGAAAAAGTATGTTCTCTCTTTACAACCCTACATTTACTTGTTTTTTTCTTTTTCTATTTTATGTTGTCTTTTAATACCTATTATTAAGAACGAAACAACCTTTGTAGTTATTAAAGCTAACTAGGTAAGTCACCTCACGCGCTGCAGCGTGATTCCTCGGTTATTATTTATTTTAATTTTTTTAGTGTGCAAGTAGTTTTTAGCTGACTTTATAGTCTTACGTTAGAAAGAATTAGTGAATTTTACAAAATGGTACAATTCTACAAAAGCTAACAAATTCTTCATAATAATAACCACTTACCAAAATGATGCAACTGTCTTTT